>CM076082.1:6312500-6662500 GCA_038088235.1 Zacco platypus
TTTCTATTAATAATCCTATATTAATCTGAATAATTTTAAGTAATCCCATGACCCCCTTGGAAGTTTGCAGAGACCGCCCAATGGGTCAAGGCCCCCTGCTTGAGAACCACCGCGTTAAAACATATAAATTAAATGGAATAAATCTGAATATAAAACAATGTATCTTGGTGAGCAGGCACCTCACCTTACTTGCTCCAGGCAGCAGGTGCAGCTTAACATAGGGATCTGACAGCCCATTGTGATCCATTGGTTTGAGTCCCTAAGAGACAAGAAAAGAAAAAAATGCGTGACTTATGAAAAACAACCACTTTTAGACATCCCGTGAAGACAACAACACAAAGCACTATGTCAGCCTGATAGATTCTACAGGGTTTAGATATCCAATTCATGTCAAACTCTTGCTTTTTCTAAAAAGACGTGTTTCAGACCCGGCCAAATAAGCTAATTAGAAACGCTGGAGGTGATGTCGTGCCATGACAGCAGAGCACTCTCCTGCAGCTCTTAGCTTTCTATTAACATGCATTTTAGTATGGGCAAAAAGCTCAAGCACTTTGTGGATATGGCATAAAAAGCCCAATCATTACAGAAATATCAGACGTGCAATCATCCAAAAATAAATTGAGCAATCGTGTTGGTGCCAATAATAATAATAATAATAATAATAATGATGGATGCTCTGTTTTTAAATAACATTCAACTTTGTTTCATACATGTTTCTGAAATTTTGTTTATAATCAGCTCTGATAAGATTCAACCTGATTCGTTATTAAGTATGTTTTTTTGAGCTATTTAAACACCCTTGGGGGTCTCTGAGATCCCACACGAAGCTTGAGGTTTATGAATTAACTACAAGCTGCAAAGGATTTAAAGTAAATATCAATACAAAGCGAGACAACACTGTCTGCTGTCAGAGAGTTTGTGAGGCAAACATTGATCTTATTGAAAACCTCTGCACCACCTGACACCCATCATCTCCTCTGCTCTACTGCTTAATTACCGTCTTTGTAGTGGGATTCAGCGAGGTAACATTGGACTTTGGATCTGTAGGGCAGTGTAGTGTAGTGAGGCCCATCAATATCAGACAGGGTATTAATGAATAATTCCATAGAAATTAATTTTTCTCAACACTGTTAACCATCACATTCACAGTCGAATAAAAGCACTGCGGTCTCTCGGAAACCTTGTGGGGAATGTATTTGATTAAGGAAACATGTTCCACACAAAGTCTGGATTTACCTTTGTGGTTCAAATGCTGGTTTTCATTTTAGCTGTCTGCATAATGCAACTTTGCAGCATAATTTGACAAAAGTGTCTGTTATCTTCAGTAAACAACATTCAAATGTGCTTTTGCACTAATAAAATCAAGTTTATTTCCACAGAGAGCTACTGCTGAAAGAGCTTCAGGTCTTTCCAGAGACGCCTGGCATGAAATGGTATTTTTTTAAATGTTCAGCTGGAACCAAATTAGTTAGAGAACGAAAAGGAAATATACATTTAAGTACTGAGTAATATTAAATAACAACATGTAGGAATAGGGTTTGGTTTAGCATTAGTTGCATGTAGTTGTGCATATTTTACTGTTAATACTAAAGTATATATATATATATATATATAAAATTCCTAAAATAAATGGGTCGCGACTTCGATTCATAAGGATTAGTTTTCGATTTCTTTATGAACGTTTTGAAGCATCAAAGTTGTAGTTGTGTAGCTGTCAATGGAGGACCAGAAATCACTCAGAATGCAATAAAAGATCCTGATTTGTGTTCCGAAGATGAACGAACGTCTTACAGGTTTGGAACAACATGAGGGTGAGTAATTAATGACAGAATTTTCATTTTGGGGTGAACTAACCCTTCACCATTCAATTCCTCTAACACAAAATGAAAATTTATTAGTAATTTTTAAAAACTGATATTGTAGCAATTCTCAGCTGTTCTTCTCTTTAACACCATAGAGATTCTGCGCAAAGATGACCTGGAATTCACAAATAAATAATTTGATTAAAGAATATCTTTCTCCACCATTGATTCATTTTTTTCCCAAGTCTGTGTATTGAACATATCATGGAAACCATAAGCTACAGCTCATGAACTTTTGGCTGTTCAGACAGTGTTTAGAAAGACCACAGAACAACAAGAAATGGCTAAAACATATTTGACTGATCTTATAGGTAAACATGTTTAAAGCAATTACAGCCTTGAGTGCGTGTGGTTCTCTATCAGCTTTGCACATCTGGCCAATGCAATTTTTCCTCATTCATCCTATTTTTCAGAGCTGGACATCATGAGTGAACAGCAAGTCCACCTATGAATTCTTGGATTGAGTTGTGGACTCTGGAGTAAGGACATAAACGGGACAACAGGACTGTTGTTTTTCAGTCATTCCTGTATATCTGAGTCCTGCAGACTTCATATTTCCCTCTAGGATTTGCTTTTTTTTTTTACGCTCTACCCGAACAAGCCTGCCAGGCATTCCCACAGCATGATGCTGCCACCACCGCGCTTCACCATGGGGAAGGTGCAGCATTCTGATGTGCAACGTTCGACTTATGCCAAATATAGCGTTTACTCTGTGCGATTATAAATTTATAAAAAGTTATGTACATTGTGTTTTACATTTTGAGGTACAGTCTAAGGAGATTAGGTCAGGCAGCCCAGGTGTCTGAGACATAAACATTTGGTCTATAGGTATCTTCCTATCTATTTGGCTTGACAAGCTTAAGGCATAGCTGAGCTGTGCCTTTGTCTCTATGATAATGTAAAGGTATAGGCAATACTGTCAGACTGATTTGATTGGCACCCCCTGTATTTGAATGACACTGTAATGCTGATTAGATCAGGGCTGGGGAAATGCCGGGAACGGACATTTGTCTCTACCTATATTATCTCCACCTATACTGTATGTATCCCTGTTGAATGTATTTAAACTGCAATGTACACTAACTTAGAGAGACTTGGATGACTGCAGCGACGCACAGCACATTTCTCAATAAAGAGTAACTTCTGCTTGAAAGATATCCCAAGGTCCCCTGGTCTCTACTTCGACGAGGAAAAAGATTCCTACAACTCTAATGGCCAAACATCTCAATTTTGGTCTCATCAGACCACAGAAGCTTCTTCCAGCTGGCTTTAGAGTCTCCCACATGCTGTGCCAAGATATCATGACATTTTTGTTTAATAGTGAATTTCTCTTTGACATTCTCCCATTAAGAGCAACAGTTGAATATGCAATCTCTACAATCTCAGCCACTGAAGCTTTCAATTAAATGCTGTTCTTTTGAACTTTCTATTCATCAAAGAATACTGATGTGTGTGTGTGTGTGTATGTATATATATATATATATATATACATACAGTGGGTACGGAAAGTATTCAGACCCAATTAAAATTTTCACTATGTTATATTGCAGCCATTTGCTAAAATCATTTAAGTTAATTTTTTTCCTCATTAATGTACAGACAGCACCCAATATTGACAGAAAAACACAAAATTGTTGACATTTTTGCAGATTTATTAAAAAAGAAAAACTGAAATATCACATGGTTCTAAGTATTCAGACCCTTTGCTGTGACACTCATATATTTAACTCAGGTGCTGTCCGTTTCTTCTGATCATCCTTGCGATGTTTGATTATACTGATTGGACTTGATTAGGAAAGCCACACACCTGTCTATATAAGACCTTACAGCTCACAGTGCATGTCAGAGCAAATGAGAATCATGAGGTCAAAGGAACTACCTGAAGAGCTCAGAGACAGAATTGTGGCAAGGCACAGATCTGGCCAAGGTTACAAAAAAGTTTCTGCTGCACTTAAGGTTCCTAAGAGCACAGTGGCCTCCATAATCCTTAAATGGAAGACGTTTGGGACGACCAGAACCCTTCCTAGAGCTGGCCGTCCGGCCAAACTAAGCTATCGGGGGAGAAGAGCCTTGGTGAGAGAGGTAAAGAAAAACCCAAAGATCACTGTGGCTGAGCTCCAGAGATGCAGTCGGGAGATGGGAGAAGTTGTAGAAAGTCAACCATCACTGCAGCCCTCCACCAGTCGGGGCTTTATGGCAGAGTGGTCCGATGGAAGCCTCTCCTCAGTGCAAGACACATGAAACCCTGCATGGAGTTTGCTAAAAAAAAAACAAAAAAAACATCACCTGTCCAATACAGTCCCAACAGTGAAGCATGGTGGTGGCAGCATCATGCTGTGGGGGTGTTTTTCAGCTGCAGGGACAGGATGACTGGTTGCAATCGAGGGAAAGATGAATGCGGCCATGTACAGGGATATCCTGGACGAAAACCTTCTCCAGAGTGCTCAGGACCTCAGACTGGGCCGAAGGTTTACCTTCCAACAATACAATGATCCTAAACACACAGCTAAGATAACGAAGGAGTGGCTTCACAACAACTCTGTGACTGTTCTTGAATGGCCCAGCCTGAGCCTTGACTTAAACCCAATTGAGCATCTCTGGAGAGACCTAAAAATGGCTGTCCACCAACGTTTACCATCCAACCTGACAGAACTGGAGAGGACAGCACCTGAGTTAAATATATGAGTGTCAAAGCAAAGGGTCTGAATACTTAGGACCATGTGCTATTTCAGTTTTTCTTTTTTAATAAATCTGCAAAAATGTCAAGAATTCTGTGTTTTTCTGTCAATATGGGTTGCTGTGTGTACATTAATGAGGAAAAAATGATTTAAAAAACAACTTAAATGATTTTAGCAAATGGCTGCAATATAACAAAGAGTGAAAAATTTAAGGGGGTCTGAATACTTTCCGTACCCACTGTATATATATAATTATATAAAATATATAAATAAAAATGAGCATTGACAATAATAAATGTTTCTTGAGCAGCAAATCAGCACATTAGAATGATTTCTGAAATATCTTGTGACAATGAAGACTAGTAATCTTGCTTACTTAACTAATTTCAGATTGCAGAGATAAAATGAAAAAAGTGTTTCTGTTGATGAGTGGCATAAAAACTTAAAGGGTCAGTTCACTCAAGAATTAAAACTATCCCATGATTTACTCACCCTCAAGCATCCATCCATCACAAAAATAATCCATGTGGTTCCAGGGGGCTAATAAAGGCCTTCTGAAGCAAAGCAATTGGTTTTTGTAAGAAAAATATCGATATTTAAAACTATTAACTATAATAACTAGCTTCCGGCAGACGGCCGTACGCATCGATTAGCAGCAGAAGAGTAACTTCTGACCCGAAGCGTCTATGCTTATGATACTCCTACATCATACATCGCTTCAGGGGTTACTTGCGGCACAAGTCTCGTTATTTTAGTTAATAAAGTTTTAAATATAGATATATTTCTTACAAAAACCCTTCGCTTCACTTCAGAAGGCCTTCATTAACCCCCTGAAGCCGCATGGATTATTTTTTATGATGGATGGACACATTTTTTTGGGCTTCAAAATCACGCACCCCATTCACAACCTTTATAAAGCTTGATAGAGCCAGGATATTTTTAAAGACATCTCCGATTGTGTTCATCTTGAAGTTAGTCATATACCCCTAGGATAGCTTGAGGGTGAGTAAATCATGGGATAAATTTCATTTTTGGGGTGAACTATCTCTTTAAGTCAAAAGTCAGCACCACCGATCAGTCAGTAAGTCAAAAATAACAATATATATAAATGGCACTACTTTTTTATAGGCACGGCACATACACAACATAACACTGAAACTTTTACCATTTTTCTGGTAAGTCAGATGACCTGGGGTCTGCTGAATTTTACCATTTGAACATCACAAGCTAAAATGAGCCACAGACAAACTGATTTTAATATAGATTCAGCATATTGCACAAGTATGTATCCATGCTTCAGTGATGCATTTCTTTTCCCAGCAAGCTTTCTCTCAGGTAGGATTCCTGGACGGTCCTCCAGACGCCCCTGTGTGCAGTCGTGTGTGAGATGAGCCGATCTCAGAGGGCCAGAGAAAGGGCTGGCCTCTCCAGCCTAACATATAAGGGCTGTCAGAACCACAATTCTAATTAGTTATTTTCTGCTTCTGTGAGCTATGCAGTGTAAACTTGTCAAAGAGACTTGCTTGGGCTTCACACCTCTCTCTCCACTTTGTTTAGCTTGTGGGGACGTGGAGGAAGCGCATAAAGACATAAATAATCATTGTTGCATTTTACACAACAATAACGCCAGAGAAATAAAACAAATGAACATGAGGGGGTGTGAGAAAGCTCTTAGTCTCTGACAAGTTCTCTGCATGGGCAAAGGAACATGACAGGAGGGGTGACGGGCGAAAAATAGTCTCTAGATTTTAAAAATCTGTCATTAATTACTCACCCTCATGACGTTCCAAACCAGTCAGACTTTCGTTCACCTTCGGAATACAAATTAAGATATATGACAGTTACGCAACTACCACCTTAGACACTTCAAAAAGGTCATAAAGAGATTGTAAAAAATAATCCATATAAATTGAGTGGTTTAGTCCAAATTTTCTGAAGAGACTCGATCACTTTGTAGGCTGAACAGATTTAATTTAGGCTAACATATAAACAGGGCTTGACATTAACACCCGCCAACCCACGAAATGCGTGTGGATTTCAGCAGTGGCGTGAAATGCAGTCACTCCTAGCCACTTTGGCGAGTTGAATTTTATCTATAATATATACATTCTGCAATTGTAGTCTTTTAAAAAGGTAGTAGTGTTGTTTTGTAAAAAAAAAAAGATTGATTTTTCGATACATATCAATACTGAAATTCGGAAACACTTCCAATACTCATTTTTGACAGAATTGATACACAATACCATTCTCGCTCTCATCTCTATGACGACTAGTTGACAAACATAACCCGCGTCCCCTCACTCACTCGTTTCATTTGCTCAAGATGAACATTGTTGGCGTTACAGGGCTTCAATTTTGGCGTGGGATTGCATGTATTGAGCACAAAGTGCGCACAATTAAAGTCGCCTCTCAGTACAAAATTGAGTTCTTTCAAACATTATTCAACTCACACATCAGTTGTGCTAAACCAGTGTTTCTCAAACTTTTTCAGCCCAAGGACCACTTTATCTTCCAATTTTTTTCTGAGGACCACCTAACAGAATCCCACTCTATCACGCCCCCCAAAAACAACAAAATGGGAAGGATAAACTAAATTTAAGTTTAATATGCAACTGTTTCAAGTCAAAAACTAATTATTCAAACACAAATGCAATGATATGATCCATTTTTTCGTTATTAAAACACACTGACGTCAACCCCCCCTGCCCGCGATCCGGTGCGGGTTAAGAGCTTGTCTAGTTCAGGTCATCTTTTTGCGGACCACTAGGGGGCGATGGTGGACCACTAGTGGTATGCGGACCACACTTTAAGAATTACTGTACTAAACGGATGCTCAAGCATGTTTGCTTGACGTGCAAGAACCAATGAGGTTCATTCTTCATTCATCGCAAGAGACAATGAAGTTTGTTCTCGCATGTCAAGCAGGTTCAGTTGAGCTTCTGTATATATTCTCTGATCAACATTTATGTAAATAAAAGCCTAAATTCACTATGTTCATCATATAAAGTGATCGTGTCTCTTCAGAAAATTTGGACTAAACCGTTCAATTCATATCAATTAGTTTTACGATCTCTTCATGAACCTTTTGAAGCATCAAAGTGATAGCTGCGCATCTGTCAAAGGAAGGACTGAAATCGCTCTGATTTTATCAAAAACATCTTCATTTGTGTTTGGAAGATGAATGAAAGTCTTACAGGTTTGGAATGATATGAGTAATGATGACAGAATTTTCATTTTTGGGTGAACTAACCCTTTAACGCAGAGCTTCCCAAACTTAAGAGGGGTAAGGCCCCCCAAAAACATTGCAAAAGCTCCACGACCCCGCCGTTAAAAAATATATACAGACATTTACCTACAAATACATTAATTAACAAGTTTGTAAGAATTTCATGTGAATTATGAGAACTATGATGAAAACATTCTTTACAAATATATTTAAATCCATAACACTAACCTTACATACTTTCAAAAAATTTTTTTAGAACAATTGGAATATTTTAATTATTTTAATATATTGATTTGGACTAGCTACGGCCCCCCTGCAATACCGCTACGGCCCACCGTTTGGGAAGCACTGCTTTAACGGAATATATTACTACTCTAAGAAATTAATGTGCACCTTTTAGGGGTAGATTGTCCCTTTAAGGGTACTGCCCCCCCAGTGACAAGCTGTAGTGCTCCTGAAGGTACAGTTTTTCCTGACAATGTAATATGTCCAGGAATGTATTCATCCCACACATGTGCATACCTACAGAATGCACTTCATCAATGCGTGAGATCTTCTCTCATCTAATTCCGTACATAACACCGGGTTAAAAATGACACTTCAGCTTGTCAAAAATTTTAAATATCATTCTTGCATTACTCTTTCATTCAGCTCTTCCAAGTTATTCACTCCTGCTGGTGGCCCATCGCAGGACGGCCCATGTAAATCGGTCTCATCAGAGCTACAAAGCGGTTTTCAAAGATCCACAGGTCCGCTCGGCACTATGTGATTGTGGGTGTGAGTATGTTTGTGTGTGCGTGCGGAGACTGCAGATGGTTGTTCTCTTTGAAGGTGCTGCAGACTGAAACAGCCTCTGTGGTCCACTCCACTATAGAAGAGGACTGACGCAACCTGTTACAAAAATAAGGGCAAGGACAAAACTGAACCTCGCTTTCACAATACGTATATCTCCCCGCTGCAATAAATCCAGTTCCAACACATCTAAAACGGTTCGATTAGGAAAACACGCCGAGCGTATATACACTTTTGATGGTAAGAACTGAGTTATCTTCGCTCAGTGTTGCACCAGGCACTCGCCGTCATTCAGGATTTGTCTTGCGTTTCAGGGCAGCGTGACATATGGGTGTCTGGTAAACTGTGGCCCGTCTGCTCTGAGCAGATCGATAAAAGAAAAATGGCTGCCGTGTGATTTAATGCGGCGCAATGCTGATGCGTCCCATTCTCATTCGATATTGAAGGATGTGTTAAATACAGAAGAACTAAACTCTTCATCAAAGGTCAGCCTGGTACCTGCAAGCCGACCGAAAGAGGGAGAGTGGGCGTAACCTTAATGCGCTTTTGTAACGTCCCAGCTGACCTCGACTATTCAGGATAGGCATAAAACAGAGAAGCGGAGGTCTCCTGAGAACGCAGCCAACAATAAATGTGTTATGAGGCATCCGATTGCAGTGTTGCCAATGAATGGATGGCTGATCATAATTATGGAGAAGCAGGAGAAATGACCAGTGTGAAAGGAGATGGGCGGCATTTATCAGCGAAAGCCGTGTGCGTACCCACTCAATCGTAACGCTTTACTAACTGCTGCCACGCTGCCAAGTATGGCATTTGCCTTCCCGTCTCCCAATCAACGGCTAACTAGTCAGATATGTTTCATCTGCCAAATTATATCTCTTTATTCTTCTGCATAAACATCCTGTTGGAGATGGTCCGCACTTAAAAATGAAAGGGACGAGATTCTGTAAAAGGGAAGGGCTGGTCGAAATCAAGTGTGTTTCACAAGAGCAGATGGAGGTTCCAGCACAGATGACTCTCAATGGGTGAGAGCTGTACAGGTTCCAAACGCCATTGAGCCACCTAGTACATAACCATGTGCCCATAATGCACTATGGAAAAACATTAGTACAGGCTGGAGGGGGGCTTGATACATACAGAGAGGGAGGAAGCGAGAGAATAAATGCAAGAGTAACATCTCAATAAGTAGGATTGTTTATTACCTTCTCTTCTGCCAGTTTAATGTGGGGAGACCAAATAGCTATTTGTAGGTTAACTTTCCCAAAGAGAGTACACTTTCAGAACATTGCTGTGTTTGTTTGAGTGGTGCAACAAAGATTTTTTTTCCTAAACTCCATAGCAGCTATGCAACGTCTGGGCTACGGACAAGAATGATACCTAAAGTCATGCAGATTATTGAGGAGAGGCAATCTTTCAGAAATCATTCCGTACTCTAAACCAACTCTGCTTGGTTAAAAACAACCCAAGTTGGGTTGAAAATGGACAAAAACCAGTGCTTGGGTTGAATGTTTGCCCATTACTCAACTATTGTTTAAAAATTATTGTATTGCATGCTTAAAATGAACCCAAAGTATGGTGGAAATTAAAATGTATTAATATGTTTATTAAATAAACATTATAATACCTTTGATGAATAATAATTAAACAAACATTTATTAAATTGCTTGCTATTGATTACTATTGTTGCCTCAAGTAATTGACCCTTCGCAAACAGTTTGATTGACAGGCGATCTGACCAATCATAACCCTGAATCCGCCATTTTGTCTGACAAAGCAGTCAGGGAAGTATAATAGGTTAATGTTGGTGAACTTGAACTTCAAAAATTGTGTGTACCCGGTCTTTCCACAACATTCCTTCTGATGTTCATTCATGTTTATTTGATGCTACAAATGAACTAGTATGAAGAGATGATCGGTTCACGAGCTACAGAGATCTGTCACGACACATTAAAGACACACTTTACTCTATTTATTGTTTAAACTTCTTTAAAAATTAGGATATATTAAATATGAAACTGTTTCATATGTCTGTCGATGCGTTGTCAGTGTCCTCTTTACTCTGCGATGTATTTTTCACTGCGTGAGAACATGATGTGTGGCGTGAGATCGCATGGCTTGATGGACATGGCAACATGGCGGGTCTTTGCGAACGGTCAGTTATGTGTCTGATTTTTAACTGATTTTGGGCTCATTTTAAGCCAGCCATTTACAGTATAATTTTTAAACAATAGTTGGGTTATCAATCATTTAACCCAACCACTGGGTTAAAACAACCCAATCACTGGGTTTGTCCATTTCAACCCAACTTGCGTTTTTAAACCAGCATTTTTTAGAGTGTAATATGCTGATCTGGTGCTTAAGAAACATATATATTATTAGTGTTGAAAATGTAAAATTTTTGTGGAAAATATCAGACATTTTTTCCAGAAGTCTTTAATGAATATAAAATTCAACAGAACAATCCTGATCAAGGGTGTTGAATAGCTGTGAGGGTTAACTTATGTTAAACACAACACGGCAGGTGTGAAGAAGCCTTTACCACACACACATACACACACATCTATCTTTGTGAGGACATTCATTGACACAGTGCAATCTCAAGCTCCTTGCCCTAAAGCAGTGGTTCTCAAACTTTTTTGGTCAAACTCCCCTTTAAACCTTTAAAAAATCTGGCGCCCCCCCACCTCATGTTTTAAAAAATTATTTTCATGAATTTTTTTCTTTTGTCTAATCAACTTCAACAATTAATGTGGTTGAGATAACATAATATTTTTAGTTTCTGTTGATTAAACCAATTGACTTTATTGTATTAACTCAAATTTTTAATTTCAATAAACTCAATTTTAAGGCAACCAGGTAATTTACTTCAAGTTAAACCAACAATTATTTTTTTTTACAGTGCACCTCTGACTATGAAATAATTTTATAAAAATTATAAAAAATTACAGATTTTTTTAACTGAAAAATGTGCAATGAAAAACACCTGCAATAGTTTCACTTTGTAATACCATTGAATCATTGAGAAATCTAACAGTAAGACAGAATAATAGATCAGAATAATAGATTCAGCTTCTTGAATTCTTCTCACCGCAATACTGCAGTTGAGCGGCACGTTCACAATAGCAGATGCCGTCCACTGAAGAGGTGCTTTTCTATGGTGACGAACTCCTATGTCAGACTTGTTCCGATGACAATAAGTCAACGGCCTGAAGAAGAACGATTCAGTGGAATTGGCGTTCAGTGCCGGTTTATAAAGGCAGCTAGCGTCAAATGCGGTTCACGCACTTCAATGCTGCGGCTCTTTTTTTTCTTTTTTCTGCTGATCTAACGCGCCCCCCCTGCATTACCTTTGCTCCCCCCAGAGTGGCGTACCCCACACTTTGAGAAGCACTGCCTTAGCCTTATACATGTCACAACCAAGTGCCAAAACCAACCCCTAGCCTAAGCCTACCCTTAACCTAATTATAACCTTATCCCTAAAACCAAGGATTTTGACCCACAAACAGTGTGGATTGGCCAAAAAGTCCTCACTTTACTCTCTTGTCCTCACGTTGATGGTCTAAAATTCAAACCGGTCCTCACAAAGATAGTTGTACAAGTACACACACACACACACGTTGTGTTTTCATTTTTTATGGGGACATTCCATATGCGTAATGGTTTTTATACTGTACAAACTGTATATTCTGTCCCTCTACACTACCCCTAACCCTAAACCTACCCATCACAGAAAATGTTCTGCTATTTTAGATTTTCAAAAAAGATAATTCTGTATGATTTATAAGCTTGTTTCCTCATGGGGACCAAAAAAATGTCCCCACAAGATCAAAATTTACTAGTATTACTATACCTGTGGGGACATTTGGTCACACACACACACACACACACACTTGTTTCACTGTATTAGTGAGGACATTGCATAGACTTTTGCTATTTTCTATCGCCTAACCCAAGCCTAAACATCACAGAAATACGCAAAACACGACATTTAAATAAAACCATGTTTTGGCCGATTTATAAGCCTTTTTAATTAGTGAGGACCATTAAAATGTCCTCACTAGTCGGTTGTCATAATATTTCACTATATAAGTGAGGACATTTGCCACACACAAGTATAGCCAAACACACATGCACACACAAACTCTTTCTACCTGATTTATGGCTGTGTGGCTGCGGCATGTCAGATGCAAAGATAAATTAATACCCACATGGGAGTGAAAGCACCCAATGGGTTCATCTCATTCTTAAGCCTTGAATATATGTATGGGGGCGAGACATGGACTCAGACATCTCTGGTCTCAGAGCTGTAGACTGAAGACCACATGCATATAAACACACCCACTCGCATAAGAACAAATGAGAGTCTCTTTGCTCTTCACAGAGAAAATTACTATTTGAGAGAGAAATACCTTTACATGGTAAAGAACCAGAAATTAACTAGCCTGAGATAAATGTATCCATCCATTCATTCATTCATCGTAAATACTTAATAAAAGGTCATTATTAAGCATTATGCTTACATCTGCTCGTGGGTAAGCACTTTATCTTAATTGAAGATAATCTGTCTTGTCAGTGGAACAACAAGTGAGCCAACAAAAAGAAAAGATGCCAACAGTAAAGGGACAAAATGATGCCAAATGTGTCACAGGAAGTTTTATATCTCGTAGGACTGATATAAACATGACACACAAGGACAGATATAAACATGACACACAAGGACACACAAAGGAGACTGTAAAAAAATCTTTACAACTAGAATTTACTATGTGTAAATTACAATCTAGGTATTTGGTTAATGCAAAACAAAAAACAAACAAACGAACATAAAATTATATATATATATATATATATATATATATATATATACACATACACACACACAACACACACACACACACACATATATATATATATATATATATATATATGTAAGGGATGTACACAAAACGGACGGATCGATACGGTTCAGTACAGTTTTCATTAAACAGTGGTTTTGCTAAACAAATTGTGTCTCTGTCTCTAAATTAATTCAATTAAAATGAAAAAAATGAAAAAATGATCTTTGCTAATGCTGTAAACTATATAGGGAGCCTATAATATTAAAGCTTACAAATAACAATAGAGCCCAAACTATTAAATTCAATTGCTATTTATTTTTAAATATAATAATCAACACTCAAATAACAAATTGTAAGCAACCATGTAAACTTCATATAAGGCAGTTTTTTTTGCATTCAATTCTAAATCTAATTAAAAAATTGTTTTTACTCCAATTTTTTGTTGAAATATTACACAGTGGCTGTCATTTTCATGAGATTTATTTTAACATGCATTAAATAATCAAGACATCACTAACACGTTAAGTAAAATATATTGAATATATAACTAATATAGTGCACATATTTAGCGAAAGAGTTCATTTCTCTAGCGAACTAACAAGCTGTTGACACTGAATGACTTGCCTGAGGTAAATGTAATGCTACGTGACAGTGCTTACAAGCTGATTTATTGACGTCTTTCCGCCATTGAAACACTGATTGGGTGATTACACAAGATATGATACATTTCAGTAAGTTGTACTGTATCTTTCAACATTCCTTCAGATGTTCGTTCATGTTTATTCTGTAACTAGTAATGCAGAGAAAGATGATCGCGTTCACTCATGCTGAAATGCATGAAACGAGGTACATTAAATGGCGTCAAAACGGCATTTTTTATGTGGAATTTTGTGATTAAATGGACAGAATTTGAAAGACGACAATTTGTTTTTTATTAAAAGTAACAAAACACAGAACTTATTGCGATTATTGGTGGTTAATGGTGGTTAGGCTACAATGGTATATTCGTCATGTACAAATGCATACCGAGCCGTAATATTCGCTGAATGAATATGTGTACCGTTACACCCCTTATATATATTGGCTATATTATGGCTGTAACACAATATTTTTTTTATTTTTTTTTTACACATTCCAGAAAATCCACTACAGCCGGTAAGTTGTTAGCAGTTTTACTGGAGTGAATCAATGGAGGTTCAACAGGAGAGGCAGGAAATTTGCTTGGGAAGTGGAGAAGTAGTCAATAAAGAGTAATAAAACTTACCTTTTTGTATCTGGGTACAGGGAGCTACACTCCATCATAACAATTTACAGCATGCAGCCAAGCCATGCAGAGAGAGAGAGATGTGTGCATGCGAGATAGAAAAGGTGGAAGAAAGAGAATGAAAACAACATTGACATAAAATAAAGCTATTTACAGATATAAGTTTGGAAAAAAGACAACACAAAAAGCATAATGTAAAAGAAAAACAGCATGTGAAATAAGAGAAGGGAAAAAGGAAGCCCCCAGGGGGTTTGACCCATGAGTTAAAATGTATGTGGAGTTGTGCCCACTGATTTGTCTAAATGTAGTTTTTTTTTTTCTTTTCTGTGTGACTCAATCTGATAGTCAGTACAACCCTAAATTTAGCTGTCATGAAATGATGGAGTGTTCGGAGGTGTTTCACAGCAAACAAAAAAAATGTAAATGCTGTTAAATCAACCCCCAATTTCATCTTCAGAGGATGTCAGGATAGCATCTTTGTTCTAAATAAATGGTTGATTGTGGCGATGCTTTCTCAGTTGGAAAGTTGTATTTAGAGGCCATCATTTACATGAGAACACCACATCATTTAAAACAGGACAATCAACCGAGAGAGAAAAGTTGGAGGTGGAATACGTCAGCCAAATGAAACTTATTGTAACACTTTTGAATGTGTACTGACTAACACGAGAGAGAGCAACACCACGGGCAAAACAAATAATGAGAATTAATATCATTTCATTAAAAAAGTAGCATGTTAATTTGCTGCCTGGGGGTTCAATTAAGTATCCATTTATCTAGTTTAATGCTTCATTTCTGTTTAAGCAGCATGTGTCACATCAAACTCTTGACAAATGCACCCAAGGAATCCAGAGATGAAAAAACATCTCGTTGAAGATGCCTGCAAGTTTGGTGAACCGATTTCAGTTAAATATAGAGGCTATAAAAGTGAAAGGCCAAGTATGGCAACCCATACTCAGAATTTGTCCTCTGCGTTATCTCATCCACTCATTAGGAGTAGTGAGTCGTGAACACATACACACCCGGAGCAGTGGGCAGCCATTTTGCTGTGGCGCCTGGGGAGCGAATGGAAGTTAGACACCTCAGTCATTTCCAGCATGTACGAACCCTCAACCTTTGGGTTACCAGTCTGACTCTCAAACCATTAGGCCATGACTGCCCCTATTGCCCCTCCAAAAAATGACATAAACAGAATATTGATCATGTTATCTTACTTTTAAGCAGTATATTGATGCCACTCTAAATGCATTTTTAGGAATAGTTCACCAAAAAATTAAAAATCTAAAAATTTATTCATCCTCATGTCGTTCAAAACCCATATGACTTTCTTTTTTCTGAACAACTCAAAAGTAGATACTTTTAAGAATGTTGGTAACCAAACAGTTTCAGTTCCCATTGACTTCAATTGTATTTTGTCCATATAACAGAAGTCAACGGAAACCAAAACTGTTTGGTTACCAACATTCTTCAAAATATATTCTTTTGTGTTCTGAAGAAGAAAGTAAGTCATACAGGTTTGTGACCGAACATTTACGGTTCCTATTGACTTCCATTGTATTTTGTCCATATAATGGAAGTCAAAAGGAAACAAAACTGTTTGGTTAGCAACATTCTTTAATATATTTACAGGAGGGTGACAGAATTAAAATTTCATCCCTGTAAATGTTCAAAAACATTTTTTAGGCCACTGTGTGGAAGAGACACCCTTTCTTTTGACAGGTTATTAAAAAAATACCCACAACCACCAATCACAGGGTCAAAATGTACATATCGGAATGGACAGGGTGTGTTCTTCAGCGTTGTGATCAATGTGTTCTCAGTAATGTGCGCAGAGGTTGGTGACCTCTCGTTCCAGAGATGATGTGACACAGTCCCCGCTTTACATCATAGAGCGAACACTCCTGGTGAGCCTGTGACCCCTGTACATTCAGAGCTAATAAGGATGACCCTTTCTGAGCTGTCAGTTCCACGGAGAGAAAGAGCAGATCACAGACAGGTAACTTTAATTGAGTTGATGGAAGGGGGGCATTGGGCCGGCGGTGGGGAGACGGTGGCAGAGCCCTGGGAAAATGGCGTGTCGTTGAATTGGGGTCAACGAAAAGGAGGGAGGTTTTCTTTAATGGAGGCTGTCGTTTGAAAAGTCTGCGTCTGGCTGCAGTGCACGTTAAGGTCGGAGCAGATGTGTCCTTGTGTGACACACAATATGAGCAATATGTGTGCTGAAATGGATCTTGGAAGGCACCTTTGTTAGGGGTGAATGAATGAATGGTTACATTTCTCTTTCTCATCACGTTTGACTGTTCAGAAGGACGAATGGCCTGGCACTTAGGAAATGGTGAAATATTATTCTGATAAATGACTTTGGTGGTGACTTATAGATGATATATATTTCAGTTTATAAGCATTCCGAACCTCGAATCTGGTTGGCTGAACGGCATTCCAAGGGTGATGATACACAGTCCAACAACACTGTAAATTTTCAATCCACTTGCCTTGTTAACAACAGTCCTGATCAGAGTCTGTGGAATGAATGCTACTTATAATTGTGTTTATTAGGAGTATCATGATTCACGAGCTTATTAACATGCACTGACACCACACTTGTTGAGATCAGGAAGTAAAAATTCCCATTTACATTCTCCATAGGGGAACTGATTTTTAACGATAACTTCTAAACTCTTAAACAGACCAACTGAGAGCTACAAAGTTGGTAATCGATGTGTTTAACAGCAATAGTCCTTTGCGAAAAACTATAATACCCATGATTCTGCAAAGAAATACTAATCAATGAATTGCGACAACAAAATTGTGCCAGAGGAGCTATTTAGTTTCCACCCACTCCATAAAACACTGTAAATGACCTAATAGAGTCGGTCTCCCAATGCTCTCAAACTACTTAAATATCTGTATACATTTACATATTTTTCAATCAACTTAAAATGTATTGTTTCTATATAATAAACATCTTCAATAGTTTTTTATTACTCCAATTTAAATTAAATTATGTCATTTGCAATGATTGAATAAGACTGTAGTTCTTTCCCTCATTAAATTAAGTACACAGTCTTGCACATTTGTATTTTTGTCCAATTATCAAATTCTTTTTTTGCTCCAAATCAAATTTTGTAATGTTGTTATTCCCCATGTTGCTGGTTGATCTGGTTCATGGCTATATCTCTTTAATGAATCCTTACAGGGAGTTGAATTGATTGATTGATTGATTGATTGTTTGGAATGATAGGTAATATTTAAAAGATGTCCCTTTTCATGTACATGTCCATAATTCCAGCAGTGTGGCAGGTCACATGTTATACTATAGGTGTCTTTAAATACTATGTACTTGGTTTAAAAAAAATACAGGTACAATGCTATTGTGTTCATGTTGTATTTCAAAACACTTTTGCTGCTATTGAGGTGGGATACGGGTAAGGTTAGGTACAGGTTTAATGGTATGGTTAGGTGTAAGGGTGCTTTAAGTTGTAATTATAGAAGTAATTTCAGAAATTAAATATAGATGCGATCAGCAATTATCGGGGTTCAAGTGCTTTATGGCCTTTAAGCACATTGGTAAAAAGGTATAATGTTTTAATTAGCAAGCCTGTAACCATCTCGATCATAGATAGAAAAGACCATTTACAGCAAATACAAGCAATTTACCATAGGAAATTTATGGTTTATAAAGCTTTTTAACAGTTATCGAGGTTAAGCCAAAAATGTAGGACTAATTTGCCAAAGTTGGCTTTTGAAATAATCTCCAATATTTAATGAACGATTCGATAGACAGCGGTGGTCCTAGAGGCAGTGTTGCTCAGAATGAGGGGTTCAACCACATGAAACGAATGGTGTGGGCGTGCGTGAAAAATTGCACAATACACAATCCTTTACGCGAGTGAAAAACGAAGGCGACCTAATGGCCGATTTCTTTCGAATTTCTCACAGGCATCTAGGGCCGTGAGTCAAATAGGCCCAGCTAGTTTCGTTCCAATGGACGAAGACAATGCAAGCCAATTTTCAAGTCGATTGGACCATGTTTTTCTTTTTTTTGCTGTTATAGCACCCCCAAGTGGCCAGTCACTGCGTCCTTATTCAGGTGACCACAGATTGAGTTCTTACATAGGTGTGCCGAGTTTGGTGAAAATATCTCATTCTGTTTACGAGTTATAGCCATTTTAGTAATAGTGGCTTCACCCACTTTGAACGTTTTCCACCCACTTCGGCCCTTAGGGACAGTGAATCGGAATTTAAACTTTTTTTTTGATAACTATTGACAATCAGACTCCAGAGAATCTTGCTGCACTGGTTTGGTTCCGATCGGGTAAAAAACGGACTAGTTCGCAAAAGTAGGTTTTTAAAAAACATCCAAAATACTCAAAAAGGATTCCAACGATATATAGTAAGACGCTTGAGCCTACGCCTAACAGTTTAGGAGTTATGAGCCATTTCGTTCTTTTGACAGTTGTAGCGCCCCCAACAGGCCGATTGGGGCGTGCCTTGGTGACGTTGTAGACGGTGTGAGTACTATCAGCCCTCAAAGTTTCAAGTCTCTACGGCTTACGGTTTGGTCTGCCCGATCCCTTTTAGGGGAGAATGCTGATCCTTGGAAATTTTAATAGTGTTTCAGCACTCACACTTGAACCCCTAATCACAACTTAAATCACATGCAGGTATTTTTAAATATAAGTACAATGTAAAAACACGTAAGCACAAAATAAGTGCATTGTATCAAATTATTCATTTAAATGTTAGTACATAGTAGTTAAAGACACTTAATAAAAAGTGGGAACATGTGGAACAACAAAGCCATTACATTTCAGTTACAGGCTGTAAATTTGCTTCAATCATAAAGTGACTGCTAACGTCACAGCTGTGTTAGAGTGACGTCAGCAGGAATAATCTCCATACAAATACCAGCAGGCAAATTCCTGGAAAGGCAAATGTTTTTTTGTGATGGTTCTGCTCTGATTACAAATACCCCATTATCTGTATTTTTGGACGTGTAAACCCCTGTAATCCCCCGTGCTTTCTGACGGCGCATGTCTCTGGATCTGCGCTTATCACAGAATACCAACACATTCCCCCCCGACAGCCCACCTCGGCTCATATCCAACCACCTGCAACACTCATTCCACAAAACATTACTTTTTGTATTGATCTTCTGGTGATATTAGATACGGTCAGGTCATTCTAACCATGTTTGCTACACATGCTACACACAGTCTGATCCTTTCAAGAACAGCCAATGGCAGCCAGATTTACAAGACTGCAGAACCCAGCGCTGTCCGTGGTCCTGAAATATATTCTGCCTTTGCCATATGAATTTAGTGAAGTGAAAGGTTGATCCTTGGTTGGAAACCTCTGGCCCAAATCTAATGCCAATCAAGCCAAATTCAAAACACTGTTGCTCACTAACTAAAAATGACCATGTTTTTTAAAGTGATGAATGTGGTAATCATTCAGCACATTGATACAGTACACTACCGATCAAAAGTTTAGGATTGGTAAGATTTATATATATATATATATATATATATATATATATATATATATATAGATTTATATCTATTTATTTAGTAAAACCGTAATATTGTGAAATATTATTACAATTTAAAATAGCTGTTTTCTATTTAAATATACTTTCAAATGTATTTTATTCCTGTGATTACACCAGTCTTCAGTGTCACATGATCCTTCAGAAATCATTCTAATATGCTACTCGAGACATATTTCTCATTATCAATGTTGAAAACAGCTGTGCTGCTTCATATTTTTGTGTAAACCGTGATAGAATTTTTAAAAGATTTTTTGATGAATAGGAAGCAGCATTTATTTGAAAACATTATAAATGTTTTTATTGTCACTTTTGATCAATTTAATGCATCCTTGCTGAATAACTGTGTCAAAAACAAGAAACAGAACAACTTTACCCCAAATTTTTGAACAGAAGTGTATATCAATATTAAATCTGGTCAGTCATACTGTTTGATCCTTTTAACCTGTTCATTTTATTGTCTTTTATATATATATATATATATTATATACATATGTGCATCTTATTCATATAATCTTTATTTTACTATCTTTGTTGTCTCTGTGTACTAGAAGCTTCTTCTTGTCTAAACATACTTGTCTATAAAGCTCTTTATGATTCTGATTCTATAGTTTAGTTCTATAGAGCTTACATAGGTTAAAAAAAGAAAAAGGAAAGCATTTGTTTTAGCTAAATAAATAGGTAATGAATTCTAGAACAGCCATTCAGACCAAGATTCACTCAAGACATGCCATAAGAAGTACAAAATGCCTATGAAAACAGGACATTTATCTGGACCCAGCACTGTCTGTGGTCCAGAACAACTAGTCCAAGCTATTTTTTTTTCTATACCAAATGAATTGAGTGAAATGAAAAGTGATGTGCTGGGCACAATAGCTCTCTTTTACCTACAGAGGTTCCCTGATCTCTGTTTATGTAATGCACATGTATCTGGTAATTCCTACAATCCTCTTTAGACTGCACAGAACGTCAGTGTTGTGAGTGAGGCCTGTCAGACTGATGGCTGCCATGACGTGACGGAGCAGGCCCTGAATCAGGTTCTTCAGAGAACAGCGCTCAGCGCTTAAGAAGAGCCGGCTGACAGCGGGAGGGTGATTGACGCCAGAGCTTAAGTGTTCAACGCCAGCATCTGTTTCAACAGCTCTTTATAAAAGAACAGCATGGAATCAGTCAGTGAACGGTGTTCTCAGCTAGATTTACAAAAACAAAATCATTTATCTTTATTGCAGTGTCTTGAGTTACATTTCTAAATGCTAATTTGTTCATAATGGGTTGAAAATATGACAGTATGTCAGAATCTGTCGATCAAATTCGATGCCAAGATCGGAAAAACATTCGGTTACACTTTATTTCGATGGCCCACTTTAGACATTCTACTAACTATAAGTAACTTTGGTAACAATTTATTTTAGGGTCTTTTAACTAATTGCTTATTAGCTTCCATATTACTAGAATATTGTCTGTTTATTAGTACTTATTAAGCATATAATGCCTTATTCTTCATGAACTTATTCTATATTTTTAATCCTACCCAAAACCTAAATTTAACTACCTCACACCGGTGTGATTAGAACGTTCAGTGCATCATGTGATCAACTTCTTAATTCAAACTGCTTTCGTGCTTTGGTGCAGAGTGTGACGAGCAGGGCGGGCGAGAGCCGTGAGGGAACGGCGCGAGGCCGGTAACGTGATTGATAATGAGCGTCAGCTGTGCGCTGCACCGGTCTCGTATCTCTCACGGAGGAGCTCCGGAAGCATGAAAGAGGAGCGACTACAGTGAAGGACGAGAGAGGACCAGGCCTGGATTTTATGTTGTTTTATTATGTTTGTGTGGGCGGCAGTCTCCGTGAGGAACTGCCACCATTTTACTTTCGTTTTATTGTTTGTTTATTTTTTTGATTAAAATTATGTTGAACGTTCGCCGGTTCCCACCTCCTTCTTCCCGTTCTCATTGAACCCTGCTACACAAAGCTTGTCATATATCACAACTATTCAATGTTTTCAACCACATAAGGTTTATTTTAGGTTTCAGACTTTTAAATGCACATGCATATTAGCAAAACTATACAATACAATACATTATGTTTGTTAAATACACACTTATGTCTATGGAAGCGGCAATAACAAGCCTTTCAATTATAAAATTATGAAGTGTTATATATCAGATACACATTATATCGGTTACTATAATGTTTCCTCTATTCTTCCCCTACTGCACCAGCAACCTACTCTCACGTATTCCGGGAGAAGTTGATGAATTTGCGTGTTGTAAATCCGATAGATGTGATTCTCTGAACTGCGGCGCAAACTAACATGGCGCCGCCCATCATCAGCTAACATAATCATTATGGTTTTAAATGACAAAACACATTCACTTACACATATTTGAGAATCTGAATATAAGGTAGCTTATGACATAGCCAAGTTTTTTTTTAATTAATCTAGTGATCTTTTTTAAAGTTAGAACTAATTTAGCAGTTAATTGAGGTGTAGAAACACTGGGACGCGCCATTGTGTAATAATACGATTTGATTTTGATTAAAAATAAGCCACTTATGTGTGGTCGTCCAGTGGTAGACATTTGAACTTTAAAATGAAGAGTGTCAAACACTTTCTATACAGTCTTAAAGGAACTTTGATAGTGTTCAAGCCATTGAACAAACGTCTCCTGAACCATGTACAGGGAGTGCAGAATTATTAGGCAAGTTGCATTTTTGAGGATTAATTTTATTATTGAACAACAACCATGTTCTCAATGAACACAAAAAACTCATTAATATCAAAGCTGAATATTTTTGGAAGTTTTAGTTTTTAGTTTTAGCTATTTTAGGGGGATATCTGTGTGTGCAGGTGACTATTACTGTGCATAATTATTAGGCACCTTAACAAAAAACAAATTTATACCCATTTCAATTATTTATATTTACCAGTAAAACCAATATAACATCTCAACATTCACAAATATACATTTCTGACATTCAAAAACCAAACAAAAACAAATCAGTGACCAATATAGCCACCTTTCTTTGCAAGGACACTCAAAAGCCTACCATCCATGGATTCTGTCAGTGTTTTGATCTGTTCACCATCAACATTGCGTGCAGCAGCAACCACAGCCTCCCAGACACTGTTCAGAGAGGTGTACTGTTTTCCCTCCTTGTAAATCGCACATTTGATGATGGACCACAGGTTCTCAATGGGGTTCAGATCAGGTGAATAAGGAGGCCATATCATTAGATTTTCTTCTTTTATACCCTTTCTTGCCAGCCACGCTGTGGAGTACTTGGACGCGTGTGATGGAGCATTGTCCTGCATGAAAATCATGTTTTTCTTGAAGGATGTAGACTTCTTCCTGTACCACTGCTTGAAGAAGGTGTCTTCCAGAAACTGGCAGTAGGACTGGGAGTTGAGCTTGACTCCATCCTCAACCCGAAAAGGCCCCACAAGCTCATCTTTGATGATACCAGCCCAAACCAGTACTCCACCTCCACCTTGCTGGCGTCTGAGTCGGACTGGAGCTCTCTGCCCTTTACCAATCCAGCCACGGGCCCATCCATCTGGCCCATCAAGACTCACTCTCATTTCATCAGTCCATAAAACCTTAGAAAAATCAGTCTTGAGATATTTCTTGGCCCAGTCTTGACGTTTCAGCTTGTGTGTCTTGTTCAGAGGTGGTCGACTTTCTGCCTTTCTTACCTTGGCCATGTCTCTGAGTATTGCACACCTTGTGCTTTTGGGCACTCCAGTGATGTTGCAGCTCTGAAATATGGTCAAACTGGTGGCAAGTGGCATCTTGGCAGCTGCACGCTTGACTTTTCTCAGTTCACGGGCAGTTATTTTGCGCCTTGGTTTTTCCACACGCTTCTTGCGACCCTGTTGACTATTTTGAATGAAACGCTTGATTGTTCGATGATCACGCTTCAGAAGCTTGGCTATTTTAAGACTTCTGCATCCCTCTGCAATATATCTCACTATTTTTGACTTTTCTGAGCCTGTCAAGTCCTTCTTTTGACCCATTTTGCCAAAGGAAAGGAAGTTGCCTAATAATTATGCACACCTGATATAGGGTGTTGATGTCATTAGACCACACCCCTTCTCATTACAGAGATGCACATCACCTAATATGCTTAATTGGTAGTAGGCTTTCCAGCCTATACAGCTTGGAGTAAGACAACATGCATAACGAGGATGATGTGGTCAAAATACTCATTTGCCTAATAATTCTGCACTCCCTGTATTTTTCCTCTTGCGCTGTCTGTAATGCAGGGAGTCTTGTGACTGGTTGTCAAGCCAGTCAATCAGAATTTTGCAGCCTCATCTATGATTGGCTGGAATTTTGGCACATTGTAGCGCTGGTTTGTGTTGAGCAGGCAAGCGGTCGGCGTTTAGCGAGTGAGCAGGGCGGGTATCAGGAGCGTGAGCAGCTGAAACCTTGCACGTGCGAAAGAGAACGTCCGAGCACAGCCAAATAAACTTCTTTGAAATGCAAAACTGATTTTCGTTCGCTCGAAATATTTTCTTATTTGCGAGATGAAGATTTTCTCCTCAACTCAGTGCGAAATGCCCTTTTGCACGCTCAGGATGCAAAGGACCATTTTATTTGGCCTCTGTTTAAAGTATTCCCATACTTTTGATAATCGTGGTCTAGGTTTTTGTGATAGAATGGAACTTTCTCCGTTCCCAGGAGCAGAAGCCGAATGTAAACAGTGTGACGTTACAGCACTATAGCAGATATCATGCAATCTACTAATACTCTAATGAGCTAGCTGACATGTAGTTGCAAAGTTACTCTTAGTTAGTAGAATGTCTAAAGTTAACCATTGAAATAAAGTTTTTGCCAAACATTCTACCAAAAATCAAAACAGAACTGCAGGTGATTAGAGTGCAGAAGTTTTGGTGATTATTTTGGTTCACTTCACATCTAATACAGGCTGCAATCTTTTTATGCATTTTTTTGCACTTAGGGTAAAGTAAGCGTGAAAATATATATCTGTGAACAAAAGCTGAAAATACAGGCGAGGTCAAAGATATCTTGTTTACCAAGTGCCTCAAAGATTGACAGCACAAACCTTACAATGCTGACAACTTCTGGGGCTAGATCTTCCTCTCAAGTTCTAACTGTAATAGCCTGGTGTCTTCAAAACATGGCTGTTCCCTGTTGGACTCCTTTTCATCATGACGTTTGTAAATTGTATAAAGCCTGTTATTTAGACCGGAATTGCCAATCTGATTGGAACAGGAATTTCAGCCAGCATGGATGCATATTGCCAGTTTTGTGCAATATGCATCAGACGGTCTGTGAATGGACTGTGGGCGGTCTGTGGGTGTGCCGTCTGTGGCTGAGGCGAGTGTAAAGGTAAACACACACGGCAGCGATAAAATCGGCAGTTAGCCAAGTTGCTGTACTCTTGGTCGCTACTGCTGGTTGCAGACTTTGTCATGCCAATGATTACAAACACTCATCTTGCTAACTCTTAGTTACACGCACTTGTTTCAAAGGGGATTTTTTTTTGCATTTAGTTATAGGTTTCTGGCTTGTCTGCCAGCTCAGAAAAGCTGAAAAGAAAACACGCAGCAGACTGTGTCATCCAGCGAGCGGTTTCAATTTGCTGGCGGTTTCTACGTAGGTAGCTAGCTATTTGAATAAAACCACCCACGACTGCTGACGGACTGCGCCGTATTAGCATAGACCCCACTCTGAGTGAGTTGTACATTGCACGCCATTTTCTCCAGGCTGGAGCCGCTAGAATGTCTCGATAGAAACTCGGGTGTTTTGTTGTTGGCTGTAAGAATGAACATAACAGTCTTCATGTACTCCCGACATCAGAAGACACAGCGAATTAGTTCTATTTTTGAAGGGAATGCCCCATATACCTAAATTTGTTTATGTATGGGCAAATCATTTTATACCATACTTATTTGTGAACAAATGGGACAATACAAAACATAGATTTTGCTAAAAAAAAGTTGTTATTCATGGATGGATCAGTACCAACTGTTCGTGATCCAGTGATTCATCTGAATTCATCTTAGTTTTTTTTTAGAGAGTTTATGGATAATATTTTAATGCACACTTCTTGTACTGTTTTATTCAGCTCTTATGGTGATTTTCTGGAATAAAAACGGACGTGTCATCTTTTGTGTGAAATACAACTTCAATAAAATAGGAAAAATTCAATACAATAAATCAAATACAATAAAATTCATCAGTAAAGTTTTGGGGGTCCGTTACTCGTACAGGCTCGTACTAATAGTGAATAAAAGTAAAATGTCAATGTAATTTATAACCGTAAATAAACTAAACTATACCCCCGCAGAATATATTCTGGCACTACTGACAGTTTCTGACATTTTCAGTGCGTGAGATTGACCTGTTTTGTTGCCGGTATGAGCTCTTGAAGCTGAGATGAGCACCAGCTCATTTGCATTTGAAGGGACACACATGAAAACAACATGTTTTTGCTCACTCCAAAAAGTGACAATTTTCACATGCTATGAAAAATTATCTGTGGTGCAAAACTGTTTTATATGCGTATATACTGTGAAATTCCTCTAATCAAAGCTTAATTTTCAGCATTTGCTGCTTAAGAAACACTTCTGAGTATTATCAGTGTTGAAAAGAGGTGAGCTGCTTTAGCTAAATGTTCACATACACACACTGGGGACATCAGAGACTTATTAACATCTTTGTAAAAGCAGCATCCTATGTCGCCTTTAACACTTGATTTACTAAAGGTTTATCAAATACCCCCAAAAATGCCCATTTGCTTTTGCTCATTGCAAAATTTTGTTTACCACTTGTTTTCCACAGTTGCTATAAGATTGATGTTAATTGCATCAAACGAGTTTTGTAAATAAGTAGTAGTTTATAACGAGCCTCTTACACTTAAATGAGGCGTTTTTGTGCCAAAGAGAATAATTGTGCCTTAAATTCACAGTACATCAATATTTGAGCACTTTTTTGCCTAGTGATGATTTTGCTAATGAATAAGATGCAAATGTTTGTGCTGTAATAGAGTGCTGGAGGGATGATGTATTTTTGCAGACCAAATAGCAAAAATGAGTTAGAATTTTAACATGTCTGGTGCCACTGTCCTTAAGTGAAAGGGTTTTTTGATGATTATGATGATATCATTTAATTGTCAGACAAAGTCTTAAATTTTTCATGCGTGACAGTACACTCACCTGAAGGATTATTAGGAACACCATACTAATACTGTGTTTGACCCCCTTTCGCCTTCAGAACTGCCTTAATTCTACGTGGCATTGATTCAACAAGGTGCTGAAAGCATTCTTTAGAAATGTTGGCCCATATTGATAGGATAGCATCTTGCAGTTGATGGAGATTTGTGGGATGCACATCCAGGGCACGAAGTTCCCGTTCCACCACATCCCAAAGATGCTCTATTGGGTTGAGATCTGGTGACTGTGGGGGCCATTTTAGTACAGTGAACTCATTGTCATGTTCAAGAAACCAATTTGAAAAGATTCGAGCTTTGTGACATGGTGCATTATCCTGCTGGAAGTAGCCCTCAGAGGATGGGTACATGGTGGTCATAAAGGTATGGACATGGTCAGAAACAATGCTCAGGTAGGCCGTGGCATTTAAACGATGCCCAATTGGCACTAAGGGGCCTAAAGTGTGCCAAGAAAATAACCCCCATACCATTACACCACCACCACCAGCCTGCACAGTGGTAACAAGGCATGATGGATCCATGTTCTCATTCTGTTTACGCCAAATTCTGACTCTACCATCTGAATGTCTCAACAGAAATCGAGACTCAACAGACCAGGCAACATTTTTCCAGTCTTTAACTGTCCAATTTTGGTGAGTTTGTGCAAATTGTAGCCTCTTTTTCCTATTTGTAGTGGAGATGAGTGGTACTGGGTCTTCTGCTGTTGTAGCCCATCCGCCTCGAGGTTGTGAGTGTTGTGGCTTCACAAATTCTTTGCTGCATACCGCGGTTGTAACGAGTTATGTAACGGGTTATTTCAGTCAAAGTTGCTCTTCTATCAGCTTGAATCAGTCGGCCCATTCTCCTCTGACCTCTAGCATCAACAAGGCATTTTCGCCCACAGGACTGCCGCATACTGGATGTTTTTCCCTTTTCACACCATTCTTTGTAAACCCTAGAAATGGTTGTAGGTGAAAATCCCAGTAACTGAGCAGATTGTGAAATACTCAGACCGGCCCGTCTGGCACCAATAACCATGCCACGCTCAAAATTGCTTAAATCGCCTTTCTTTCCCATTCTGACATTCAGTTTAGAGTTCAGGAGATTGTCTTGACCAGGACCACACCCCTAAATGCATTGAAGCAATTGCCATGTGATTGGTTGATTAGATAATTGCATTAATGAGAAATTGAACAGGTGTTCCTAATAATCCTTAGGGTGAGTGTATGCTATGATGGTGTTCACTCACAATTATTATCCATAAATCCACAATTCTTTACTGTCACATAAAAGCAAATACAAAATTCCACAATAGACATTACAGAACAGCAACTGGTTGGAAAGTGAAGCAACTGTTTGGTGAATTCGCCCCAGCGTGATCAACTGAGTTAATCAAGTTACAGTTCAAGAAAGAGAGCAGATCCTGGACAATATGACCTTCAACTGTTTGATTAACATAACCAAGCTGCTGGCTTTACTGACTAAAAGCATTTAAAAGGCTCTGGAAGATGTGTGTTGAATGACATTGAAGGTAGTTTCTAAGCTTTTCTTTATAACGTGGAATGGGATGGTACATGCTGTGCCTCTCAATAGAGGTTTAGTAAGAGATCAATAGCTACACTTTAAAAAACTGTTCTCTTTTTGTGCCAATATGACCAGCTATCAATCACGCTCTCTAGTGTGTATGTGTGTGCGTCGACTTTTTTAGAGATATAATGTATAACTGGGCATAGCCCACTATTTGATTAGACTCTAAATTATTCAACATGGACACCAGGCGGCAGAGGTCGAGCAATTCTTACAAAGTCAAACAACATCCTCTCTTCAGAGGAAAAACTAATTCCACAGACACTCATGATTACCTTCTGCTTAGTGTTTGTCCACTTATTCATTGAAGAGTTTTGGATGACTGACTACTTCATAATTCAACAGCATGGCTTATCTGCATAATGTTGATAAGGGGCTATACAATATAGGACAACCATAATGAAATATTAACAGCCTGTGGTCTGATGGAAGTCATTGCTGGTGCTGTACGAGTGCTCCGTTTATTCTGGAAGCTCTGCTCTTTTCCTCCTCATTCAGAGAAGAGCCAACAGAAAGCAGATCAAAGAAGCGTGGGTCACCGAGATGGCTACGGAAAGCTTATCTTTGATCCTGTAAAACTCTTTGTGACTCTTTCCACCTGTCAGCCGTATGAGGGTGTTTCTTCAACTATGGTTACTTTTGCCCGTTTGGACTGTTAGAAAAAAACTCTTTAGACACTTTTCACACTCTCACACTAACAATGCCCAGCGGTGGACAAACATGATGAATCACTGGAGAATCATGAACTTTAAATCCAGTGTCATTCCCATCACATCTCAAATGAGCTTTGTGATGGAAATTTCAATATTTTAGGAACAAAACGGCTAATGTTTTAAGTATCCCAAAGAGACACAATTGAATAATATTTGACACTTTTTAAATAATATGTGAAAATGACATCTTGATTGCGAATTATTCTGTTCAAGGTATTTACCGACACATCACATGTCAAGCTCTTCACTGACACTGTTGTCTCCTTGGTTAACGAGTTAAATATTCAACTATATTGGTTAAATATTCAACTATTTTGAATAACACATTAACCCAAGTTAAAAAAAGTGAAATCATAATCAACCACCCCTTCAAGTACCGTACATCAAGTTGATGATTTGTGATTTTAGATGCTGATTATATTTAATATTTAGCATGAATCAAACCTGTTAATTAATTGTGATTTTAACAAAGAATTACTTTTATAAACAGTGGGTGGGAGATATTAGTTTACCTCAATCACTGAAGAAGGCCTGAGAATCGAAACGTTTGTTTTCCTCTGTGTTAAATAAAATATAAAAAACAGAAGATTTGAAATTTTGAGTGTGAATAACAACTGAATTCTTGATGCAATTAAAAAGATTCACGCACCAAAACGAGACAATATACGAGACGAGAGGGCAAGGACGTTCATTTACGTGAAATTCTTCTGAAAAACAATTAAGGCTGTCAATTCTAAAATCAAATCAACATCACATACAAAATTAGCTTATGCACAAGATATCATAACACCATAAACGCTACAATACCTTTTAAATAATTCATTCCCTTCCCATCACATTTTACATATCCAGGACATTTTTTTTCCTCGAGTCCTGGTTCATTTCTCCCTTTGGTCCAGACACGAACCAGACAAATTTATTTATTTATTTATTTTAAGGGGGCGAGCCAAACCCAAATCTTGCATATAAAGGCTCTTCTTGGTCACGCATGAGGATTTTAAGTTAAGGCTGTGTAAATCACAGTGGAAACGCTGTTCTACTTCAGCTCTTAGGGAATTGGGAAATGATTCAGTATAAAGTGCCCCAAGGAGACTGGTGTTACTGATGGGAATAGCACATTCTCAGTCTAGGCACACTAGTTATCAGAAAACACTAAATGGACTCATTTGCCTTATAGGTTTGTCCCGCTTGTGCAGTTACGAGGAAAAACGAAGAATAACCTCAACAACACTTGAGCTAATGCACAAGGCACAGTAGATTAATGGCCGGGATGTTTTTCCTAACAACATAATCACATTCTATGTTTTATATACTGCAAAACAAAGAGGCAGAGCCATTTTTGTTCAATAAAGATGGCATCTCAGTTGCACAATAGCATTATCAAAGAACCCAGCAAACAAACAGCACAGCTGACCGGTATCTAACCCCAGTGCATAGCTTACTTGAAGCCACCTGTTATTTTTCAATTACCAGGTGGCTGGTGCATCTCGCTTTGATGCGACCACAATCCAAAAATGCCGTCTTCCCGGATGTACAAAGCATGTGTTATACGTTCAGCACTACAATACAGTAGCAGAGTGTTTTTCTTTTCTTTTTTCTTTTTTCCAAGCAAGGAGCAAAAAGCAATTGCCTGGAGCATAATTTGTAAACAGTGAATGTTGGCACAGTACCTATAAATACAGGGTTGTTCGTATTATTCTGTAATTTCCCAAAGGGTTCCAGAAAACAGTTGATACAGCAACAATAATTTTATAATTTTATATCTTCACCTGTGTACTCATTTCACGCAGTGTTGAAATAACAGGAAATGACACCTATTGCATGAATAACTGGATTTCTTTGTGTTGGTGAGAAAGTCACTGGCTCAATTCGAGGGGTTTGTGGATGGTTGCTATGCAAGTTGCTAAGGGGTACATAGTGTTTTTTTTTCATGTCACTATGTGATCACTAAGGTGTTCAGGATAGTTGCTAAGGAATAACCTACTGAACTTAAACAAAAGAACCTACTCTCTATGGCATTCTTGCCTCTAGATATGACTCAAGTTTGTTCTTCAATGCAAGTCTATGGGATTGTTTTTGCATATGGGTTTTTTATCATCTGCCATATGAATACAAAAAATGACACGATTCTGATATTACTTTAAAAGTATTAGCACACAAACCACATGGCTACATTCATGTACCAGCATAGTTAATGCAGGATAAGTTGCAGGCTAAAGTAAACTGTAAACAATTATTTTCATGATTTGTTTGAACAACATTTTTTCTTTTATCAAATAAACTTAGATAATTAATGTGGTTCACATAACATAATATTTAGAGTTTCTATTGATTAAATCAATCGCTTTCATTGTATTAACTCAATTTTTTAATTTAAATGAACTCAAAACCAGGTAACTTACTTTTTTAAGTTAAACCAACAACTCTTTTTTTTACAGTGAACAGTTCAAAAGTTTGGAGTAATATTGTGAAATATTATTACTATAATTTATTCTTGTGACCTGAATTTTCAGCAGTTTTATTCCGGTCTTCAGTGTCACATGATCCTTTAGAAATCATTCTATGTTGATTTGCCGCTCAAGAATCATTTCTGATTATTATCAATATTAAAAACAGTTGTGCTGTTTAACATTTCCCTAGAAGCCGTGATACATTTTTCAAGATTCTTTGAACAGAAAGTTGGGTAACACTTAAGAATAGGGTGTTTTAATTAGTTGCTTATTAGCATGCATATTACTAGGATATTGGCTATTTATTAGTACTTATAAAGCACATATTAACGCCTTATTCTACATTCTTAATCCTACCCAATACCTAAACCTAACAACTACCTTACTGACTATTAATAAGTAGTAAATTAGGAGTTTATTGAAAAGTCGTAGTTAATAGTTTATATGTGTTCCCTATTCTAAAGTGTAACCGAAAGTTGATTTTCTTTAAAATCAATTTAATGCATCTTTGCTTCTTTCAAAGAAAAAAAATTGTACTGACCCCAAACTTTTTAACTCGAATGTAACTGCCAATTACCCAGTAATAATGTTATAAGTAAATGAGTATAATGAAATAATCTAAATTATGTGTTTTTATACCAAGAGGCTGAACAAATGGGATTGTCACGGACTGTAGGCGTCTTCCTACAAAATCACACAACAATACCATGTACAGTTGGCAATGGTTTAGTGCCTCTCACTTTGGCTCCATAATAGCTGATGTGAATAGCAGTGTTAATCTGAAGTGTAAAATGAGGAGAGGAAGACAATGAGGCTTGTGTTTCTCCAGAGGATATCTGTGCTTGTCAGTAATGACTGCTGCCCTTTCTATTTACCTTTATAAAGGGCTTCACCACTGACAGAAAGAACAGATCCCACAGGGAACAAAACAGTCTTATGATTAGCCTTCTCTTTAAGAGGGGCTGGGAATAGTTCAGACTACAATTTTACTTAATGATTGTGCTTCCTTAATGATTCTTTTATCACTTCTGAGGAAGAATAAATATAAAGACCTCATTCAATTTAACAAATTTAGTAAGGTCTTATAATCTTATGCAATTTTGCCTCCCAATATATATAGTTTTACTGTAAAACAAGACTATTAACAATTACTTATTTACTTTAATTAAAAATACTTTTTGCTCTATATAAAAGGATGACGTTCAGTGATTAAGTCCAGTTAACTGCTTCAAAATTTAGTGAATGAGTGAGTGGCTAGGCCAAGTTTAAGACTGATTTGTCTTGACGAGTCTTTTTAAACGATTCATTAAAAACCACCTGCTCATAATAAGTTATTTCTTTGTGAATGATGACAATAGAAAGGAAGTTTTTCATTTTTTATTTTGTGGCACCCAGTCTTTCACATTAAATTCAGACTGCAAGCTCACAAATCATCTAAAACATTGTGTAGATTCAGTAGCATATTTAGTAGCATATTTCTTCATTTAAGAATCAATATTGGAACAGACTAGGGCTAGGCAATATGACGATATATATTGTGGAGATGATATAAAGTGTGTATTGTTAGAGATTTGTAAATATATCCACACAGAACTGCTTCAAGTTATTGACATGTTAGAGCAATGTGAACATTAATGTTGCTTTATCCATTATTACTATTAATAATTTTATTATTCGTTTTTTCCTCTTTCTTTCATAAATTGTTAATTTGGATAATGCATTGTTTAACTGTATTTTAGAGCGTTTATAATTTTTTAAAATTATTTCTTACTTGAATGCCACTGTTAAATATATATTTGAAAAAATTGTTTTATAAAATATATATATATATATATATATATATATATATATATATTTTTTTTTTTTTTTTAATGGAATCAGTTTTGAATAGAACAGATTTGAGGTTCTCAACCCAACTTAAATATGAACTTAAAATTTAGACAGACCGAATGACTGTAATTCATAAATTTGTGAATCATTAACTGTTCGCGGAGCAGCGTTTTTTTAAAGTCATGGATCGGATCATTTTTCATATCAGTAATAAGTTCAAACATTATTCCAGACAAGTGTACAGTCAGTAAAATAAGAACAAATACACTAATTACAAGCATAGATATAATATAACAACGTTTCAACAGTAGTTAACAGTAGTATTCAGGTACAGAAATGTAATAATTTGAAGTACCATAACACTAGTTTTCACTGCACAAATTAAATATAGATTACTATTTCACTTTACATCACGTTAAGAGCTAATGCACTGATCCAACATAATGATACACATCTGATTTCTTTACGTTCACTTAAGATATACCCGTGAGTAAATACCAAGACAGGCATTTTGATATTTTGTGTTAACGTGTCCGTTCAAGTGCAAGGCGTCGTGAAGCGAAAGGAGAGGAATCAATTCAGGTGTGTGCGGCTGTGCGCACAGATAACAGCGTGTAAGTACCAAATTGAGCTCTCTTTTGCCTCTTCTTGCAGCGGAATGGTTTAAAATCACTTAAGCGTGTAAACTGGCAAGGCAAAACACGTGCAAATGATAACCTTTCACTCTGTGATGGTTATACTTTGCAATTAATAAGCGAATCACATGCATGCCAAACCGTAGGGCCTGACTATGATCCGTTACACCCCTAATAACTGCGCTGGTTTCAAACTAATCTGTGAATAAATCTCCACTCTGTGTCGTTCAGGGTTCATCAATATGATTTTCAAACCAAGACCAAGTAATGTTGATTGTCTGAGCATTCATAATTGAAAGTGTAACGAAGTAGTAGAATGGATGTGCAGGCAGGTGTTTGCTTTACAGGATGATCAGATGTCAGCAAGGGTGACATTTGAGTGCTTAGTGTTAGACAGAATGAGAGAAGCACAAGAAAGACAACCAGAGACCCAAATCAGTGGCTCTCATCCAACCTGAGAGAGAGCCTTCCGAGACGCTCATGCAGTACAATTTGAAACTGAAAAGACACCGAATAGATTTTGGTGGAAATCCCTCACTCTTTCATTGCTGCTAGTGATTACACTGGCTGACGAGAGCAATTATAGTACAATCTGTTGATTACCTGGCTGAGAAATGCTCTTTTTCTTTGGAATAACATGTGCTGATAAATCGACTTCACAGAAGCCCTGTATAATTAGGTTGGGTCAGGGTCAAACCCTGCAGACGCATTTTAGCTATATATGGATGCACAGCACAGCCCTTCAATAAGGTAACTGACAGATATTCAATAAGTTAAATATATGTAACCTTTCACTGAAAAAACTGTCGTTTTTTTTTCTTTTCAAAAAAGAGGTCTAGGGAACACGCACAATAATGAGAACTTCTGACAGTCTCTGATTTGAAGTCTGACGTCAATTAAAAGCACTCAAATAAAATTTAATTAAACATTCTATTTTACCTCACTAATCAACCAGACAGTCTTAAACCCATTAATATTTAAAACCGGGATAATGATCATTAAATAAAACTAAAAAATTTTTTGTTTATTGAAATAAATCCCACAAAAGTAAAATATAAATATTAGACAAAACTAAAATTAAACTAAATGAAAATGAGAAATCATGCCCTGGCAAATGAAATGAAATGAAACTGAAATAAGTTGATGCTGAAGTACTAAAACTGGAAATAAATAAAAATTAAAACTGAACTAAAACTAAAACAAAAGTGTTAGTTCACTCAAAAATGAAAATTCTCTCATTAATTACTCATCCTCATGTAACGAAGCCTCGTCTACCGAAATCACGTGAGTTTGGTGCTCCGAACAACTGATTCGAAACAAAAGATTCATTCAATTGCCTTTCTGGTAATAAAGGCCTCACTGAGCCATCGGATTTCATCAAAAATATCTTAATTTGTGTTCCGAAGAACGAAGGTCTTAAGTGTGTGGAAAGACATGAGGGTGAGTAATAAATGACAGAATTTTTGGGTGAATTAACCCTTTAATAATTATATTTGAATAATAATAATAATCTCAAAAGCACATAAAACAAACAAACAAAAAAATACTGAATAACTGAAAAAAAAAATGGAAATATGAAAATAAAAAGCTAATTCAAAATATTAATAAAGTGGAGGATATGACCTAATTTGAATCTTTTTTCACTTTTTTTTGTTTCATTTTATTTAACTATTTTATTTGTTATTAAAAATAAGGACCAAATGCAAACTGCAAACAATAGGTCAAACAGAATATCAGAAAAAAATACACATGAAATAAACATTGCTTTACATTTTAGGTACAGTAGGTCTATTTAACAGTAGCATTCAACTAAGAAATGTAATACCTAAATGTAAAAATAAAACACTCTATGAATTAAATATCCATTGATTCTTATTAAAGCTATAAAAATGTCATTCAGTCGAGCGCTTTTCATATATCACAAGTATCAGCAAAAAATACATTTATAGTTTGTAAAATACAGTGATGTTTATGGAAGCGGCAATAATGATCCTTTCAAATATCATTTGACAATGTGTTTTATTTCAAATCAGATAAACAATGTGTAGTTAACTACAAATATACTCTATACTCAGTAAAAATGTACTGTACTCTAATAATTAGAAGGTTTCAAAGTTACGTTTTTAGTCTGGTCTGCCTAGGCGGTCGAACCGCACTCGTCAAAATGATTAAAAAAGGCCAATCAAATCAAAGTAGGCGGGGTTTACAATGCACAAAAGCAGAGCGTGAATTGTGAGGCAAGATAGAATAAATAGAAATTTTTGCGATAGAAATGTTAAAAGATCAACAGTACCATACAGTGATGCAAACTACTCAACTTTTTTATTAAATATGGCCGTTTGGAATTGAAAACATGCATTTACATGATTCATGTAATTCCTAACCGAGTGTGACGAGACACTTTTACACTTTCGTTAGGCAAATTAAAGTAGCTTGAATGTGTGGATATTTTAATGCAACTATGATTTGTAAATAGTTCAAAAATGATTATTAACTCGATTTTTTCACTGTTTTGTTTATTTATGCTTTATAAAAAAATGGCCTCCTCCAATGTTCAAGACAAGGTTTATGTGACGGATCCGATTCTCTGAATTGCAGCACAAACTAATCAACAGAGGGAATCAATATCCAATATTAAGTAGAGAATAAATCAGAGGAGTTGTTCCACCTGAAAAGATCTTCTTGTATTTTGAAAAAACACAGCAAAAAAGGAAACTACTGAAGTGTTGTGCCTTCACTGCTGTGTTTTGTACTCGAGGCCACAAAGGTACAGAGGTAGCGTGTGAGAAACCGCATTAGAAACAGGGAAAAAAAAAAAGATGAGAGAGAGATTGCTTGTAGTATTCTGCTGGAGGGACAAAGCCGGTCTAGACTGAATACTAAGCAAAACAGACAGCAGCAGATGCTAGCAGCAGTCTGTTGTCAGGGGAAATGCCTCCCACACGACAACAGAGAAAAGAGCACACAGGCAAACACAGGCCAAAGGGATCCCCCTGGAGCACAACGTCCCCTATTACAAAATCATTCACTTTATTGAACTTTATAGACCCTATAAAAGGCAGGCAAGCAGGAGGAAAGAGTTTTATGAAGTAGCCCACTGGCCTCAAAATATGGATATTATCATATGTCACACATGCTCATTCCTGAGGAAGGTTCTTACCTTGGCTTTGTTGATAGTGCAGTGCAGAGCATTGTTCTCCTGATCATACAGAAGGCTGAAGTCCAGAGTGCCGAGCGTAGCTGTGAGGAAACACATTCAAATATCAACAAAACAGTTCATCGACTGGGCAGACCACAGTACATACGCAATAACAAGCAATTAGCAAGCTGTTTAAACCATATTTTGCTCCTCCAGAGATCATCTGATGTTAACTGTACACAAAACAGGCAAGCTCTAATTTGAATTTGATTGGCTATCAGGGATGTACATGGTACCAGACTGATGCTTGCATCGATTTTGATATACACAGTTTAGTTTGAGGTACTTATTTGTAACTTAACGAGGTATCAACAAGTAGAACTGTACATTTTGGCTACACTACTGTTGACAAGTTTGGAGTGCATACGTTTTTTTTTTTTCAAGAAATCTATTTTAATATATGCATTAAATTGATAAAACATTTATAATTTTACAATAACACAAATAAATGAAAGTTTCATTTAAGAGTTTCCAGAAAAATATTAAGCAATATTAAATTGTTTTAAACATTGATATTAATAACAAATGTTTCTTGAGCAGCGAATCAGCGTATTAAAATGATTTGAAGGATCGTGTGACACTGAAGATTGGAATAATGATACTAAAAATTCAGCTTTTAAAACATAATCAAATAGAATAAAAGTTATTTTAAATTACAATATTTCACAATGTTACTGTTTTATTATTTTTTTTATCAAATAAATGCAGCCTTAGTGAGCAAAAGACTTTTTTTTTTATTTCAAAAACATTAAAAAAAAATTTAACTGACCCCAAGATTTTGATGTTTGTCTGTGAAATCGTTTTGGTTGAAAAGAAATTCTGATCAAATAACATTTCCACTAATGTCAGTGTCTGCTGCACATTTATTTGAATTAACTTCCATTTAGATGCTCATCAGCCTATGGTTACACCAATGATTTCAAATTTACCTAGCCCTAAAACAATAAAAAAAACCTGTCAATTTTAAAAGACATTCTGATGATCTTTTCTTATTTAAGTGACAATTCTTCAGCAGAATGAGCTGCAAAGTAGATCTGATTGCGACAGTCAAACCCATTATGTGAAACTACAAAGGCTGTGACTTCCTGAAATTGACAAGACAATTTAGAGAAATTTTCCTTTTCTCCTTTGAATATTTGGACCCTTCCCATTCCCACTAAGCATACAGTCAATACTCCAGTAGGGTCACGGCTCTGAAAGTGAACCTCCCTGCTGTTTCTGCCACGTATGAATGCGGCCGTAAGAATCTGAGTCAAATCTCATATGGACTCCTAGCAGGTGGCCTTCAGCTTCGCTCTGCAGAGAGCATCTTCAGCTCAAGGGCATTGGGATGTCCCATTCAAGTTTTTTGTACCCCCAATCCGAGTCACTGAAAATTGAGTATCTGCTGATACCAAGTCCCGATTTAATACTTGTATTTTCTTAGTGCTGGGTCCACAGTTCAGATACATTCAAGTTATTAAAATCAATGGTAGACATTTTAAACAGACAATAATGAATATGGGACAACTGATATAAATCTCTAGCAATCTATATGTAAAATAAGCAGAATAATTGCAACAAAGAAAAAAGTGGAGGTAAGGTAACACATAGCAACATTATGTAAACGACATCTCAGATAAATCTGACTAAAAAAAATCTGATTAAAAAAAAAATGTTGAGTGATTCCTTACAAAAATGTGCATCAAATATGCTAATCACAGAAGCTTGACTGTGCATGTGACATGCTAGTACCAACCTCAGTGGTTCCCGCGCAACGCGCATGCACATTTGAGGATTTCTTTTCCTTTTAAAGGATTAGTTCACCAAAATATGAAAATAATCCCATGATTTTCTCAGCCTCAAGCTGTACTATATGACTTCTTTAAGACAAACGCATTAGGAGATATATTTAAAAAATATCCTGGCTCTTCCAAGCTTTATAATGGTTAACGGGGGGTGAGATTTTGAAGACCAAAAAAATGCATCCATCCATCCATCCATCATAAAAGTACTCCATACAGCTCCAGGGCATTAATAAAGGCCTTCTGAAGCAAAGCGATGGGTTTTTGTAAGAAATATATCTATATTTAAAACTTTATTAAGTACAATAATTAGCTTCCAGAAGATGACTGTATGCATACTGTGCAAGTCGACTTGAGCCACAAGAGTAACCCCTGAAGCGATGTATGATGTAGGAGTATCGTAAGGATCAGGCTTAGGATAGCCGATACCATTCAGTTAAAAAAAAAAAAAAAAAGCCAAATCGGCTCTGAAACCGATCCCTGAGATTGGGACATCCCTACATTAGGCATAATGAAGTTACCAACAAAATAACATTACCCTTAAACCAGTTATATCCTCAGCAAAATAAAAGAAGAATGACTGAGGAAAAAAAAACTTCTGTAGTTTAAATTTTTATCTAACTAGTTTAAAATACCATCCGATTGAGGGCACTGTATCTGAATCACTAAGCTACTGCACCCCGCAACAGCTGTTGCTGCAGTGAGCCATGATGTAGGAATGCTTTTGTTGGACCTTAATGCCATATGTCCTCCTGTTGGTGTGGGCGTATTCTTATATGACGAGAGGAATCAGCGGGATTAAACCAGCCCTCTGTTTTAATTACCCCTCGCACCAGCAATGCATGACTTCAATCTCTAAATCAGAGAGCGCTGCCATCAGTTATGGGCTTTTCTCTTCTGCAATTATGATGAATTGTATTATCTTATGCTATTTTACTCACAAAGGCTATGATTAGATTATCGGTGTTAAGGACGGAGAAAATGATGGACGGAGCAAACACACAGTGCAATGTTCACATATATTATATAAATATTATTTCAGGATTTCAGGACTATATCAGGATTTAAGTCACTCCTACCCACTTTGGTGGGTTGAACTTTATATATAATATATAGGCTATTTTTCAATAAACTAAGTGCAATGTAGTGTTAGCAAAATAAAGATTTTTTGATACATATTGATACTGAAACATCTGACATGCTTCCAATACTTTTCTCCACAGAATAGATACATGATACCAGCAGCTCTCTCTCTCTCTCTCTCTCTCTCTCTAACAGCGAGTTGACACTCAAACCCGCCTCCCCTCACTCAATCGTTTCATTTGCTCTAGATGAATATTGTTGGTGTTACAGAGCTTGAATTTTCGGCGTGGGATTATGTGTACTGCGCATAATTCTACTCATTCCCGTAGATTTTGTGCTCAAAGAGCGCGCACATAAAGCCACCTCTCAGTACTTAATTGTGTTCTTTTTTTCTGCTTATATATTGTGCCTAAACAGTCAAATAGACACAAAACAATGACAAAATGCTGGTCTTTGCGAGTATTCACGTAAACACAGTCAGTTATGTTTTAAGTGAATGTAAACACACATGTAACAGTATAATGGATCCGTGCGTCAGGTTTTAAAAGTGAAAGCAGCCTAATATACCTGCTGCCAAATGATGAGATGATATTAAAAATATCTATATGGCAGTTTTCCCCCATAGTATTGATGTCAAAATTGTGGCCAGTGAAAATGCTGAGTGGCTAGAAACTAGCCACAGTGACTGGTGATCAAAAAAGTTAATGTTAAGCCACATCAATGAATTATAAGATTCAGTGAAACTTGCTCACAACTTTGTGTGATAAAATGAGCCTCTGCAGAATTAAAATAAATGATTTTATACTCAGTGTGAGGGCTACACTTTAGCTGTGGCCAAAAGTACTGGCAGTGACAAATGTCGGGTTTTGCAAAGTTTGCTGCTTCAGTTTTTGTGGTGTTTAATCATATTGTTACTTGATTATCTAGATTAAATTAACTTTAATCACACATGTGGCGAGCAGGGCAGGCAAGAGCCGTGAGGGAACGGCGCGAGGCCGGTGACGCGAGTGATAATGAGCGTCAGCTGCACGCTGCACCGGTCTCGTGTCTCTCACGGAGGAGCTCCGGAAGCATAAAAGAGGAGCGACTACAGTGAAGGAGGAGAGAGGACCAGGCCTGGATTTTATGTTGTGTTTTATTTTGTTTGTGTGGGCGGCAGTCGCTGTGAGGAACTGCCGTCGTTTTACTTTCGTTTATTGTTTGTTTATTTTGGATATTAAAAGTTACGTTGAATGTTCGCCGGTTCCCGCCTCCTTCTTCCCGTTCTTACGAACAGTGTTACAACACACAAACAAACAAAAAAAAATTCAGTGTTTTTTGGTCTTGCCACAACATGACCAGGTAACATCGGTTCACTTACCACATCATCAGCACATGGGAAAATGTACAAGTACTAGTCAGGTGAAATCGCTCTATCATTCTGATTGGATTATAAGAGCAAATTGATTGCTATAAAAGGAGGATAGAAGTGCTTCCAAAGAAGAATGTGCAGCCATCACTTTGCATCAAAATGGCCTTGCATGCAAGGAAATTTCTGCAAAGAACATTGCATCTGAAAGAATCATTTACAGGATCATCAGAAAACTTCAAGGAGAGAAGTTGAACTATAGTGAAGGCTTCAGGATGTTCCAGAGAGTCCAGCAGGACTGTCTCCTTCTGGGGAGTCAGCAACAGTCATATCATAACAGTCATATCCCCACCAGTGCAGAGCTTGCTCAAAATTGGCTGCAGGTGGGTGTGAGTGCATCTGCACACACAGTGAAGCCAAGACTTTTGGACAACGGCCAGGTGTCAAGAAGGTCAGCAAAGAGGACACTTCACTCCAAGATCAAGGACAGAAAGGAAGTACAAGAATTGGACAGCAGAAGACTGGTGCAAAGATATTTTCTCTGATGACGCCCCCTTTCGACAGTTTGGGACATGGAATATTGATTGTCCAGAGAAGAAAAGGTGAACCGTACCATGATTCCTGTGTCATGCCAACAGTGAATCATTATGAGACTATCCAGTGTGGGGTTGCTTTTCATCCAAAGAGAGTGGGCTCTTTCACAATTCTCCCCCAAAACACTACCATGAATAAAGAATGGTATCAAAACGTCCTGAATGAGCTACTTCACTCAATGATCCAAGAGCAATTTGGTGATGATCCATGCATTTTCCAGCATGATGGAGCACCATGTCACAAGGTAAGAGTGATAATGAAGTAGCTTGAAGATCATTACATTGACATTTTGCACCCGTGGCCAGGAAAATCACTGGATCTTAATCCCAATCTGTGGTCAATCCTCAAAAGGCGAGAGGACAAGCAGATGTCCACAAATTGTGATCAACTCTGAGCACTGATAAGGCCAGAATGGATCGCCGTCAGTCAGGATTTGGCACTAGAAGCCGTTATATTCAGCATGCCAGAATGAATTGCAGAGGCTAGGAAAGAGGATCAACACTGTAAATATTGACTCTTTGCATATATTGAATGTTTTTGGAAAAGTTAAAAAATTATCTACAAATACTGAAGCAGCAAAACACAAAATGACCTTTTCGTGACCATCAGTAAAAAAAAAAAAAAAGCGAACTACTGTAAAGTATAGTTTGTCACATGGATAGTTTGTCACATAAGCTGTGCTACATCACTACGGAGCCCCGCACATGAAAAAAAAAATTTCATTCCATTAATTTATAAATCATGCACACGATTTACCAAATCGAGGGAATGAAATAGTAAATTTTACGCACGATTTAGCAAATCGAGGGAACAAAATAGTAAATCGTGTGCACCATTTAGCAAATCGAGGAAACAAAATAGTAAATCGTACACACGATTTAGCAAATCGAGGGAACGAATTAGTAAATCATGCGCACTATTTAGCAAATCGAGGGAATGAATTAGTAAATCATGCACACTATTTAGCAAATCGAGGGAACAAAATAGTAAATCGTACGTGAGATTTAGCAAATCGAGGGAACAAAATAGTAAATCGTACGTGAGATTTAGCAAATCGAGGGAACGAATTAGTAAATCATGCGCATTATTTAGCATATAGAGGGAACGAATAAGTAAATCATGCACATTATTTAGCAAATCGAGGGAACAAAATAGTAAATCGTACACACGATTTAGCAAATCGAGGGAACGAATTAGTAAATCATGCGCACTATTTAGCAAATCGAGGGAATGAATTAGTAAATCATGCACACTATTTAGCAAATCGAGGGAACAAAATAGTAAATCGTACGTGAGATTTAGCAAATCGAGGGAACGGATAAGTAAATCATGCACATTATTTAGCAAATCGAGGGAACAAAATAGTAAATCGTATGCACGATTTAGCAAATCAAGGGAATGAAAAAGTCCATCGTACGCACTACTTACATTTTTTTCTTGCATTTCATGTGCTGCACACCTGACAAACCTTTTTTTGGCTGTGAAATTTGCTGAAAATTCACTAATGTGACCCTACCTTTGGCAAACTTAAATGAGATAGTTCATCAAAAAGAAGAAAATTCTGTCATCAGTCACTTACCCTCATGTTTTTCCAAACTTATATGACTTCCATTCATATTTTAAACACACATGAAGATACTTTTAATGAAACCTGAGAGATTTCTGTCACAGAAATCAAACCATAAAAAGCAAACCATATGAATTGAATGATTTAATCCAAGTCTTCTGAAAAGACACATTCACTTTATATGATGAACTGATTTAATTTAGGCATGTAATCACATATAAACACTAATCAACACACATACATAGAGCACATCAAATATGGTGAATGGAAGCTCAACCGTACATGCTTGACATGTGAGAACAAACCTCATTGGTTCTCACACATCAAGCAAGCACGACTGAGCTTCTGTTTACAATATTTAATGTGCTCTATGTATGTGTGTTGATCAGTGTTTACATGTGAAGTTTTGTGGATTGGGTGGAGTTTTTGACTGAATAGCTTAAAAGAGGATGAAAACAGCCCCAAACAGTTTACAATAATAAAGAAAAAAAAACACACAACACATAATATTTATATTTACTATTATTATCTGTTTCCATGGTTACAGCATGGCTGTCACAGGGACTGACTGCAGTTACCTGTGCATACAGACATTATTCGATCCGCTCCTGTTGGCTTTTGTATGAACAAAACAATTTGAGTCACAGCTGTTGGTAAATACTGACTGTCTGAATGTAACTAGAGAAGAATACAGAGAGAAAGGAAGAATAATGTGTGGTAGAACGTAATACAGAAGGGTAGCAGGATTATCCATCTATTACCATTAACTTCTGGCCATACTGACACGTCAGCTGAAGAGCAGAATTACACAAGCTCATTCAACCTGTAATCATACACACACCTCTCACTTAGTTTACCCACTCTGGACCGCTTTACACTTCAATAATGTCCATCTGCAAATTTTGATTAAGAGGGAAGGCCGACCAGCAAAAATACACCTTGACAGCTCTCAGAATTTCTGGCCTTAAAAGTTTCATATGATCAACAGTATGAACCAGAATGGCTTCTTATCAAGGATCAAACGCAAGCTTACAAATGAGATGTCAAACATTGAGATTGCTTTGATCTCAACAAAGTTATTCTAAATTTTTGTCCACAACATAAAAATGGAAGTAATGAGCTTGCCGGTGAACGGTCTTCTGGGATTATGTTTCCCTGTGGTTAGCTGCCAGTTTCCCAGCTTTTCAGGACAGACGTTATGGCCTCTGCCAGTATAGCGGAAGGAAACAAACAGTGCTGGAATTAGCGAGAACCAAAATCGCTTCCACTCTATCCTTGCCGGTTCTGTTATTTTGGGCTGGTCACATGACCATAGACTGGGCTTTTCTTCACTGCTGCAGTTTAAACTCTGAATTGGATGACAGGCGGTAATTAAGGGGAGGTATAAATGAGGATACAATTTTGGACTTAAGGACTATTGTATTTAAATACTCTTTTAATTTGTCAATACCGTCAAGATTCACTAACCTTGATTTTTTTTAGATAATAAAATATGAAACCAATCTCTGGATTGAATAGGCATATCAGAGACATATCTAGGGATTAGAATATATTTATACTTGGTCACTTTACACGCTTGATGACTGCTATCCGACCAAGTGCAAATGCAATCGAGATGGATGGATTAAATATAATGTAAATGTAAAATGCAATTGGATGGATGTAATTCTTCAGGTCAGATATGTCAGTGCTACATCAGCATATGAGTCGTTATCAAAAAAAGAAAGAAAGAAGATATTTCGACAATTTTGAAGCAGTCTGTTCAGTTCAGGTTTCTCATGTTGAAGCTGATGGTATTTATTAACATCTTGAGATTACTTCTAGGTATATTTCATAATTTCATTTCACAAATTAAGAAATGGTTGTAAATGTTTTATATAAATATACACATTCATAGAAATATCTAGTCGAGTCATTAAACTCGAGAGGGCTCAAGATGATAGTTCCTTCACATACAGTCTGCAAGCAATCAAATCATTACTGCATAGGACAAGCTGATTGACCTTTGCTGATCCTGCAGCCAATGAGATTGTTTCCTCAATATTTAAGTAGTCTGGTTCATTGTTTCATTGTCCTGTTCCTCTGAAACCGTCCACCTCCCCCAGCTCCACCTGCCTAGATTTACTACAGGATTTATATGTCTATTTACACAGCAGCAGCATATCTTACAAACTCACAGCAGCGTGTCTGTATCAATTAGCAGTAGTAGAGCCTTTTTTTGCCGCAGAAGCGTAGCAGATCTAGTCCACCAAGACCAAACACAATAACATTCAATCACACTAAAACTATATTCCGAGAGTTGTCATGACTGAAATATATATACACTTATTTCAGTTAGCTGGCAAGACATTTCTAAAACCTTCAGTTTTTCATCTACTAATAGCTTTATTTCAATTATCACATTTTTAAGAGGTAAAAACAACAGTCATGAAAGTACATTTTGAATGCTAAAAAATAATTAAAAAAATACTTAAAAATAATAATGTAAATTAAAATGTAAATAACTTTTTCAACATGGTAGGAACATCACATCTGAACAATCTGCTCATACTCTGAACTTTGACCTTGGAATTAGGTTTTCCAAAAACTCAAAACAAGTTTTTAACAATAACACCAATGACAAAATAAATAAATAAATACATTTAGGCATAAAGATCATTTTAAAATCGATAAAAGATCATTATAAAAAATAAAATTTGATATCGTCAATGTCAATATGGTGTTATAAGATGATGGGTCGATGGGTCAGCTGTGCGCTGCACCGGTCTCGTTTCTCTCACGGAGGAGCTCCGGAAGCATAAAAGAGGAGCGACGACAGTGAAGGACGAGAGAGGACCAGGCCTGGATTTTATGTTGTGTTTTATTTTGTTTGTGTCGGCGGCAGTCGCTGTGAGGAACTGCCGCTGTTTTACTTTCGTTTATTGTTTGTTTATTTTGGATATTAAAAGTTATGTTGAATGTATAAAGGTTGACCAAACCTGGCTTCACAGATGTGTTCAAGAGAATTTAGAGTTTAGCCTCTGTAATGAAAGATTTGTTCATTTTGAACACAGGAACAACGATTTGTCTCAGAGAGTGATTCGTTCATGTGTTGACCACGCATGTGCAACATCCTATAGGTTCTGAACAGGAAACAAATTCTTCAGGTTCGGGTCCGAATGAATCAATAGTGTATCTGGTACAGACTGCCTTATAGGCTATGGGGCTGTCACGAGATTCAAATTTTAATTATATTCTGCTGAAATGTACAAAATGATTTGATTTGATTTGAGAGATTCAAAGATCTGAGTCAGTAAAATGATCTGAACTTCCCACTACTAATAAAATGATGCCATCTATATGTGGAGTAGCTTGATTTTTAAAACATGTTAATGACTGAAAATTTTGAGTTATGCCACCATATTTTTTTCAAAATGACCTATACATACGGAGGTCATGAGCAAGCAATCATGGAATGACTCACATGGGTGGAGCATATTCTGTTCAACAAAAAATTCACAACATGTAGTAGCGACTACCCAGAACATGTTACTAACGCCGATTGCATTGTGGTGGAAACTTTCGCATGAAGAAGAATTCTTATTCAGATAATGTAAAAATATGGTTTATTCTCATCATGCTGTGCAAGCTACTTTTTACATTCCTGTTTCTGAAACAGACAGGTTTGAAAGTCCTGGCTTACACTCGGTTATTACCAGAAGCAATGTGAAAAGATTCCAGTGACAAGCAATTTGTCTGTTCACTGCAAACATGACAAAATCAGTCAAAAATACAGCCAATCTAAAGAGCGTGTGCGCGGAGTCACTCTGCAAGAGCACTGCACTCGCAACGAAAAGTATATAATCAAATTCATAATATTACACCATTTTAGCCTTATTAAAAAAAACACATTGAGTGACAAACATTTTTTGTCATAGAATACACCTGTTTGTTCACACCGAGTTCAGTTTGAACGCTGTCGTGTGTAGTTATGGACAGATGTACAGGTACTGTTCTTTACTAATAGTAAAGAAAAATAGTACACGAAATACTAATTCTGGGTAACTTTATGGCTTATCTGGAGTGAGGAACCTGTGATTGCTAAGTGTGATATATGTGACATGACATTCCATTAAAGGTCTTGCTTGCTCTGAGAAATTTGTCTTCTCATCTTCTGCGAAACCCCCACATAGACCTCACATTGCCACTCATTTATGACCAGAGACTCCGTCACCGCTCATTACATCCAGCTCAATTACGGCCAGTAGAAATATAATCAACATTGGCTGATTTGATGGCCTCAGGTCACTTCCATTGCATCTGAGGAGATCCCAATATTGTCACACACTTCGTATGTTATTGTAAACTTTACATCATGAGAGTCCCTGGTAGAGAACAGCTGGGCCTGAGAGGATGTTTGCTGGTATTTGCAGTCTCGTGAACAACAGTCCACGTGGGCACACAGCACATTTTATCATAAAACTAACTAGAAAGTCACCAAAGTTCAAGGCTCAGGGCTGTGTTTGGATTTAACAGGAAGTCGACTTGCAGGGAAGATAAAACAAGCTGACACAAAGGGGATCCCTTCCCCACAGGAAAGTCCTGGAGTTCAGATTACAAATATATATACATCCAACTGACTGTTTGCTCTCTTTATGCTGTATACAAATATAAGGCTAAATATGAGAAATCATTCATATAATAGTGCTTTGTTATTACAGACTGGAAGTGTGTGATAGTTCCTGGCTTCCTGCTGTCTATTTGGTGATTTCTTGCTAATGGAAAATGTGTGACAAGTTTATTTCATTTAGACATATTCAATTTTGAAAAATCGTTTTGACCTTTACTGCAAATGATAAGCCAAACAATACAAAACGCATCCACACTGAAAGAAAGATCTATCATAATCCTGTGTTTGAAATGAATTTCTGCTGTATTTCCATTATCATTCATGTTCGGCAAGGTGTACTTTTAATCCTCTAAAATTTGCCTTGTCTACTCAAATTGATTCATTTCACTTTCACACAATTCAGAAAGGAGATTCATGTGGATGAGATTTAAAATGCGTAACTGCTGGCAATCTTTGAGAGTTTTTCTTCAAAGATTCTTTTCATTTTGTGTGGTCAACCCAAAAAACAGTATAACAGCACAAGTAAAACAGTACACTTCACTTGTACACTCTCTGAAGAAGATACAAGTGGTATTTGTTGCAAAAGTTACCACAACAATGTTAAGGGTTCTGGGGTGGGTGCTTTACGGTTGCTAGGGTTTTCTGGATGGTTGCTAGGGTGTGATAGGTGGTTGTTTATGGGTTCAAGTCAAAAGAACACATCTTCAAGTCTCTATATGATATTCTAGATAATATAAGTTGCTGCTATGTGAAAATAAGTAAGTGGAGCAGCACACCTTTCCTCAAAAAAACAAACAAACAAACAAAAACAGCACAATTAAACTTTAGTTAGTGTGTAATGAGTATAGTGTAGTGTTTCCATTGATTGTATTTTCGAGTGTATTCGGGCATTTTAAAGGGTAATGGAAACGTGGCTACTGAAAACAAGCCGACAGACAAGACAGAGGAGGTTACATTTGGTATTTGCGGTAAGTCTTAGTCTTTCAAATTTGGTAATTTTTAAAGAAATTCAAAGTTTGTGAATTCCGCTTTGTGCCTCTTTAATGTGACGAACAGATCGCTGTAGCGCCTCAATTCAAGCGACACGTAAACCGTTCATCTCGTCCGAGTTTTTACACAAAATAAATGTGAATGAACATCAGTGGGTATGTTGTTTCAACTTCGGAACGATGTCAATACACCATTTTTCAAGTTCAAGTCCACCAACGTTAATCTGCTAACTCTCCTGTCTGGTTTGTTTGTCGGACGAAATTGCGGATTCGGCGTTGATTGGTCAGAAGCTGTCCAACTGAATGGGTACGGCAACATTGACACCATATTTTGGTCTTGTGTTTTAGCATAAAGCATTTGGATTTATTTCTGTTTAGTATGGCCTTGTTCTTGTTCACTGTTTTACGAACGAGTCAAGGCTCGCACCATTTTCTCTGTGATTTCTTGCACTGCACATACAGAAGAGACATCTCTGATGCGCATTTAAATATGTCATTGACAACTAGTTGTTCAGTTCGGCACTGTACACACAGCGTAGAATTTTTGTAATGCTGTCACTACCTGCATCTTTTGGGATTTCATGTTTTTGTAGAATTGGATGGTCACTCCTGTAAGTTTCTGAACTGTGTGTTTGTACAAAACGGTATAAAGCACTAAAAGGTGAACTAACAACCGAATTTCACTGCAGTGCGTATGTGGCCTATGACAACTTAACGCCAGGACGTATAATAATAATAATAATAATAATTCATTACATTTATATAGCGCTTTTCTGGGTACTCAAAGCGCTTTACATATGGAAGGGGGAATCTCCTCATCCACCACCGATGTGCAGCATCCACCTGGATGATGCGACGGCAGCCATATTGCGCCAGAACACCCACCACACACCAGCTGATTGGTGGAGAGGAGACAGAGTGATGAAGCCAATCAGTGTACGGGAATGATTATGAGGCCATGATGAACAGAGGCCAGTGGGCAAAGTTGGCCAGGGTGTCGGGGTTATACCCCTACTCTTTTCAAAGGACATCCTGGGATTTTTAACAACCACAGAGAGTCAGGACCTCGGTTTAACGTCTCATCCGAAGGACGGTGCTTTTGTTGACAGCATTGTGTCCCCATCACTATACTGGGACGTTAGGACCCAGACAGACCACAGGGTGAGCGCCCCCTGCTGGCCTCACTAACACCTCTCCAGCAGCAACCTAGTTTTCTCAGGAGGTCTCCCATCCAGGTACTAACCAGGCTCAGCCCTGCTTAGCTTCACAGGGCAACCAGTCTTGGGCTACGGGGTGACATGGCTGCTGGCAATAAAATAAAAATGGTACTTGCACATTGGACATAAAAAGCCAGTCATTTGTAAAAAAGGAAAAAAAAAAAAAAAAATTAAAGGTTTAAAATAACTACTTTGTCCAATTCAACGGAAACATTATTAGATTAATTAAAACATTCAACAATTCCATCTAAGAACGCACATTGAGTACTAAACGCCAATTATTTTAAAAGAAAGGAACAAAAACAAAACAACAATGAATAAAAAGATGAATCTCACATATTGATTATTTTTTAAACATAACAATAAAGCAAATATGAAGATATATTATATATTACAGAGAGAGAGAGAGATTTATTTATGGCAGTGTAGCACTGAGTTCAGTCAGGCATCCATTAGTCTTGCTCTCTATCAACACCCTGAGAGACAAAGGTCTGCTCGAAGGCTCTAACGATTTTCTTATTGATGGCGAGGGCGGCACAGGAGATGAACAGCAATAACTGAATTAAACCGTATGGCTGAGACGCAGCAGTGAGATCGCCTTTCTATGATACATGTTCCCACATGTGGGTATTCGTGAATCTATGAAGAAACTTGTATAGCTCATGAACACAAAAACAACTACTTCACGGAACGCAAGCGAGCCATATGGACACAGAAACGAAGCGTGCAATTCTTGCTATTATACCATCTCTTATCTCTGTCACGACGGATGGACGATCAGTGTCCTTGTCATGTAATTGCCCTACCAGAATGGACGGATTGACATGCACTTTGATGAAAGGTTAGATATGTGCTCGGGCTGTAAGATACGGTGTGCTCGGACACAGCTATGGTGTGACTGATCAGAGCAGGAACAAAGGCAGTTTCGGCCTCAGACGGCATGGCTACGGACCACCCAATGACCATCTGACGCATAACTGCCCGAGCTACAAGAAAAATAGGAAGTTTGAATCTGGTTGACTGGCTTTCTAGGAATCTGGGTGCAAAGGTTTATCATCACTTCACCTGGATATGAAGTTGTTTACACAAAGTGGCGGCCTGATGCAGTGGAAGAACATTTCCTCTAATTTCTTTTGTTTGATTTGTTTTCTGTGCAGACTGACACTGCCGAAGAAGACGTTTTATCCATGTTGGCCTATTATTGCAGTATCAACTATTTAAAATATCTTTGCTCCTAAAAAGCATGTACAAACAAGTTGGACTGAATTTAGTTACTTTACGTGTTGATGAGACAGTCTCCTCTTGTGTAACAGGGCATGATAAGCTGATCTATCAGCATAAAGGTTGACCAAACCTGGCTTTACACATGTGTTCAAGAGAATTTAGAGTTTAGCCTCTGTAAGTTTTTTTTTTTTTTTAATCTTTTTGAAAGAGGTCTCTTTGCACTTGCATTTATTTGATCAAAAATACAGTAAAAACAGTAATATTGTGAAATGTGATTACAATATAAAATAATGTTTTCTAAATTAATATACTGTAATTTATTCCTGTGATGACTATGGTGTATTTTCAGCATCGTTACTCCAGTCTTCAGTGTCACATGATCCTTCAGAAATCATTCTGATATGATGATTTGCGCTCAAGAAACATTTCTGATTATCATCAATGTTGGAAACAGTTGTGCTGCTTCATATCTTTGGTGGAAACCATGACACCTTTTTTTCAGGATTGTTTGCCGTTTTTATAAAATATAAATATAAAGTCTTTACTGTCACTTTCAATCCATTTAATGCTGAATAAAAGTATTAATTTCTTTAAAAAAATAAAATAAAATCTTACTGACCCCGAACTTGTGCATGTGCACGTTAGTGTATGTGTGCAGAGAGTATTTAATATAATGGGACGTCACCATGTGTAACTCAGGGCATGTCAAATTACACTAGACATACAGTACAGAACATAACAGTCTTCTTAATTTTAGTTTATGCTGTGCTGTATAATATGACATCTCTATTGGATTTGGACGGACACCTAGAGGTGTGAATTTAGCATCATAACGTCACAGAAAAGCAAAATCTTTATGGTTGCCATGAAATCAAAATTGACAATTCTTATTTTTTTATGGACTATTGCAGTATTTATAATAAATGCTTTATCTATACATGTAATAATTCATGTCCCCTCGTAATCTTAACTCAAAATAACTTTCCCCTCCCTCTTGCCGCTTCATCTCCTCTCTGATGACGTGTTTAGTGGCACGAGGGCGGGACAACCTGTCTCTCACCTGAGATCCACCAATAGCAAACCACAACCAATCAATGGTTCATTTGGACATAATTAAGTCCCTCCACACATTTTTGCTTGTTCAGAAAGCTGTTTCACTCGGATAAATATCACCATAGGGAAAAGGCTATCGCGACTTTAAAACAAAACTGCTTTTATTGCGCAACTGAGTCTTCATCTCATGTGAGTGTGCATGTCACTAGCAAATTAAAGGGTTAGTTCACCCAAAAATGTAAAATTCTGTCATTAATTCCTCACCCTCGTGTTGTTCCACACCCCTAAGACTTTCTTTCATCTTCAGAACACAAATGAAGATCTTTTTGATGAACTCTTACAGCATTCGGTTGTGTTGAGCTTCTGTTTATGTTCGCTGATCGATGTTATATGTGAATAAAAGCCTAAATTTAATCTGTTCGTCACATAAAGAGACCGTCTCTCTTAATAAAAATTGGACTAACCCACTCGATTCACATGGATTAGTATTACTATTGCTTTATGAACTTTTTCTGTTCCGTCAGATTTCATCAAAAAATCTTCATTTGTGTTCCGAAGATGAACGAAAGTCTTAAGAGTTTGGAATGACATGAGGGTGAGTAAATGATGACAGAATTTACATTTTTGAGTGAACTAACCCTTTTTAATGAACTATAATTTCTCCCAAAGGATAATTTATTTCTTTGTAAAGATGTTAAACCTTCATAAAGAGGGGAAAATTACAGAAGCACCATTAAATACAAAAGGAGTGAATTGGAATAGATGGGAGGCAGAACATGCAATACCTAAAAAAATAAACAAAGAAAGAAACTGTGGACTTCCTGTAGTTCTTGGAGAAAACTTGAAATTGAAAACACCCGAGGCAACTGTGGTGCTCTAAAATATATAGAGGAATCATTTATAATGGCGTCTGTGTGGCATCTTGTTTATTGTATTGTGTTGTTGATGGGCTGCATATGAAGGACTCTAAGAAATGTCCAGGTTCCTCATTTTAGAGAGAAACTGTGTGAGTGTAAGTGCAATTCGGTTATCTAGACTGCTCATAGAGAGGAAATGAAACTGTTTCTATTAGTTGTTAAAATGTTAATGAATATTTTTATTGCTATATGTATGCGAATTACTGAGACATCCCACTTGAATGAATAGTAGTTCATACTCTGACATAATGGGACACACAAAACCTAGACACCCATCTGCCTTTGTCTAGGGGGAAAAAAAAAAATCCCCATTTTCTACTATAAAGTTTGTATTTGGGTAAATGAGAGATGGTCCAGGAACAGCAGACACATCCCACCCCTTCTTCTGTTGTCTGAAGCATGTCTGCAGTCCTCCGTCCTCCATCAAGGAATTGATGCGTCCCCACGGCCTGCACTGCTGATAGAGGTCTAATACTAAACGTCTTGGGAAGGGCAGACCAATGAATCAAAGAATGACATAAGACCGTCTGCCAGGAATAAAGAGAGAGTGGGATCCCATAGGAAAGAAAAATGACTTTATCTCAATTGTTTTCCTAGACAGAAATGAGATGAAAGAGCAAATGAGACATTTTTCTTAAGTCACAATATGTCTCCCAGAGTTTTAGAAGAAATCTCTAAGTCATGAACTACTCAGATTGGCAAAAATAACAATATCTGCACTTCATTATGAACTCAAACATTTCTCTTTAACCTTTTCCATGACCAAATTTCAACAAACAGTAGATTTAAGTTATATTTGTGAAATAATCAGTAATTATTATAACATTAGAGCTGCAACTAACGATTCATTTTTCTGTCGACTAATCTAATGATTATTTTTCCAATTAGTCGACTACTCTAACGATTATTTTTATTAAGCTTTTTTTAAATGAATCTAGTGATCTTTTTTTACGTAAGAAGTTAGAACTAATTTAGCAGTTCATTGAGGTATAGAAACTCTGGGACACGCCATTATGTAATAATACGATTTGATTTTGATTAAAAATAAGCCACTTATGTGTGGTCGTCCAGTGGTAGACATTTGAACTTTAAAATGAAGAGTGTCAAAGACTTTCTATACAGTCTTAAAAGAACTTTGATAGTGTTCAAGCCATTCAACAAACGTCTCCTGAACCATGTATTTTTCCTCTTGCGCTGTCTGTAATGCAGGGAGTCTTGTGACTGGTTGTCAAGCCAGCCAATCAGAATTTAGCAGCCTCATCTCTGATTGGCTGGAATTTTGGCTCATTGTAACGCTGGTTTGTGTTGAGCAGGCGAGCGGTCGGCACTTAGCGAGCACACAGGGCGGGTATCAGGAGCGCGAGCAACTGAAACCTTGCACGTGCGAAAGAGAATGTCCGCGCACATCCAAATAAACTTCTCTGAAATGCAAAACTGATTTTCATTCGCTCGAAATATTTTCTTATTTGCGAGATGGAGATTTTCTCCTCAACTCAGCACGAAATGCCCTTTTGCACGCTCAAAATATGATCTTGCGTGCGCAAAAATTTGGCAGAGATCCAATTCCATAGGTGGAACGCCATTTCGGTTCTGCAAAGGGAACAAAGGACCATTTTATTTGGCCTCTGTTTAAAGTATTCCCATACTTTTGATAATCGTGTTCTAGGTTTTTGTGATAGAATGGAACTTTCTCCGTTCCCAGGAGCAGAAGCCGCCATTACGCGAGATGAATGTAAACAGTGTGACGCGTCGACGTATTTTCGTAGTCGACGTAATCGATGACGTTGACGCGTCGTTCCAGCACTACTTCACATATAATTACAAAGTCACACATCTTCCACTATTTTTTCTGCACAACCATTTGAGGCCTGATGCTGTTGAACAGTTGTTTGAGTGTGTGTTTTCCACATCAGTCTATTATTTGTCTCAATCATTTCTAATGGAGGCTCAATGGAAAAACAGGCCTCTACCTACTTTTACAAAAAAGCAAACAAAACATACCAATCCATACAGTTTCTGGCTGAATTTAACACTAGTGGCAGTGAAACAGCAACAACTTTTAGTCCTTTTCACACAAATTATGTTTATTGAGACTTATTTTTGTGCAGTTCCTTGCGCAATACAATGTTATGACCATAGCTTGACATTAACACCTGGCAATCTGCCAAATGTGGGTGGATTTCAGTAATGGCGTGAAACGCAGTCACTCCTACCAGCCACTTTAGAGGACTGAATTTTATACATTTTTTAATTGTAGTCTTTTTTTAAAAGGCATTTGAAATAATAAACTGTGTGCAATGATTATCGACTCTGACGAGTCACTATAATTTGTAAACTAAAACATTTTAATGGTTGTTTCACATAAGCTTGAATCCAGTGCAGCATTACACTTGCGATGAAGAGCGTTTAGGTATAAAGATCTGTGAAACATGTGTCACGGCGTTTTTATCTCACGTCTGCTTTTGTTAACACTGTCGGTTGTGTTTAGGGTAGGGAGTACATTATTTTCAAACACAATGAAGCCTTTTAAACCTTTCAGCGCCACTCACTGATCATTTCACTTTGAAAGTGTTGTGAATCGTGCAATACAATTGTAACACAGTTGTTAAGTACGGGAAGCAGGAGGCGGGAACCGGCGAACGTTCACCCAAAACTTTAATAAACTCAAAAACAAACAATAAAACGAAAGTAAAAGGGCGGCAGTTCCTCACGGTGACTGCCGCCCAAACAAACAAAATAAAACACAAAATAAAATCCAGGCCTGGTCCTCTCTCGTCCTTCACTGTAGTCGCTCCTGTTTTATGCTTCCGGAGCTCCTCCGTGAGAGAAACGAGACCGGTGCAGCGCACAGCTGACGCTCATTATCACTTGTGTCACCGGCCTCACACCGTTCCCTCATGGCTCTCGCCCGCCCTGCTCGTCACAACAATTTTTCAGAAATGTCGCACATTTTACTGATGAGCCTGGGTTGTTCACTTCAGATAACTCTGACTGGTATGTAAAAATGAAAACTGGACGGTTGCTTTACATGTCGGTCAGATGGTCTCTTTCCGCCCAAGCGGCATTTCTTGATCAGACTAAAGCCCTCTTTAAACCTGGTATTAAGATGCGTTTTGGTCGATCGGATGATGAGATGATGCAAACACATATCCGTTTACACCTGGTATTTTAATCCGTCTCTTTTCTCCACTCTCGACCACTTCTGTCCTGAGTTCTTCAAGGGGAGGGTCTATGGGCGAGTAAATGTATGGGATTTTTTCAGGTCTTATGATCTAATGGATAAAATAATCTCACGCAATTTACAGAGACGAAGGAAAAACATACGGAGAACATCAGCTTTCGTTTCCGATCTAGAATTCTAGAATTCAGGAATGGTGAGAGAACATTGTTCTTGGTACTTTTTTTGCATTCAAACCAAACTTGGGTCTTCAGACAACAAAGTTTAAATAAAAGTTTAAATGGCTAGCACGCTTCCCATAATGTTTACGCATTAGGACAGCAGACGGAGAGTAGGTGGTCTTTTGTGGTTGTTCCAACACTTTCAACCACATTAGCTTCTACACTACGAAAGCAATCCAGTCAAATGCAGGGTTGGGGAGTAAAGAAATACAAGTAACTTAGTTACGTGTTTAAAATACAAAATTTGAGTAACTGTACTTCATTACAGTTACATTTTAAATGGGTGGTAATCAGATTACAGTTACATCTGAAAAGTATTTTAGATTACCAAAGTGATTACTTTGAATTTTAATGTCATTTAAACAGCAATTGGTGATTCTCTGACTCTGACAGTCTGAAAAAGCAGAGTTAATTAGTCTTTTCCCCTCACAATTGTGAGTTTGTTTCACAAATCTGACTTCTTTTTCTCAGAATTGCGAGATTTAAACTCACAATTGCAAGTTATAAAGTCAGAATTGGGAGATATAAACTTACAATACTGACTTTTTTTCTTGCAATTGTTAAATTAGTATGTGAGTTTATATCTCATAATTCTGACTTTTCTCAATATTGTGAGTTTATATCTCATAATTGGGACTTTTCTCAATATTGTGAGTTTGTCATAATTTTGACTTTTCTCAATATTGCGAGTTTATATCTCATAATTCTGACTTTATAACTCGCAATTGCAATTTTATATTATACAATTCTGAGGGAAAAAAGTCAGAATTGTGAGATAAAAACTTCCAATTACCTTTTTTGTGTTTGTTCCACACTTATTAGTATTCCAAAGTATTCTAAAGTATTTAGATTAAGTTACTAAACTTGAGTAATGTAACGAAATACGTTACAAATTACTTTTTAAAGCATGTATTTTGTAATCTGTAGTGAAATACATTTTAAAAGTAACCTACCCAGCCCTGGTCAAATGTGTTTTCGACTACCTCTGGAAGTGGTCAAAAGTGGACAAGCTCAAAACATTTTATACCCTGTTTACACCTGTATTTAGTGTCATCCACTTGTGATCCGATCGATCAAAACGTATGTTTAATACCAAACAGGGCCTGAGCTGTGAAGTGGATAAGTCAAAAGTCTAGTGACATGAGAGTACTTTTAAAGAGCCACTTCTGAGTGATAACATCTTTCTCTGAGATATTACGGTTGTGGAAGGAGTTGAACAGAATGACATGGATGCTGTACACTATAACAGCATCTGTGTATTTTCTCTTCACTAAGCCTGGCAATTTAGATAAGTCTCCATTATCAAGCATGACATTTGTCTTGCCATCAATCTCTTCTTTAGCTCTCCAGAAATGTAGCTTAGCAACACCTTATCAAATAAGCTGTGTCCGTTTCATAATCCGCAAATACATATTACAAGATTCATCAAAACTGAAAAACAAACCGAACCATTTTAAAGACTCGGAGCAAATAAAAATAGACAGCCACCGAAATTCATCAGAAATAGTAAGTAACATTTTATTGTGCGTGAAATAACAGCAGCATCTCCACTTCCTCAGCAAACATCTATCTGTGGAGAGTGCACCTGTAGAGTGCTTGTCAAAATAACCTTGAATCGTAAAAGGCTGCCAATCTGTTCAAATTACAGCAGAAAATAAAGAGGCCATTTCCAGAGCTATGGCTCTGTCGTTTCAGGTATGACCAGGAGTGACTGTGCGTCAGAGACAAAACAGAGGAAAACAGAGAAAGTTTGAGTGTGTGTGAGAGAGAGAGAGAGAGAGAGAGAGAGAGAGAGAGAGAGAGAGAGAGAGAGAGAGAAAGAAAGAGAGAGAGAGAGAGAGAGAGAGAGAGAGAGAGAGAGAGAGAGAGAGAGAGAGAGAGAGAGAGAGAGAGAGAGAGAGAGAGAGATTAGCCTGCAATGGAGGATGGAATCAGATGACTCTTCCCTGCTCCTTTAGTAAACATTTCTGGAAAAAGACAATTAGCACCGGAATCTTTTATCACTCTGACCAGCCGCAGTGGTCGATACAGATTAACTTTATATATAGACCTGTTTTCCAGTTTTATTTTGTTTTTTTCAGTAGAAATGTGGCTGATGTATCATTTGCCACTAATTGGGACCATTAAATTATGATATATATTGATGGTTTGAATTAAAGCCACTAATTTCAGCTTGTCATTTTTAGAGTACATTTAGTTTTTGTTTTTTTTGTAAAGTGCATTTAGCTTTATGATTTAGGGGTTGTTTATACAAGATGCGTTTACACAATTCTTTTAATTGGTGGTAAATGCATGTCCTATGGAACAAACAAATGTCTTTGGCTATCATTGCTATTCGTATCTCACTGTTAAACGCTTTTTTTGTGTGTTTCGCTTTAAATGCAAATGAGCTGCAAATGCTAAAATGACAGCATGAACAGCCCAACCTCCTCACCTAGAGCTGGGCGATATGACCAAAATCTTATTTCACGATATGAGTCATTTTATATCACGATATAGTTATATATACAATTTTGGTATTGTACAACTACAGTGCACTTGGTCAATCCAAAATGTTAACAAACCCTCAAACCTGAACATTTAAGTAGTGAAACTGAAGTTTTGGCTTTTTTAAGAGAATATCTACATGTACACCATTATTAGGCAACTATTAGTGTGCAGAATTACTATGCAACTAAATGAAAACCAAAGATTTTCCCATCTCACTTGTTTATTTTCACCTGTTAAAGTGAGAATAATAAACAAACTAAAATTTACATTTTTGATAAATAAACATTTCTGAAATTTCAAAAAGAAAACCTCAGTGACCAATATAGCCTTCCATTCACGGAGTCGGTCAGTTTCTTGATCTGGTCAGAATCAACTTTTTGTGCAGCCGCAACCACAGCATCCCAGACACTGTTCAGAGAGGTGTACCGTTTACCTTCACTGTAAATTTCCCGCTTAAGAAGGGCCCAAAAGTTCTCAGTAGGGTTTAAGTCAGGTGAAGAAGGGGGCCATGTCATTAGTTTTTCATTTTTAAGGCCTTTACTGGCCAGCCACGCAGTGGAGTACTTTGATGCATGTGATGGAGCGTTGTCTTGCATAAAAATCAAAGTCTTCTTGAAAGATGCAGACTTTTTCCTGTACCACTGCTTGAAGAAAGTGTCTTCTAAAAATTGGCAGTAGGTCTGAGAGTTGATTTCGAGTCCATTTTCAACCCGAAAAGTCTCAACTAGCTCATCTTTAATAATACCTGCCCATACCAGTACCCCTCCTCCACCTTGCTGGCGTCTGAGTCGAAGTGGAGCTCTGGGTCCGTTACTGATCCGACCACGGGCCCATCCATCTGGTCCGTCAAGAGTCACTCTCATCTCATCAGTCCACAAAACCTTTGAAAAATCTGTCTTCAGATATTTCTTGGCCCATTCTTGACGTTTCAATTCATGTGTCTTGTTTAGAGGTGGTCGGGTTTCAGCCTTTCTTACCTTGGCCATGTCTCTGACAACTGAACACCTCGTACTTCTTGACACTCCAGGCAGGTTGCAGTTGTGGAATATGGCAACACTGGAGGATAATGGGTTTCCTGGTAGCTTCATGTTTGATTCTTCTCAAATCTTTGGCGGTTAATTTGCGTCTTTTCTTCTCGACACGTTTCTTGCGACCCTGTTGACTATTTGCTGCAAAACATTTGATGGTTCTGTGATCACGCCCCAGTATCTTAGACATTTCAAGAGTGCTGCATCCCTGTGAAAGACTTTTTACAATTTTTGACTTTTCAGAGTCAGTTAAATCTCTTTTTTGGAACATTTTTCCTGAGGAGAAGAATCTGCCTAATAATTATGCACACCTTGATATAGGGTGTTGATCTCCTTAGGCCACACCCTCCTTCGTTACACAAATACACGTCACCTGATACGCATTAGATCCAATAAACATTCAAGTTTATACAGCTTGCACTTGGAAATTACGGATAAAATTATGATATGGTCAAAATAATCACTTGCCTAATAATTGTGCACACAGTGTATATATATATATATATATATATATATATATATATATATATATAAAATCACAATATAGTAATTAATGTTTACTTTAAATAAAATTTTTATATCAAAATTTTTCATACCATTGAAATTCATAATTCTTTAATGTCACCAATTTCAATATCACTTAAAAAATAATACTAGCCTAAAAAACTCTCAAGCTTACAGAAGACAAGTAAACAGTGATAAAGAGCAAAGAAAACAAACTACAATAGAACAAAGACACAGATGAAATAGACCTACCTGAAAAACTTCAAGCACTAGAAATACTACATAAAGTATAAAGTAGTCAAATGTATAAAAAAAAACAATGTATTGTGTTTACTGTGTAAATTAAATATACACTTATTCCTATTAAAGTTAAAAAAGCAAACAATGAGAGATTTTCTCTCTTTTTTGGAGCCTCGTCTTTCTCAACTGTACCTTCACTTAAGACATGAATGGCTTTGTTTACTAGTAAATACATGGTCACTTTGGCACACAGGTGTGTGTATTCATCAGTTCAATCCCAATTAGGTGGCAAAAACCACTCAGTTCAGTCCTCATGTGCTCTGTGAGCAGCGGCGTCAGCACGTGTCAGAGTGTGGCGCATATATGCTGAAATGAGTTACTTTTTGCTGCTAATTGCAGTTAAACGGTTTAAAACTATTTGTTCTCAAACCGCAATGCTTAAAAAACTCATGCAAATGATATATTTTTTGACCGTGTAGCATAGCAACCTCGCGTGAGCGTAACCGCGACAGAGACAACAGTCCAAAATCTATACCGGTTGACAAATTTCTACCGGATAATCGCATCTACCAGTATATCACCCACCCCTACTTATTGTGCTTAATAATACTTTAATATCGAGCACGTCCCTAATTCGCATTCGCCTTCTGAGAGAGGCAGGTTTCTGTGCACACACTGTGGCATTGTGCCGGTCAGCACGAGCGCTGCACCGAGTTCATATTCTGGATATATTTTGCTTATAACTCTCTTTAACATCAAGCACATCCCGCTCTTTATATTCTCATTCATGCGTTTCATCACTCTGAAGTGACAATAGTACAATATATTTACATGCTGCGATATATACAATATAGCAAAGTCTCTAACGAAAGACATTTTATTTCGTGGAAACGATATATATCGTCATATCGCCCAGCCCTAGCCTCATCCCTAGTTGCGTGTTCCTGTGGGCAGGGTTTATGTAAATTTTAGGGTTAGTGATGTCACAAACCCGTGAGTGACTGAGTGATAATAATTAACTGCATATACTTACTATAGGTTTAGGGTTAGGGTGAGGGTTTGGTTTAGGGTTAATTGCATGTAATTATGCTTAATTTATAGTTATTACTACTATAACTACTTGTCAAGTAAAGTATTACCCAGGATTCTTTAAAAGATCATCTTCCTTTGCATTGAATTTTGAGCATTGTAACTTTGCAGATGTTGTTTATGCTCTAACAGTACTAACCTAAGTTAAAAAAAAATCAAATAATAATCAACCACCCCTTTAAGCAGCAAAAACGTTCAACATTGATAATAATAATAAAAAAAATGTCTTTGAGCATCAAATCAGCATATTAGAATGTTTTCTGAAGGATCATGTGACTCTGAAGACTGGCGTAATGATGCTGAAAATTCAGCTTTGTCATCACAGGAAGAAATTGCAATTTACAAAATATTAATATAGAAAATATGATATTGTAATAGTATTTCACAATATAACTGCTTTTACTGTATTTTTCAATGATATAAATGCAGTCTTAAACTTTACAAAAATATTTAAAAAATCTCCCAAACTTTTGAATGGTACTGATTATGATCATATTTTCTTAATATCTGTAATTTGTAAATTAGCTCTCATGCCAGTTTTAAATGATCTAACATCATCAGCCCAGAATTTCATATTGCTTCATGCTTAATTTATACTGCAGTAAAGTGAGGATGTGGTAAAGAAGACCTGCTTCTTGATTAGCATGAGAAAGAAACATTTATGCTGAGAATCTCAAACGCTGACAGAGGGCAGTCAGACAGGCTGGGGTCTGTGTCGCTCCTCACGCCGTCACACTGACAGCTCCTCAGCAAAACAATCAATAGAGGAGCTCTTGCCCACACACACACACACACACACACACACTCCCTCTTATCATTAGGGCTAATTAGAGTTCAGATGTGATTATAAGGAGGTTCTTTTGGTTAATTTGTGATTATTTCCGTTCATTGGCTAAAGCAGTTAATCAGAAGCACATTAATGAAGCACAGAGCAAATGAGCCTCAATAGTGAGGTTTCTAAAGACCCTATACCAACAAACCATGACACCGTTATGTTTTCTTTGGATCACATTCGTTTTTGTTCCTCCCGATTTGTAGCGACTTTTCTGATTCAGTTCTTTGCAACACCGTGGATTACGGGGTATTTTTCATGTTATCAAACAGCCTTAATTTTCAAAAAACTTCAAATATCAACATTGTTAATTTGTTAAATTAAATTGTTAAAGAAATGGTCCAATTTTTTTTTTTTTTTAGGATTTACATATGGCGTAAATGGTCTTTATTGTGAAAGGATAGCGCAGAGTAGACAGGAAGTGAAGTGGGAGAGAGGGACAGTACAATACAATATTACTATACAATTGCAATACTATACAATTACACTATTGCATTACTTCTGCCAAAAAATTAACTAATTGCATTACTTATGTAACTTTTGTATTACTTTTTCCTGGGTTGGGCTCGCTTTTTTTTTTTTTTTATTAACAAAAACAAAAGTTCTATTGTTGGCAAATGTAAAAGTCCTTTCGCATCAAAGTGAAATGAATAAGCCTCAGGCAGAAGGAAATGCAAATTCATGCCAAACAAAACTTTCAGCTATGCTGCCACTCTGGATTACAGAAGAACAGGATGCAGGAGAAGAAAGATCAACACTATTACTTCAGCAATAATAATAATAATAAAAACATAAATATGATGTTTATCTAAAGACATTTTTGCTTGTTCATATGGTATCGATGGTCAGCAGAATTGGTTAATAAAGTAAAATTAAGTAAATAAGGTAAATTTGTGTTCTATATATATTATTGCACGTTTGGATAACATTCTGAGTTTGTGTTTGACTGTTTTATTCATTCTGAGCAATACTGAATGTTTTGACATGAGTAAGTTCATGTTCACATTTTAGAACTACAATAACCATCACGTTTACACCACGCACACAACACATCCGCACTATTTCTCTCGACATGGGGAGCGATTTGAAAAAAGTAACTTATTTTGTAGTAAATTTGCAAATGTGTTACAATACTAGTTACATGAAAAAAGTAATCCGATTACATAACTCATGTTACTTGTAATCCACTGCCCTGAACACTGATCGGTGAACTCTCTGATTGTATAATTATTTTTAAATATGGTCTTATGAACAATAAAAACTATAAGATATATTATACCATTCAAAAGTGTGGAATGAGTCTCTTATTCTGACCAAGGCTGCATTTATTTGATTAAAAATACAGTAAAAATGTAATATTGTGAAATATTACAATTTAAAATAATAATGCTGTGATGGCAAAGCTGAATTCCTCCATTCCTAATTGTTACAAGAATTGTTACTCACTTGCTACTTGCTTTTTTTTTTTCCAGGATTCTTTGATTAATCGAAAGTTCAACAGCATTTTAATAAAAATCTTGGTAGCACTCCAGTATAGGTAGCACATATTCACTATTAGCTACACTTTTTGCTTCAATTAACTCTTAATTTACTGCTTATTAATAGTTAGTAAGGGAACTGATGTAGCATTTAAGTTTAGGTATTCAGTAGGATTACAGGATGTAGAACAAGACCATGCAGAATAAAGCATTAATGTGTGGTTTATAAGTTCTAATAAATAACCAATATACTAGTGATGTGCAATCTAATAAGCAACTAGTTAAAAAGGAGAATTTAACCCTAAAATAAAGTGGCCCCTTTATTTTAGGGTCCTTTAACTAGTTGCTTATTAGCATGCATATTACTAGAATATTGGCTATTTATTAGTACTTATTAAGCAAATATTAATGCCTTATTCGGCATTCTTAATCCTACCCAATACTTAAACTTAACAACTACCTTACTAACTATTAATAATCAGTAAATTAGGCTTTTATTAAGGGAAAAATCATAGTTAATAGTTTATATGCGTTATAAAGTGTTACCATAAAGGGTTACCGAAATCTTTTGTAACTTCATTGGCACTTTTGATTAATTTAATGCATCCTTGATAAATAAAAGTATCAATTTCTACAGAACCAAAGCATTTGCAAACCAAATTAAAACTTAAATCATAAAACATTTACTAACCATTTAAAAAAAAGATTTGAAAACTGCACTTTTTAAAAATGCCCATTGCTCATATTGCTGCAAGATATTTTTGTTGTTAAAACTGTAACATGCTTTATTTTACAAGCGGAATTGTGTGTCTGAGCACATTTTAGGCCAGGGCAAAAGAGAGCCTTTTAACACTGCGTACAGCAGTGACAGATTCACTTCTAACATACGAGTTTCTCTTTTCAGGTTGCATTGTGCTTTTTCCATTTGAGGCAACAGAAACGAGGATAAGTGGAGGGTTAAAATGCTCCAGTGCACGATGACACTCCCCTTCTTCAAAACCTGCTTCTGCTTGTACGTGTTATATAAAATAAAATCTCATGAGTAGTATCAGAGGATCACATTACACTTATAAAATAAGCCAAATGAGTTTTCACTTACATCTGTCGCTCCACAAAAATGTTGCACAAAACCTAGGCAGAATCAACAAGTTACATGAATAATGTATGGCCGTTTTTTTCATATCAAACGAATATTCACAGGCTTGTCACGTCTCACTCTAGAATGATACCATGTTACAGCAGACCTCTTGATTTTCTAATAAAAAAAGCCCACAGGTGGCCATGCGTCTCATCAGAACAGACCACAGGCTCAGATTAAACACTATAAATGAATCTTTATTGAGTTTCACATTAGGTCCATATAAGAATCCTGTCTGTTACTCTGGTTATTGGCTTCCTCTGCCCATCTACACACACACAAAAAAGATCCACTCATCTCCTTAAATATAATAATAGTGCCAAAAATAGAGATGCCTGCAGTAAATAACAAACTACTTTCTATCTTTAACAATTATTTGTCCTGATTTGCCAAGCTGATATGTATCACTCAAAGCTACAGTACAAATGGATAAAAACGAGCATCAGATTGTAATCCAATGTGTGGTATCAACAAACACCTGGCAAGACTATTTGGCTCTTGACTGTGTTACCTCATTGATAAGCAAGTCTAAAGATCTGGCTCAGAGATTTTACAGCTTCCGTCACGCATTACAGAAAAAAAGTGTTGGGTGGAAACATTGCATCTCCACATTTTTATTTATAAATCATTACTATTGGTCACTATTTATGTCTGTCTGTGGGTTTTGCAAATATTTAAGAAAAGTATTTAATACTTTTACCAATGAAAAGAATTAAAAAGAGCTTGTGACTAAACCTCATAACTCCACTGTTTCCTCAAACTGTCAGTCAAGCCTCATAACTCCACCCTACTCTATTGTGAATGAAGTGCCTCATGCAGTTTGGACCGCCTCTGCTTGTTTGCAACGCAAGGGTAAATAAAAACTGGTTGTTTGAATAATTACAGCATTTTCTTTACTCAAGAAACGCTACATATTAAATATATATTTTATGTATTTGAGGAGCAGAGAAGAGTGTCTTGGATTAGCATATGAAAAAGTGGTGAAAAGTGGCGCTCTTGGAGATACAAGTTTTCTGTCCGACAGCAACAGTTTATAATTGATTAAAGCTGCAATATGTAAAGTTTTTGCAGTAAAATATCAAAAAACCACTGGGCCAGGGTTTTATATTTTGTTTATTAGTATATTTATTTATTGAGAACTTACAATATCCCAAATGCTTCCAATTATTTGTAAATCGTGAGAAAATCGCAATTTTAACCAAGGATCCGGGACGTGTGAGGGAGTCGCCTGTAAATGGCGTCATATTCGCATTACCCTTGGTTCACGGTTTTATAATGTAGAAACCATGGAAACACCAAAGATGCTTTAATATATATTACATGTGGGAACACAGACAAGGGAACATCTGTTTTGATACATTATAAGACAGAAAGCGAATTATTGTAATATAGCTCAACACGTTTAGTCTTATTGCTTAAATCTACTTTTCTTCATTTTTTTTGTGAGTACTATGCCTCAGAGAAAAACACTATTTTGTCAAGCAGTTAAAATAGTATAATCAGACGCAGCTTTATTTAAAGTAACAGTAATACAGAATTTACAGTGACTGTGTCATAATAAAAGTCCCGCTGCTCGTGAGGCATGAGGCGTGTGTCGCGTTCGTCTCTGATTAACAATCCAGCGGCCTCATTCAGCTCCCACAACACTCGCTCCTGCTCTGCTTCATACTACAGTAACGTCTGAAGACCACATGTCCCAAAATTCCACGCTCTAACTTGTCATAATCAAGCTACACCATTGTTTTGAATAGGTGACCTCTGGCAGATGAAAAACTAGTGCACCTTTTAACAGTTTTAGAGTACAAACACTACCATCTAGAAATCCTTAAAATGTGGTCAAACTCATAGTTCAAATGATTCCAGAAGAGAGATTGTGTGTCTCTTTAGGATAGTGCACTTTTACACAGTTTTTATTTTGGGAAATTATTTATGCTGAGCTGTTTTTTACTGCCAAAAGCTTCTTTCATCACACATTTTAGGCATGACAGAAGTGACATACAGAATGCTACACTGGAAGCGTATAACATTTAAAGAGTCTTACATTATGTGAGATTGAAAGAAAAAAAAACAACACATTCAAAACGGCATAGCCTGCCTAGAGAAGCTGGTTGAAGACTAACATATGACACATTACACAATGCTCTAATCCTACCGAGCCACAAGCCCAGAAACTATTATATAAAAGGGTGTGTTTTGCTATTAGAGAGGCTTTCTGAATGTTTCAGAGAGAATGACGAGAGCAGAGCAGAGCAGAGGTCTTTCTCTGCGTCTCTTCCTTTTTAATCTTTGACATTGCTTTGAGCCAAGAGCAATGACCAAAACCTCTAAAAGAATAAATCCTGTATCCTCATGTGGCCTTTAAACCCTTCTGACTTATAAACTTACAGGTCTGAGAAACACCACAAACAGTGAAGAATATCCAAATGCAGAAATCAACCAATCCAGGAAGGAAAATGTAAGTACTGGCATAAATAGTGTGAATTAAAACTGTGGAATAACAACAGGGTTTGCCCAAGAATCAAGGCTGGCACTTGTTAATAGTATCACTGAATTGTAAACTCTAATGAATGGTTTATACAAGTGGTTCTTCACGTTGTCCAACACAATATTGGACATAAACTGAGAGTATTGATATATTTTAACCACAATTCAGTTTGTGATTCTAGAAGTTTCAATAGCTGTATGTTCTTCAGTAAAAAAATTGTTATTGAGGGACAATAAAAAGAAATATTTTTGGAAAATTCTAATATTTGAATAGAACTATATGTTGTACGGGTAGCAACGTTCTTTTGAAACAACACTAGTGTCTATGGCAACATCCTGAACTGTAAAATGACTATAAGAACAAAAAAAGGTTTTAAAAAAAAAAGATGAAACCTCATATTTCAATCTAATAAATGATTATACATGTTTTATTAAACAGCTCTGTGGAATACTCGATTCTGATTGGTCAATCGCGCCATCCAGCAGTATGTTATTCCCCGATAACAAGAGCTAAAAACACAGGCTCATCCAGAAGTCAGCACTTTGTGTTTTTTGTTTGGTGGGCTAATAAAATATTAAAACTCAGTCAAATCAATATTTTGTGTACAGTTATTTAACTATGTCATCCGGTATTGCGGACTTGCTCTCTCGTTTCATACAAAAGCAGCTGCCGCCATTTTGCGACTGTAATGAAGGGCGTGTCAGCGGATGAGATCCAATTGCGAGCTTTATTCAAAAACGTAGTCAAACAGGCAATGGTCAAGGAAACAGCAAACAGTAATGGCAGGGATCAGGCAGGCTCGTCGTGGGGATCCAGGCAACAGGTCAGAAAGGCAGGCAGCAAGATACACAATCCAAAAATACAGGCAATAACTCCAAAGTCTGGCAGATAAACAAACACACCGGAAACTGGCAGATTCAGACACAGGTAAACAAGACGGGAATGAACGCTCGGCAATGTAACACTGGGATTAACAAGACCTCACAACTAAGTGTGTGTGCATAGGGCTTAAATAAGGCTAGGGTAATGAGCATCAGCTGGAGCCGCGATCAGTGACAGGTACAGGGATTCTGGGAGATGTAGTCCGTGTATGTGAGTCCCTGAAACTGGAGGGCGACCTCTGGTGGAAGATGACGGACCGGATTCATGACAGAGACTATTGTTTTGTTTGGATAAGACAACAAAATGTTACAATTTTAAATCAGTTTCATCTCAGATCAATATCACTTATCCCCATTATTAGTGATGTGGTGAAATGCTGTTTAAAGAGCTAATAAAACATTAAGACAATATTTCATGTCTAATTATTTACTTATGTGGCAAGTAGCCTTCCTGATCACCCTGTCGGGGTTTATTCAGCGGCTGAATGTACGTTATCCCTTACATATATAATTGGTCCCCCAAATAAAAACACCTCAGATTTGCACAAACTACGTGAAGAGCGTCAGAACAAGGCATTTGGCTAAAAGGCGTCAAGTTTGCAGGTATGATATTATTAAATTATAAACAAATCAAGTAACATTTCCTGAGTAACAGATCTGAAGAGAAATCAACCCACTGTAAGTACGGATTAGCTAAAAACATATCTTGAAAGAAAAGCTCAAGTCACTATAGCACGTAGCATTAGAGCGCACTCACTCAAAGGGGGCGTATGAGGATTTCACCATATAAAACATTATCTCTGATAACAGTGATCTGGGGTAGGACTCGATGAAGAACCCTCATGTTCATCCCACATCACATCCTCCTGAATGATATTCATCGGTCAGACCCTTAATCACTGGATCACGAACATCAGAGAGGATTTCCACTCAGCGCTCACTGAGCTGAGGTACTGGGACTGAAGTGTCCATGTGCTGTTGGGACTGTTAGTGTGTGGTGTGATCGAGTTCACGCTACACCATTAGTGTCCAGCTAAAGCTCCAGTGGTTTGGCTGAAGCTGAGAGGATTAGTAAGGGAAGCTCTAGCAAATCATGGAGCTGTAATAGCCCTGCTGGGGACTGTTAGACTTTATACTGAATACTATTTAAACAATTTACTAAAAGCTAGATTACCTTCAGCTGAATCACGCCCATGGCAGAACAAGTTGAGTGTGTGTGTGTGTGATATTGCCTTAATAAAAACAGATCTCTCAACAAGTAGTCAGACAAAAACTGGCCAGTTATTTTTTATATTTCTCTGTCAATGAAAACAGTTCCAAAAGAAAGCAAAGCATTAAGTGATTTTTTAATGTTTTATGAAAGGAGTCTCTTATGCTGACCAAGGCTATATTTACATTTAGTCATTTAGCAGACGCTTTTATCCAAAGAAGTGAGGAAAACAAACAAGCGATTCTTCATGAATTGGCAAATAACACAGGAAGTGCTCACAATACAAGTTTCATACATTGCTCAGTACCATAAGCTAGAGTAGGAAGGGAAAAGGGAAGGATAGGGTTTTTTTTTTTATTTTTTTTTTATGAGGGGATTAAGTGTTCAAGGAAGAGATGAGTTTTCAGCTGTCTCTTGATAATTCTCTATATTTATTTATTTCAAAAATACAGTAAAAAATTGTGAAATATTGTTACAATTTGATAAATTACTATTTGATGAATTTTAAAATGTAATTTATTGATGTGATGCAAAGCTGAATTTTCTGCATAATTACTTCAGTACCACATGACCATTCAGAAATCATTCTAATACGCTGATTTGATAGAATTTATTTTTGTTTTGATTATTATCAGTGTTAAAAACAATAGTGCTGCTTAATATTTTTGTGAAAACTTTAACAATATCAATATGAAATACAAATCTACTGTCACTTTTGATCAATTTAATGTATTCTTGCTGATTAAAACTTAATTTCTTTCAATAAAATAAAATAAAAACGTTTGGGGTTGGTAGGATTTTTTTAATGTTTTATGAAAGAAGTCCGTTTATTAACAGGTTATTTTATTAGTAAAGCTCAGTAGTTAGTGCTGGATTAGATAAGTGAAGTAGACACAGAAAAATCAAGCTTTTAAGAGTTAGTTCACACAAAAAATGAAAATTCTGTCATCATTTACTCATCTTCCTGTTGTTCCAAACCTGTATGGATTTCTTTCTTCTGCTGAACACAAAAGAAGATATTTTGAAGAATGTGGGTAATCAAACAGTTGATGGTAGCCGTTGACTTCCATAATATGGGGGTTTGGTTACTGAAATTCTTTAAAAAAAAATTTTAGGCATTTTTTTAACTACCTCTGGTCATCAAATCTGGTCACACAACTGGTTATGACGACAATAATTGAAGAGTGAAATGTAATCTGCAATCAAGATGAATAGAGCATCATGTTCTATTTTCTTTCCCACTTATCTAGTATAATTATGAGTCACATACGCAGTAATGTGATAAGGTTTTAGTAAATTTGTTTACATCTGTGGAAAAAAGAAATGACAAAAACAGACGCCAGAGTTTTTTTTCCCCATTCCAAACCAGCTTTCTTGAATGATTTTGAGGACTTACCTCATGCCCTTGTGGCGCAGTACAAATTATCTGCTGCCATAGAAACAAAGGCGAAAACCTCAGTCTGGCTTCAGGAATTCCTGTTTTAGATTATGTAAAAAGTGAGAAAATTTCACAGATATAGCAACTGGCACAAAGCCTGATTTAGCCTACACTGAACCAGACTGTCCATATAGGGGTCTCGCTTAAATTTTATGTCTTGACTGACTGTATAATCAAGCTGTTTGTGAAATTTATGCCTTCTGATAGGTGACAAAAAAGAATGTTTGATCAAACTCATGAAAAAGTCCTGAAAAAAAAAAAAAATGTTTCCACAAAAATATTAAGCAGCACAAGTGTTTTCAACACTGATAATAATAAGAGATGTTTCTTGAGCAACAAATCATCATAGAAGGATTTCTGAAGGATCATGTGACACTGACGACCGAGTAATGATGATGAAAATTCAGCTTTGCATCAAATGGATATTTTAAAATATGTTCAAATAGAAAACAGCTATATTGAATTGTAATATTAATTCAAAAAATTACTTTTTTTATCTAGTAAATACAGTCTTAGTCAGTATAAGAGAGAGCTGTGATTGTGTTTCAGTAAGGACAGACAGCTGAGTCCTCGTTAGGACATGGTTCAAGGCACAGATATTGACTATTTCTCAAAATGTGGGGGAAATAACATAGACATTTTAAATATGGGAAAAAACTGCCAACTAATTTTACTAATCCTTAAAACAATTTTAATTGCAAGTTGTAAATCGTTGTCCCTCACCTAGAAAAAACTCGTTACATTGTCCTATATCTTTGCCATGCCTGTGTTTTGTTGTGAGCTTTTAGTACTTGCAGTGTGTGGGTGTGTGGGTCAGGAGTTTGTGGGGGCTGGGTAACATACAGCCATCAGGGCAGATAAAAGTTAATCCTGTCTTAACGTGTGGATGGAGAAAAATGAACAGATCTGGTGGGGATCTGAGCATTAAAGCAAAACTTTAAAAACGGATGTTTTCGCCCAATGTGCTAAAAGAAAAACAAAATGAGAGTATTATAGAGATGCTACACCTGACTCAAGGGAAACACAAACAAAACAATGCTTTAAAGCAGCATTCTCCCTGATTAACATGGAAATCAACAACAAAGGCTGAGCACGTCAAGGTAAAAGCTGTAATACAGCTATATTTCTACTTTGTGTTCCCTTTTATTGTTAAAAAGCTCAATTGTTAATGATTTCAGAAACCCATGTATTATATGGCAGGTTTCCATTCTTCACTCCTGTCTGTCAACAACTGCATCTGTCAATCTGTCAGCGAGCTCCCTGAATACACAGAGACATGTGACAAACAACACACAAACAGAAAAACAAGACAACTCCATCAATGCTAGCCACAGATGGCAGACAGGACCTCGCTCTGATCTATTCACTCTAGCCACAAAGGAAGAAAGGAAGAAGGGAAAGGAACAAACAAGGAATAGAAATGAAAAGAAAAAAAAAGTACGTGGAATGGAACGGAAAGGAACAGGAAAAGGAAGCAAACAAGGAAGAGACAATAAACAAAAAATGTACATGGCAAAAGAAGTTAAAAAGAAAGTAAACAACAGAAAATTAAAGAAAAAAGGAAAGGAAATGAATATGGAAAGGAAATGAACAGCAAAACAAAGAAAAGAAAGGACAATAAACATACAAGGAAAGGAAAGGAACGGAACGGAAAAGGAAAAGGAAAGAGGAAAGAAAAGGAAAGGAAAATGGAAATGGAAAATGGAAAGGAAATGCACATTAAAAGTAAAAAAGCAAAGAAAAGAAACATACAGTTGAAATCATAAGTTTACATACGCCTTGTAGAATCTGCAAAATGTTAATTATTTTAACAAAATAAGAGGGATCATATAAAATGCATGTTATTTGTTATTTAGTACTGTCCTGAATAAGATATTTCACATAACAGGTGTTTACATAAAGTCCGCAAGACAAAAAATAGCTGAATTTATAAAAATGACCCTGTTCCAAACTTTACATTCACTTGATTCTGGATACTGCGTGTCGTTACCTGGATGATCCACGACTGTTTTTATGTTTTGTGATGAATGTTCATGAGTCCCTTGTTTGTCCTGAGCAGTTAAACCGTCCAATGTCCTTTGGAAAAAAATCCTCCAGGTCCTCCAGGAAAAAACTCTTCAGGTGTCCAGCATCTTTTTGCATATTTGAACCCTTTCCAGCAGCGACTGTATGATTCTGAGGGACTGACGGACTCAAACAAACACGATGCATTAAGAGTCGGGGGGTGAAAAATGTTTGAATTTGAAGATCAAGGTAAACTGTATTAATTTGTCTTCTGGGAAACATGTAAACATCTTCTGTTGCTTCCGAAGGGCAATACTAAAAAATAAATAAATAAAATGACTGAAAGAAAATAAGAAAAAATTCCCCATATCTTCATCCTGTTCAAAAGTTTTCACCCCCCGACTCTTAATGCTGGAGCATCAGTGAATGTTTGAACCTTTTCTAATAGTTTTGTTCGAGTCAGAATCATACAGTCGCTGCTGGAAAGGCTTCAAATATGCAAAAGATGCAGGAAAACTAAAAAGTTTTCAGGACCTGGAGGATTTTTTCCAAAGGAAATTGGACCGTTTAACTGCTCAGGACAAACAAGGGACATCCATCACAAAACATAAAAACAGTCGTGGATCATCCAGGTAACGACACGCAGTATCCAGAATCAAGTGAATGTAAAGTTTGGAACAGGGTCATTTTTATAAATTCAGCTATTTTTTGTCTTGCGGACTTTATGTAAACACCTGTTATGTGAAATATCTTATTCAGGTCAGTACTAAATTAAAAAATATCATGCATTTGAAATGATCCCTCTTATTTTGTTCAAATAATTAACATTTTGCAGATTCTACAAGGTGTATGTAAACTTATGATTTCAACTGTACAAGGAAAAGAAAAGATAAGAAACAGGCAAAAGAAAGAAAATGAACAACAAAGTAATGAAAAGTAAAGAGAAAAGAAAAGAAAGGAAAAAAACATACAAGGAAAGGAAAGGAAAATGAAAAGAAAATGAACAACAAAGCAAAGAAAAGAAACATTCAGGGAAAGGAAAGGTAAGGAAAGGGGAAAAAAGTTGGAATAAAAAAAAAGGCAAAATACAATTATCCATTAGTTTCCCACACCCAGTGGTTTTTAGTGTATAATATATCTCCAGAGCTGACATATACACATGGCATGTTTTTTTTCCATAGCCAAGGCCCATCTAGAAAACCCCAAGGGCAAAAACACAGGGAAAAATATAGTCTATTCCTCTCGTTATCTGTTATCTCACGACAGCTTGCAGATAGACTCTTTAATAGGATTCGACAGAAGGTTGTAGCCTGCTTTCAGGAAATCCTCCCCCTGCTTATACCTGAGCGTGCCTTCGCTTTATGTGTCAGAGGCACTGACTGTACAACGCCACTGCTACAATAACATACCTGCTAACTGATCATATACGATCAATTTGATCAAAGGCCATGAAAACGGCATGATTAAAGTAAAAGATTCAACTCTACCTAATTGTACAGTTTCTATTTTGGTCATGCTGTGAGTACTGCGCTTTCTTTTTACAGGTCAAGAGCAGTTTAGACATAAGTAGGATCATTTAAAAAGGTTCTCCCAATTAAGGAAAAGCATCAATCTTCATCTTGTACTTATAAAATTAGGATTGCTGAATGACAAGAATAATATTCTGAGGCAAAAAATAAATAAACCATCATCTTCTGTCTCTGATGCACTATGAGACATCATTAATGAACTTGTGATCAGATGCGATTTGATTGGACTAAGTTGGGGGTCTGCTCAGTCGGTGTTGCACTTTTCTGTATCAATTAACATCCAAGTCGACAAAAAACACGTCAGATAATGCTACACCTGGTGTCTGGTCTTCATCATGCAAATTTACCAATATGAATGAAAGAAATTAATACTTTTTCTCAGCAAGCCCCACTGTTTTCAACATTGATAATAATCAACATATTATCAAGGATCATGCGACACTGAAGAATGGAGTGATTCAGCTTTGCCATCACAGGAACATATTACATTTTAAAATAATAGAAATTTGCTATATTAAATTGTAATAATATTTAATAATTTAACTGTTCTTAATTACATTTCTTTCAAAAACATTTAAAATTCTTACTGACCCCAAACGTTTGAACAGTTGTGATTTCTAGTACTGGATGCTAGGATGCTTTAGGTGGTTGTTAAGGTGTTGCTAAGTGTACAGGATTTTTTTGTGTAATTTTTGACACCATATTAGGTTACCACTTGTGTTCCTGAAACAAGTTGAGAAGCGCTGTCACAGAACATTTTATCTGAAATGATGACAAAACACAAAGGGGATGTTTCTTTCTTTGTCATGTTTCCTAGGAGAAGTGTAAATACAAAAAAGACATGATGTTCCAGTGTCCTCACTGTGCTTGAGGGTGTCCTGCCTGATCCTTACGGATACCTTGTTCATGTGGGAGAGTGATATCTCCTAGGAGTTATGGCACTATTAGCTTCAGATGTGCCATTAGCAGAGCCGTCGCTAGAGGGGAGAAAGGTGGTGACGATTGGGCCAGCAATAACCTGCGCCGGAGCCCTGGATACCCAAGCTACGGCCCTGGCCCCTAGTCCTCTTAATATTAATACCATAACAGAAGTGGTCATCAAACCGATTTTGAAAATCAAATCCACCAGCACACAATTGATTCTTCACAAACACATCTAAACCTTGGGTGAATTCCAGAGCTTTCTATCTATGGAGTTGAAGTCTAGTGGATGGTGAGGAGACATTCTGCAAGTTCATTTTGTGTCTTGTCAACTAATCCTTTAAAATCCCATCCACGTCAGGGTTAAAGAAAAGGAAGAAGAAAACTAAAACACCCCAAACTCTTGTGCGGTTATGTAATCCAACGAGTATCTGGTGAACACGTTTAGATCACTTTCAGTCTGATCGACCAAAGCCTAGAAAACAATTAACCTTTAGTGAAACTTCCCAGTAATGGCCTGTCGTAATTGCAGGGGTAATATGTCATGACTCAACCAGGTGTATTTAATGATGTTTAAACCCCTAATCCTCCTGAACAAAAAAACGCGGTTGCATGTGACATTCTGAACTGAAACATAAATCGCTTATGTAACTGTGAGATAGTCATTTGACAAACAAACAGTCGCTCTGTAATCTCTCGATGCATCTCAAGCGATCTCTGTTTCAGATTCTAGAGTGATACAGTGGGGTTATGCATGACTAAGAACATCGTGTTGGACTCGTATGCGGAAAATGATTTACCGTTTCTGTGGCCTCTGAAAAGTGAAAAGTTGTAGTTTTATTTGTCTGCAGCTGAAAGGTGCGTTAACACCGACAGTGATTAAATCTCTGGAGGCCGGCGACTTCTTATAAAGCTGCATCAGAAGAGTGCCACTATTTTTTTTTTATATATCAAAAAAGAAAATTCTATCATCATTTACTCACCCTCATGTGGTTCCAAACCCAAAATATTATAGTTGATTTCGAAACACAAAAGACATTTTTTAATGAAACCTCAGAGAACGCATCAAATATGGTCAACAGAAGCTCTTTTTTGACACAGAAGAATAAACCTCATTAGTTCTGGCAGAAGCTCAAATGTACTTGTGTGACATGCAAGAACAAAACTCATTGGTTCTCGCACATCAAGCACGTACGATTGAGCTTCTGTGTTTACCATAATTGATGTGCTCCATGAATCAGTGTTTATTTGTGAATAAAAGCCACATTAAATCTGTTCATCACATAAAGTGACAGTATGTCTTAAGTAGACTTTAATTAAACAGCTCGATTCATTTTTAATCACTTTTGCTGCATCCAAAATCAAATACATGCAGTTGTATGCAAAGAAAAAAAACAGTACGTCAAGAGCAGTATGTCCAAAATCATCGTTTTTGAAAAATAGCTTGATGACCTTCTACTTCGGCCGAGATTCTGAAGTGTGCATTCAATGGACACTTCACTATCCCATGAGGACACAGGAGAGGGTTTGTGATCGGCGGCGAAGCGGCATTGAATTGATTTGTGAATGGCATTGAAGCGACCAACTGACGCTGGTAGGTCATGTGACAATAACAACACGGCATATGTAGTATGGTTGAATTTTATTCATACTGCACTCTAAAAACGCTGGGTTGAAAACGGACAAACCCAGCAGTTGGGTTAAATTGTTTGCCCAACTTGCTGGGAAGTTTTATTGAACCCAACTATTGTTTAAAAATCACAATATGGCTGGCTTAAAATGAACCCAAAATAGGTTGAAAATTAAAAATCAGACTTAATTACTAGAGGCAACAATAATAATCAAAAGGTGAACATTTAATAATAAATGTTTATTGTTTAATTAGTATTCATTAAATGTTCATTTCCAGCATACTTTGGGCTCATTTTAAGCAAACAATTCAATTATTTTTTTAAACAATAGTTGAGTTAAATGAAACTACCCAGCACGTTGGGCAAATATTTAACCCAACCGCTGGGTTAGTCCATTTTCAACCCAGCATGTTTTTAGAGTGTATAAATAACGTACTTCACAAATTAAGTTCTAATTCGAATGTAGAACCTACTCTGACAGTCTGCAATTTCAGATACACTGTTTTGTTTTTTTCTCCAAAAGGAGGAGCAGAAATCTCGCAGGTTTCATTCAAAATATTGTCATTTCTGTTTCAAAGATCAATGAAAGTCTTATGGGTTTGGAGCTATATGAGGGTGAGTTTGTTTGAGCAACCTGACATGGCTGAACCAATGGTGTGAGTTTGGAGGAGGGGCTATCCGTTTGTCCACCAATTCTTATTAAAAACAAATGGCTCCTGGTCACTGTCAATGTGAATGCCTCATTAGTCTGAAGAAGATAATTCTTTCTCAGGAATGTGTCACAGTGTTCAGAAACCACCAGAGGTTCAAAACCCCAAGGACTGGTACAGGGCAAACAGGTACTCATGGGTAAATTGAGGATTGCATCAGTCAAAGTGGCTTGTTTTTCCCAAAGCGCCTGTGTTTGGTTAATTCAAGTCAACAGGTCAGCAAGGCTTTCAGCATGAGTGACAAACAGGTGGTAATTCGTTAGGGGCTTCGAAGCCTGCTGGGAATTCATCATTTTATTTTTAATTCTCCCTAGCTTAGATACTATTTACTGCATGTTTGCAACTGACAAAAGTGCTCAGCTAAAATTCAAATCCAATTTTGTCTGGATCTGGCTCTTAATTAAGCTCCGAAACAGAAGACTGCTCTGTTTGCAATCTGTCCTGTAGTACTCAACTCGGTTTGTCGGCAGAGCTGAAGAGACGCCATCGCCAAATGTTTGTGGAAGTTCCTTGTAATCCATCTGTTGCATTAGCAAAGCCTCAAGTTCAGTCCCTTAGAGATGATTTTCTTCATCTAAGTTACTCTGCTAATATCCCAGTGAGACATTCGAACCATTAAATGCTCTGGCAAATTAGTATAATTGGCTTATTTGTATTTCATGAGTCACATAACAAACATGTCAGGTTAGGATTTAATTTGTCTCTCTGTTGTGCTCGTAATATGTGCATTGTGATTCAGACAACAGACGAGAATGAGAGAACAGGAAGAGGGTTATGATTTAGAGCGACACGCTGATGAATCACAGCACAATAGCTCCATGCTAATCTATCATCATAAAACACTGGCGCACCAGACCGCGATCCTCCGCTTTAACGATCACACCCGCAGATACAGCGTCCACATGCGCTACGTTCCCTCGTGAAAAGTGAAGGACTGGTTTTATCGCCAGGTACATTTCATCAACCTGTGACAGATTGATGCATATGAGTGATTGATATTGATTACTGCGGTCGACAGCAAAGCATGCAATTATACTACGACAGAGATGCACTTTAGATAATCTTTGGACGGTTAGCGTTCTACAGATTGCTCCCTTTTACATATTAATCTGCTTTTTGAGGTCCTAATTTGTCTTGTTTAAAAGCATAAAACTGCCATCATCTACTCACCTGTATGCACTGATTTATCTGTGGGAGATTTTTGAAACATGTCTCAGTGTTTTTATTTTGACCACACGACAAAAATCAATGGGAACCAATTTTGTTTTGCACACCACTGACTTTCAATTTAAAATAGCTTCTTTTGTGCTCCATGTAAGAAAAAAAAGTCACACAGGTTTGGAATGACATGTGCTTGTATTTTCATTTTGGGGAAATATATTCCTTTTAAGACTTGCATATACACTGTAGCTCTGTTCCAAAACCTAGTGAGCTCCCTACGTAGGGTGCATGAAATTTGATTCTGTTATTTTTTAGATATTTTCCTGAACGAAACACTCATTTCAGAAATGATTTTCACTGTTGGTCTTGCATGCAGGTCAAAGGTTAACATCTGTCAGCAACAGAGCAGTGCATGCTATGCCAGAGCCGTCCAGGATTAGATCCAGACCCCATCGTTGCAGCTCTAAAGCCACTCGTGTTTTTCGTCAGCGCACACGCTCAGGCGCACACGTTGAGCTCGACACTGTATGGATTAACCCCATCTAAGACAGAGCATGATAATGATAAAATAACCACATGAGACCGCAGGGCTCAATCTAATCTAGTCTACAGGCTGCCATGATTGAAAACCGGACTCCAAACGGAGAGGCAGGCAGAGGTCCATAATAGGATTTACATCTGGGACAGGCAAGAGCTCTACAGAGATATACAACAGGAACTGATGACTCCCACCTGATGCCCAAAAGAATCGCTTTAAAGATGTGTCGGTCTAAGGAACGAACACAAAAGCCAGACCACACAGTGTGCGGATCACAGAGAGGCTTGATGCAACCCACATTCACCTTATAAACATTGTCTGTCTGAATCACATGCGCTAAATAAACCACAGCCATTTCCAAACATTCATTCAGAGCTGCGAAAGTGGAGCTCCATTCATACAAACACACGGAGGAATCTGAGGCAACAGTTGTCATTTTAAAGTGGCACAAAGAAAAGGAGTAAGAAACAAGTACTCACTGGAGTCGTCCGAATCGTAGCCTTCCACGTCTGGCTCGTCCTCCTTCTTGCTGGCCACGAGTGCGGTGGCGCCGAAGGCTTGGTCCAGGTCTTCCTCATCCTTGTTGGAGTCCACGGCCGGGCCCTCTGACTTCTGGCTGGTGGAGCTGCTCCGCAGGGAGCTGGCACGGCTGAGGGCCGGAGGAGCTGTGGGGGGGAGACCCCGTGGGTAACGGGGGAAATAGTCAGATATCTGTTTGATGGGCTGAATGGGACCTGGACATACATCAATGGCCATGTGCTCCTGGATGCTGATGGTCGTCTTCTCGCCTTTGCGTTGTGTCATTCATGCAGCCCTTTTGAGGATGTGCCACCACCCCTGAACCCGGCAAAGGGGTGGCGGGTGGTAGCAGTAAAAAAAATAAATAAAAAAAAGAAAGAAAATGAAATGAAAATAAAAAAAAACAACCTTCAAAAGTAGAATCTTCTTTGCTCTGGTAATCTGTTAGTGTCCCTGAAGAGCAACAGAGCGTGTCTTGGTGTGTAAGTGCATGTGTGTGAGTTTGCGATTGCAGCGGTGGGCTACATGAGAGGCTGCGGGCTGCTCCAGCACACTGTGGTCATGCCGTCTGCCTGTGAGCTGCGCTCAGACCACTACAGAACGCTAAGACTGTTACCGGGATGAGTGCATGTGCGAGAGAGAGAGAGAGAGAGAGAGAGAGGGAAGGAGGGGGCAGGATTATACAGAGGGTTGGAGGGATTGGCTGATGTCATTGCTTAGCAACATGACGGTAAACAGGAACCGGGTGCGCGGCTACTTAATTATGCTATTAGTCCATCTGTTAGAGAGAGAGAGAGCGGCTGGGTTATCTCTCTGTTCCTCATCTCCCTTCAGTCTAGCATCTGACTGAACTGCTATCGCATGTGTTGAAATTACCAGCAACAGGTGCTAAATGCCTAAAGTCAGACATGCCAGGTTATACATCAATCCGCCTATTCAAATAAATACAATGGGATAAAGGCAAAAGGTAGATAAGATGAAATGCAACATGTATAATGCAATATGATCCAGTATTCTTGATGTACGGACAGTGTAATGCATGTATGCATGAATATTAAAGGAATACCCAAAATGAAAATTCTGTCTTTGTTCACTCTCCCTCGTGTCATTTCAAACCAACTTCTGCGCAACATAAAAAAGACATTTTGAAGAAAATAGCTAAAAAAGTTTTTATGTATTTATATAACTACACTGGACCAAGCTTCAATGAATGGACCATTAAAAAAAATATATTATATTTTATATATATATATATATATATATATATATATATATATATATATATATATATATATACATACATATACACATACACACACACTACCCCCACCCCCCAAAATATGAAGAAAGTCAGTCACACAGGTTTTGAATGACATGAGGGTGAGTAAATGACAATGTTATTTTAATATCATTGAGATAATATTTTAATTTTTATATTTTTTAATGTTTTCATTTTTATATTTTCTGTTTTCATTTTAGTTAAAGTTTGCGTATTAGTTTTTTTATTCCAGTTTTAGGTTTATTTACTTTAGTATCTGTTTTAGCAATAACGTTAATTTTAGTAATCAAGTTAAACTAAATGAAAATGAAAAATGTTGCTTTCAACTAGCTGTAATAAAATAAGTTGAATTTTTTTTTTTTATTTATTTCAGTTAACATTTATTTTACTTCAAGTAAAAAATTATTTTTGTTTTAGTTTACTGTAATAACCATGGTAAAGGATGACAATTTTAATTTTTGGTTGCATAATTTGCTGAGAAGTTAACATTGAGCATCATGTTGCTAATTGGCTTGATTTTTGTTTTCTAATCAAATGGCTTTCATGCATTTTTAAGAGTGGCTTAAGTGTATTTTGGGTCACTGTATTCATAATGCTTATGTACATGAACTTCTCTTAAACCGATTTCTGTGTCATGACAAATAACGATGGGAGAGACATTTACTGTGAAAATTGCATCAGCGCTCTGTTGCTTTATGAAAACTAGCAGGGGGCTATTCAACCTGTCCCTCGCTTTACAGCCATGATAAATTACAGCCAAAAGCCATTCTCACATTTTTACAATAGCAAAGATTTATAGCAAAAACAGTGAGTAATCTTGATGTACTCTCTTAAGGGACGTAGACAAAATGACAATGCAGCGTTCTCGACTGATGGTGTCGCTTTTAACAAGGGAAGAGGAATGAAGAAATTAATGAATGACGGTAAGGGATATATGTAGGGTATAGCATGATGTTATTCAATCACGATTTTAAATGGTCGTTCATAATTTAGATTCAAATGTTTGCCATTTCCCACATGGTATCATTAGGAGACAAAACCTGGCAATTCATTTACTCTTATAATTAAGGAGTCGCCCCCATGCTCGTTGTAATTCTTCAGCGGAAAACACTTAGTGAGAGAGAAGCTCATTATTTTCTGTCTATTTCCGTAATTCCTTCTGGAGATCCTTTCTTTTGTGCTTCCGGAAGAGTCATGGTTAAAAAACGAAAAAGAAAAAAAGGCAGAAAAAAGTTTGATTACCTCCAAAGAGTGCTTCACAAGAAAACTAGCACAGCTGCTACCATTTGTCATGCTGATAATGTGCAGGTTATTAATTTATTGATTCTAATGTCTGGCACAGAAATGTAGCTGTGAACCAAGTGAAGGCTAGAAAAATAGTACACACTAAATGTAGGCAGGGAGCCAAGGTTTCGATAATCCTAGTTATTTTCCAGTGGAACAATGTACCCAAATGGGGTGCTATTGAACAAGCATTTTATTATGTAAATTTGCTAATATAAAGGCAGCCAGAAAATTGTGTTTAAATGACTTTAATGATGTAAAATGTGATTTGTTTCCATGGTCATAAATTAAAAATCTCTGACAGAATTCTCAACTGCTACTGAAAATGATTTGCACTTTTGAGAAAATATCCTTCAAACATTGACTCTACAGGAGAAACGCAGCTTAAAGTGCCACTATTATGCTTTACTTCCAGGTAAGCTTTCATGTAGTGAGTAATATAACGGTTTGTGGTCTGCAAAGTTTCAAAAACTTTAAAGTGCACGATGAATGGAGTTATTGTCTCCCAAAAGAAAGAACCGATTCTGAACTGTCATCAGTAATTCCAGTCTTACTTCCTGCACAAACCTAAATAGGTTTGTAACAAATTTGCATAATGTGAGAGCCTAAGGTCTTCATTGGCTGTCCACAAACAACGTCTACTTTGAGCCGCCGTCAAAGCCTTGGAAGAGTTTGGTACGTGTTTTCAACATGAAAGAAGATGCTGTTTTTTACACCGTGAAAGCAAATCCATTTGGCGAGCCGTTTTGACTTTTATTCATTTTCAGGATATAAACTTGTGATATCAACAATTACATTTTCACTAGATAAAATGTTAATTCTTGATATCAGGAATTAGATTTCCACTAGTAACAATGACAATTTTTGATATCAACAATTATATTTCCACTAGTATAAATTATAATTCTTGTTATCAAGAATCGTATTTTTACTAGTGAAATCTCGCCATAGGCTGCCATTCAAATTCAATTATTGATATCAAGAATTAATTTCTTGCTAGTTGAAATTCCAGTTTCACATATCAGGAATACAATCTTACTAGTAAAAATGCAAATTTCTGATAGTAAAAATATTCATGTCTGATATCTGAAAATGAATTCCTGATATCAATATAATTTCTGATATCTAAAACGGCTTTCTTACCATTAACAATCACATTTATGATATTAGAAATTTGCATTTTTACTAGTAGAAATTGTATTCCAGATATGTGAAACTGGAATTTCATATCAACAATTGAATTTGAATGGCAGCCTATGGCGAGATTTCACTAGTGAAAATACAATTACAGATATCAAGAATTATAGTTCATACTAGTGGAAATTGAATTGTTGATATCAAGAATTAATGTTGTTACTAGGGGAAATCTAATTCCTGATATCAAGAATTAACATTTTAACTAGTGAAAATGTAATTGTTGATATCACAAGTTCATATCCTGAAAATGAATAAAAGTCAAAACGGTTTGCCATATATCCACTTTGCATGCACTTTCCATGGGATGAAGGTTTGGGCTCTAATTTATACAGTAAAACCACCGTGTGTTTACACTGTATCAAGCGCTGAAGAAGCCTCCAGATATGGTAACGGGCGTATCGTTTCCGACACACGCTGTAAGCAATAGACCAATTACAACAGACCGGTCCATCTGACCAATCAGAGCAAAGGACGGGTTTAGAGAGACTGGAGCCTTGATCAAACCGTTTTAGATACTATGAGACAAGTAGTAATGATGCAATGTACATAAGGAAATTAAATATATATTTTTTTTAACTTTGGATGCATGTAAACCTATTCTGGGAGACCTCCAAAAATAATAGAGAAACATTAAATATTCCAACGTATCAATCCTACTGAATAAAAGAGAGCTTAACCAGCCTGAAAACCAGTCTGGTTTAAGCTGGTCTAGCTTCTCTCCCAGCCACTGTAATACAATTGCCCAAACCCACATTAAAACCAGAAAAACAGACCGGCCTATCCAGTCTGGTCAGGTTTGAGCTAGTTTAAGCAGTTTTTATTTCAGCAAGTAATGCACACTTCAAAAACTTGCTGTGATGTGAAATCTGGGATAAAGAGCAGCGCACTTTAGTTCATTTCACATTCTCTTTCCGACTCTCCACGTGCAATTCATAACTTGGCCTGTCCATAATGGCTCTTTGAAGCCATGGTTCTTAATCTAATCTGGCCTCTGTAATCAGAGGACAAAATGGGTTAGTGAATACTGACTGCTCCAGACCTTGGCTGAGATCAAATGTCATTCCTACGAGGCTCCAGTGTACCGAGGGAACCTTTGGAGAGAGCTACAGACCAAATAAGAATCAGGAAGGCCATTCAAGACAAAGTTCATGGGTAATGACATTTCTATAAGAAAGTAAACGCCACTTTTGTTCTAGCGGTTTCTCAAAGAATCAATAGGCTGATGAAACGAAAATGCTTTTATTATTATTAATCTTCCAAACCCTGGCAGCTCATAGAGCTGGTGAGATATTTTATTTATCAATTCATGAGTGGATGCCAAACATTTGACATTTACTCCCTAGTTTCTGTAAATTAAGGGAACAGCTCAGCACTGATTCAGTCATTTCAACTTATGTTGAAATTTGAAGGACTAAAAACACAGACCTGCTATCACTGATGATGGAGCACTCAGATACAAATTCATAGAGGGCAGAAATAAGCCATATAATATGAGGTTGTGCTGCTCAGAAGGGCTCTTGGACCCGCTCTCACCTGTTCTAAAAATGACAGGAGAACTGCAGAGGCGAAGTGAACAAACTACTCAGGAAAGCCAGTATTAACTGCAGAACTACAGCCATACATTCATTTCACTTTACTTGCCTCTGTGTTTCAGCCTTTTTAAAATGACTTTAAAAGGAGAGTTTGGTACACCGCTGAGATTTCAAAATGCATTCCTTCACTTTAAGTTCTGCAAGCTTGATGTTTTTTTTGTTTGGATTCAGAGCTCATGCCCAGGTCTTTGAACCTGTGATGTTCACGTGGTGGTGAAATGGAAAAAAAACATGAATTACTACTGAGAGCAATCCTGGTTAAACATGAAGGGATTAAACAGCCATTTCTAGCCCTTTGATAAAATCTATGCAGGTAAATGTCTATTTACACTATGAAAAATGAATGTATAAATGCTACAGAAAATCTATTGATTTTTATTGAAGTTATCTTATCTTATCTTATCTTATCTTATCTTATGTTATCTTATCTTATGTTATCTTATCCTATCCTATCTTATCACAGGCGTGTACCCGATGGGAAGTCGCGCTTCAAACTTAAGTGAGGGACAGCTTCAGTCATTACAAAGGGAGTATTCTTTGCTCACTTTCTGTATACAAATCTATTCACAATTTGAATAAAAGTTGCTTTTTTCATGCTGCTAAGAGAACCAATATCCCTGGTAGCAAACACTCATATTTCTTTTAATTTATGGAGACCTCTAAGAGTCTGTATAGCCTATGGTGTGATTTTTGCATATTTGTCCAAATAGCCTTTATGGGCATTTTGTTCACATGATGTAGGCAAAAGTTTTGTATTGTTTACACAATGGATTCACATTCTCATCTTCTTTTATGCTAATTATTATCATGTTGGGCTGCATGTCTATTTTTCTTAAATGCATCAACTCAGAATGCCTAATGTTGGTTTGGTTGCTTGTGTTACATGAGAAAATAAATCATTTTTATCTGCCTGATGTAGTAGATTTAAGGTTCGGGTCACGGTATTTATGTCGGACGGGTCAGGTCAGGTCTGTCTGTCTAATCTTCCCATACCTATCAAAATCACAAACTCAAGTAACATTTGCAAAGGCCAAAATACAGTTTTAAACAAGCATGAATGGTGATTCAAATACAAAAAGAATGCATCTAAATTAATACTAATATATATTCTTATATCTTTTAAGGTGCATGCAAGAAATTAGTAATGGTCCCTACCATGCTGTGAATCTGAAATATATGCATAAATGTGCTGTTAATTAATGAACCAGCCAACAGGGGTTTGTCTCGGAGATGCCCTTTAAAGGAGCAGTTAACGGAAAACATCTATTGAATAGTCCTTGCCTGCTGAGAGGGTAAATTACACTCGTACTGCAATCTTCAGTAGAGCAGCCAATTTAACTCAGTAGCACAAGATAAAATTAAACTTGCCATGAAAGAAATACTAGCATTTAAACAGAAGCAAGTCAAACATATTATTGAAATGGTGAGATTGAGAGATCTGACATTTAGGGTGTGTTCACACTTGTCATGTTTGGTTCGATTAAAACGAACCCTGGTGCGATTGCTCAGTTAGTGCGTTTCGTTTGAACATATGTGAACGCTGCCATCCGAACCCTGGTGCGCACCAAACAAGCGGGCCGAGACCGTTAAAAAGATGGGTCTCGGTCCACTTCCAAACGAACTCTGGTGCAGTTCGATTGAATATATGAACGCAACACGTACCAAAGACATGTAAACGAACCAAAAAGAGAACGTGATGTAACAAGATGCGACGCTACAAGTCAGCTGATTTGACGACGCGGGAAGATCGGTGTATCCAAAATGAGTCGAGGGCAAACGTGGAGCAACGAGGAGGTAAAGTGCCTCATCAATATTTGTTTCTGCATACAACGGAGGAAATCCTGCTGCTGTTTTGAATGTTTTGAACATTTTATGAGCTCTTCGTGAGTTCTTAGCTGGTGAAAATAAAGCATTTGTACACGCATAAATTGATGGCGTTTAATCCAGAACACAGCATTGTTTTGAATGTTCGGTAAGCGAGCTCCGTCGCGAAATATACGTCATAAAAGCCGACCAATCAGGTTGTGACCGTATCCCTATGCCTTTGGTTCGGTAACTTAAGGTTCGCTGTTAAAAATGCCAGTGTGAACGCTAAGCAGACCAGGACTATATGTTTTGTTTTTCTTTTTTGGTCCGGACCAAACGAACCAAACCAACCGAACTACAAGTGTGAAAGCACCCTCAAAAATTGTTTGCTGGCGCAACTTATTGTATTTAGGTTGTTTAAGCAATATTAAATATTAGCAGTTAATTTTAATGTGACAAGCATGAAGAATATCATTCGCAGGTTGTCTGACCAAAAAAATAAATAAATAAAAAAAAGTAAAAAATCAGCATTGTATCAGTTCTCTTCTGCTCCTCAGTTCAAGAGACTCGTGAACCGATCATCTCTTCATATTAGTTCATTTATAGCATCAAATAAACATGAATGAACATCGGAAGGAATGTTGTTTCAACTGCGGAAAGACGCGAGTACACACAATTTTTCAACTCCCCTGACTGCTTTGTCGGACAAAATGGCGGATTTAGGGTTATGATTGGTCAGATCGCCTGTCAATCAAACTGTCGGAAAGGGTCAATTGGAATAAGAATAAGATATGCAAAACAATGCACCTATATTATGAACCATTAGCCATGATCCTCTATATTCTGCAACTGTCACTGGCAAACATCTCTTCTGCGCACACGAGAACGCAACAGGCTCCGTATCCGTGAATAGATATTTATGACTGCAGCATGTGGCACATTAGGGTTTTACACTGTAATAGCCTAAAGTGCTGGATGCAGGGAGGAGAACAGATGTCAAATGGAGCTTGATAGATGAATGCAGATCCTGAGACAAGCAATGATCCCAAACAAGACTCAGCAGAACAAGGGATGAGAGATATCTGTATCTCTACTGCAGCTGAGAAGTGCTTAGAAAAACTCAAATTAGTCGGGTTATCTCGGACTCCCCAGACACACTGCATAAACAGGTGCATGGCTGTTTATTTAGGATGCTCGCACAGTGCTAGTCAGGACTTACTGATGAGGACTGCACTTCCAAATGAATTGTTCCCCCTAATGGGCACTGTCTGCAATTGGTTCCTCGAATTCCTAACCGTTACGTGACAAGTGATCCAAACGGCTAATACAACCTGCTCTAAGTGGACTATTAACACTGGTGCACTTGAGGGCTTCTGCTCTCTGCCGTAGTTACTTAACCTAAACCGTTCAGCAACACATACCAAACTGACTGATGGAAGCCCTGTAATTGGGCTGATAAGCAGTGATGAAACGGCGCACCGGGAGGAAGTGGCCGACCTCACTAAGAGGTTCTCCATTAAGACTAAGCTCGGAACATTGACAACAAAGCAGCTCCACAGGCAACGGAGACGTACCCACCAGCGTTGGGCAAAGCTCGGGATGTAAAAGGCATAGTTCAAAATGAGATTTCTCCGAAATTCTCCAAAATGAGAATTCTGCCATCATTTATTCACCCTCATGTGGATCCTGCATAACACTTTCCTTAAAGCCTTTATATATAATGAATTAGAAAAGTATTTTAATTAGGGCTGCATGATTGATCGTTTTAGCATCGATATCGCAATGTGTAATACGCAGGATATACAATGTCAAGTATAGTTGATCTGTGATCCGTACAGACCAATCACCACGTTTTGAAACGCACGTGATTCTCAGATTAATTGCATAGTTTATCCGTCATAGAGTGAGAGACACGTGTTTTAGTTCTTGTCAGTTTTTTTTTGTCATCAACATTTTTTATTTTTCATACATAACATCCAAAAAAAATAACTAAATAAAAAATACAAAATAATAATAACAACAACAGACACATACTCAATATCTCAAAGTCCAGTCAAAGGGAGGAAGAGAGGGAAGGACAAGAAAAACACAAAAGTCACTCCTTTATACAGCCACGTATATCAAAGAGAAAGCACTGCCAAGCATCAATGGTAGAAGGCTTGGCCCCATTGATTCGTGCTGTTGTACATTTCACAAGTCACTATTTGCAGGAGGCTACGGATCCAATATGTTTTTCTACACATGTGCGGTGTAAACCAGTTTTGTATTATTGTCTTCTTCGCGGCTGTAAAACCAGCAAACAACATTCTCTTTTGCATTGAAGTTATACAGAGACCAGAATCATCATTAAGAAGCTCTTGTCAATTTAAACATTTTTTAGCCATTATTGATTTTAAGCCATTTGAGTGCGAAAAGAGAACTCATTTTAGAACTTGCATGCTGTTTAGCACGACAACACCGAATTCTGTTCTCTTCCACGTCTATTTGAATGTACACATACACACAAAATACTGTTAAAATATCCTTCTCGGTGAGTTTCCCTATGGTACTAAACACAGTCACATTATGACTTATGTGAACGCTTAAGAAAATGGATGCGTATCATTGCATTGGATCCGTGCATAGGCTCGTGATTTTCCAAGCAAAATGCGTTCTCTAACTCCGAAAAAGATGTTTCTATTAGCAGTCCAGCACAGTAATTCCCATTACAGGAGTTGACCGACAATCCAAAGACCAGATGTGAACAGGTCACTATTCCAGGCCACCGAAGCTACAGACACCTACGTTGCATTTATCACAAGCAATCAATAATGCAGACAACCTCAATTCCCATAAGGCCTCTGTTATGTGGAGCTTCATACATCACTGACATTACTACTGATTATAGTTGAATGCATCGCTTATTGCTTTTTGATTGCTTTATTCTTGTCATTCCATGAGAGAGGCTTTTTGAATGAGCATTAAAAATCATGTATAAAATAAATGAAACTCAGATTTTAAATGCAACGTCTGTAAGATATTTAATCTCTATTTACATTGTGTAGAATGAACAGGAAAAAAAGGTTAAATAACTGTGAGGGATTATGTGAAATGTGTAGGATTGAAGCCTATGAAAAAGCAATTCATTATGTTAACAGAAACTTTGCTCATTATGCACAAGAATTCAATGTTTCTAGAGAGGCTGTGAGTCAATTACACCTGTGGCCTCCAGAGTCAATCTACTGACAGAGCCTGGGAAAGTCTCTGGTGTGGATTTAGCTCATCTCCAGTGCAATAGCAGCAAAGCAAAGAAAAGATGAAGAACATTTTCTGCAGTAAATGCAAGTGGTGCGTAAACCTCTGAGTAGCAATGCTATTGTGATGGGACTGGTTCCAGGTGTGTTGCAATTGGTGGTTACTTACTGGTCCAAGTCAAAAAAGCCCAACTCAAAGTCTATGGTATTCTAGTCTCTAAATATGTCTTGGGTCTCTTCTTTAATAATGTAAATGTATGGAATTTTTCATTGCTTTCATTGTCTGCCAGGCGGTAAAGGTTAAACTGATCATTTATTGAAGTAACACAACTCTCCAAAACAAGTTGTATGATTCGAGCGCTCACTCGTGCCACAAACAAACATGAGCTACATAGACAAACTTTCATATGTATGAGCAATAGTACACCAGGTACCAATTAAATTACTGCCAAACTCAAAATACTCTCTTGCAGCAAAAAGAAAATCCTTCAAAGAACAATTTCACCAGCCTCCAAAACACCTCGAATGACAGCTCGTCGGCCAGCTCTACACTCATAAATATTTACATTATTCAGCTTATGAATGCATTAAAAACTTAAATGTTGAATACTAGATTGACTGAGATGCCGAAATGCAAATGAAACCCCAATTTGCCCTCATTCAGTTTGTTTAGTTGGATGCAGGCGAAAATATTAGCCAGCACAATGCTGCAGAATTAAATGGCTTTCTGAGGGGAAGCCTGCGGGGATGATAATGCTTCCTTTAGCAAGTACTTTATTTCTGGTCAGCTGAGAGAGGCAGAAAACATATTTCATGTAGGAAAACCACAGTTAAATCAATGTAATTCACCTGAATTAAATAAATAAATAAAAACTTGATTAAATACTTGTCAGAATGTCCAAACTACTCGTTTTCCAACGCGACGAAGGTGGATGGGGACCTGGAATATCCAGGCCAATATATTTTTGGCTGAACTATTCTTTAAAATTAACTATCCTTTCCTATATGTGACTATTACTCTATCTACAGTATGGCACGTTTATTTGAACAAAATGCATAGTATGCAGGGCTTGACATTAACACCCGCCAGCCCACCAAATGTGTGTAGATTTCAGCACTGAGGGTTGGAGGGTTGGGTTCGGGCGGAGGGTTGAATTAGATGTATACATTTTCAATTGTAGTCTTTTAAAAGGGCATCTGAAATAATAAACTAAGTTCAATGTAGTGTTGTCAAAAATATTTATTTTTGCATACATCGATACCAAAACATCTGAAACTCTTCCAATACTCTTTTCCGCAGAATACATACACGAGACCAGCAGAGCTTTCTTGCTCTCTCATCTCTTTGACAGCGAGTTGACACACAAACCCGCCTCCCCTCACTCACTCGTTTCATATCCTCCTGATGAATATTGTTGGTGTTATAGGACTTGAATTGTGGCGTGAGATTGTGCCTATTGCACATAATCCCGGCAGATTTTGTGCTCACACCCAAAGTGCGCACACATAAAGCCACCTCTCAGCACTAAATTGAGTTCTTTTTTTGATGCTTATTGCACTTAGACTGTCAAATATACACAAAATAACGCCAAAATGCAGGTCTTGGTGAGTATTCAAATAAACACAGTCAGTTATGTTTTAAGTAAATGTAAACAGTTGAGAAAGAAAACACATGTGTAACAGTATAATGGATCTGTGCGTCAGGTCTTAAAGTGACAGCAGCCTAATTTACCAGCTGCCAAATTCTGAGATAATGTTAAAAAATATCCATATGGTAAGTTTTTCCCATGGTATCAATAAGAAAATTGTGAAAATGCTGAGTGGCTAGAAACTTTGGAAAACTGTGGCTGGTGAGCAAAAAAGTTAATAACCAGCTCTGATAGTAAGCACTGTTTTTCAAATTAAACTGCTAATCTTACCGTGTTTCAGGACTATTACTACAATATGTCTCTTTAGTGTAGTCATCAGAATCATTATGGTTTTAAATAACCAATGACTTCAACTATTCTTAAAACTCCATGACACAAAACCCTCTATTAACTGAGGGGGAAAAAACAATGAAATAACACCACGAGTGGTTATTGGAGTCCAAGCACATGTGTGGAGATAATGACCAAAACAGTAAAATTGTATATATATATAAAAAAATAAAAAAAATAGATTGTGTGGTTGCTGTGGAAATTGATGTTTTGGTGATAAATTTAAAAGCAGTTTATGAGCTGGGAACTTTTTCAGTTATAGCTAACATTTACAACTTACTGTCTCTGTCTACCTTGTTTTAGAATAGAAAAATATTATGATGACAAACACTGACATCCACCTTTCATAAGCAGTTTCACTGAAATGACTAGGTAGGATTTATATTCACAATTCATAGTTTCCAGTCACGTGACTGGCACAGAGACCTGGCGGGCAAAACATCTATAGAACTGCATTACAGGGCTCTCAATTTTCCATCTCAAAAGAAGAAACACAAATATATGTGAACAATATGAATGCAACATGCCAAACGGTTAAGCGCTTTATAATGATGTTCTCTGGAAAAATGCTAAACGAAAAAATGTGCTTTGCATTTATATTCTGGGTTCATCTGCTTGTCTGCACATGGCATGCATCATCAATAAGGCGTATACTGAATTTGGTCTTTTTATATCACTGTCTTAATACATTAGGTAAAAATGACTGATAGGCAATGGAGGATAAGTGCTGTTTTCCCTCCAGGTGGGCGTCACGTGAATGTCACATGAAAAAAAAAATGCATGAAACTGCATTTCTACTAGGTACTGCGAGCCTAATTCTCTAAATACCACAGTAATACTGGCTTCTCTTATCAATATTCGGTTCAATTCAATTCAACAACTATCAACTGGACCAAGACAACAAAAGCTGACTCCAAAAAAGAAGAATAAAATGTGTTTGACAGATCTAAGGGATGTTCGAAACATGCTGCAAATGTTTGATGGTTGGGACTAATTCTCTTCAGGAATTAAGGGCTTTAAGTCATACGCGTGTCAGAACGGAAGAAGAGAAAATGTGACATGATGTCTTCCAATGTTCGGTTGTTTTCCATATACCACAGCAGTATGCTGAAATGCATATACTGTATACTTTTGATTCATTATCTGCAACATATTCGTGCAACCTATGATTATTTTCCACTTTTCCTCTAAACTAGTAAAAATAAAATCTGTTTTCAAAGCATTTCACTGTTTTAAAGCATTGGTTTTTGAATGATTTGTACCACTTTACAATAAGGTTCATTAGTTAAACATTAGTTAATGTTATCTAACATGAACTAACCACGAGCAACACATTTGTTACTGTATTTACTAATCTTCGTTAACGTTAGTTAATGAAAATACAGTTGTTCATGTTAGTTCACTAACTAATGTTAACAAGATTTTAATAATGTATTCGTAAATGTTGAAATTAACATGAACAAATGCTGTAGAAGTGCAGTTCATTACTAGTTCATGTTGTTAACTAATGAACCTTATTGTAAAGTGTTGCCAAATAAGTTTGCAACTTTAAAAAAGAGCTACTGGTCCTGAGTTTTCTAAAGGTTAAAAATTGACATTGATTTGTTTGATATAAGCATTATAAAAGAGGAACTGTTTTCTGATGTATTTTTGAAGGTGTTTGTTATATGACTTTTCAGTCTGTGTATTATAAACGTCAGAAAATGAAAAATTGCACTTCACATATCTAAAATACAATCACATAATAGAGGTACTCTGTCATTTTGATATATGTCAAAACTCTTCTCTGGAAACCCCACATATTTCCCTAAAATGCACAAAGTTCTGGAGGAACAATCTTACAATCAATAGTAGTAGAAGTAATATAGCTTTGTCAGCATCTGAGGCTAACTTCATGACAAAAACAGAGTTATAAAAATACAATAAAATAAAAACCAAACAAAAGGACAAACAATAATATACGAGACACTTTATATTAACATACTGTATGATATTTCTTTTCTGGTAAAATTTCAGTAAATAAGTCTTTAAGTGAGCTTACTACATTAAAATGGTAACACTTTGCAATAAGGTTCATTAGTTAAACATTAGCAAGTGTTACTGAGGAGCACTTACTGTATTTACTAATCTTTGTTAATGTTAATGAAAATACAGTTGTTCATTGTTTGTTCATGTCAGTTCACAGTGCATTAACTAATGTAAACAAGATTTTAATAATGTATTAGTAAATGTTTAAATTAACATTAACAAAGATTAATAAATTCTGTAAAAGTGCAGTTCATTATTAGTTTATGTTAACTAATGTAGTTAACTAATGAACTTTATTGTAAAGTGTTACCATTAAAATCAATCATACCAAAATGTATACAGGGGCAATTTTAAGGCAGTTAGTGAGCCTGTCAACAAACTCTAGGACTCCCCCTTAACTTAATGAAATTTATTTTTATAAAACTGGTAAAATAGTAACAAAATGTTTACAAATAATCTTTCCAATTGTTCAAGTCGAAACTTCCATTCCTTGAGCATCGCAGATCTGACTGCTCCAAAACTATACTAACTTATGGTCTTAATATTTAATACACTGAAACTATAAATTTGTGTATATTTTAAGGATGCAAGGATGCACTGAATTGATCATAAACACTTCTTTCTCCTAATTATAAAAAAGTATTATATATTATATTATATTACCCCCTTAAATTTTTCACTCTTTGTTATATTGCAGTCATTTACTAAAATCATTTAAGTTCATTTTTTCCTTTTTAATGTACACACAGCACCCCATATTGACAGAAAAACACAGAATTCTTGACATTTTTGCAGATTTATTAAAAAAGAAAAACTGAGGTGCTGTCCATTTCTTCTGATCATCCTTGAGATGGTTCTACACCTTCATTTGAGTCCAGCTGTGTTTGATTATACTGATTGGACTTGATTAGGAAAGCCACACAACTGTCTATATAAGACCTTACAGCTCACAGTGCATGTCAGAGCAAATGAGAATCATGAGGTCAAAGGAACTGCCTGAAGAGCTCAGAGACAGAATTGTGGCAAGACACAGATTTGGCCAAGGTTACAAAAAAGTTTCTGCTGCACTTAAGGTTCCTAAGAGCACAGTGGCCTCCATAATCCTTGAATGGAAGATGTTTGGGACAACCAGAACCCTTCCTAGAGCTGGCCGTCCAGCCAAACTAAGCTATCGGGGGAGAAGAGCCTTGGTGAGAGAGGTAAAGAAGAACCAAAAGATCACTGTGGCTGAGCTCCAGAGATGCAGTCGGGAGATGGGAGAAAGTTGTAGAAAGTCAACCATCACTGCAGCCCTCCACCAGTCAGGGCTTTATGGCAGAGTGGTCCGATGGAAGCCTCTCCTCAGTGCAAGACACATGAAAGCCTGCATGGAGTTTGCTAAAAAAACACCTGAAGATGGTGAGAAATAAGATTCTCTGGTCTGATGAGAACAAGATAGAACTTTTTGGCCTTAATTCTAAGCGGTATGTGTGGAGAAAACCAGGCACTGCTCATGGCTGTATTAGATCAAAAGGGTGCTTCAACTAAATACTGAGCAAAGGGTCTGAATACTTAGGACCATGTGTTATTTCAGTTTTTCTTTTTTAATAAAGCTGCAAAAATGTCAAGAATTCTGTGTTTTTCTGTCAATATGGGGTTCTGTGTGTACATTACTGAGGAAAGAAATGAACTTAAATGAGTTGCAATATAACAAAGAGTGAAAAATTTAAAGGGGGTCAGAATACTTTCCGTACCTACTGTGTGTATATATATATATATATATATATATATATATGAAGCAACAACAACAAAAAAAAAGTGAATAGCACATAAGGCAGGTTTTACATTCACTTCTAAATCCATAAATCAATCTTCTAAATATTACTCCAATTCATTACTGTCATAACTTATTTTCACAACAAATTTATTTAAACATATTAAAATAATAACTAAGACATTACTAACAGGTAAAATAAATATAATGAACATATAAGGTAATATAGTGCATATATTTAGTGAAATGCTCCCCTCTAGAGCTCATTTCTCCAGTGAACTATCATGCTGTGGACACTAAATGACTTGCCTGAGGTAAATCTATGAGATGATATTCTCAAGCTGTGTTATTGATATCTTTCTGCAGCTGAAACGCAGGTTGAGAGATTACATGCAAATGTAGATCTGTTCTTTGTTTTTCCCTGTTGTGGTGGTTAGCAAGCCACAACAGCAGAGTGGATCGCCTGTGACCGTCTGTATTCGTCGTCTAACAGTATGAACCGAACCGTGACATCCGTACCGTATGGTTGGGTACCGTATGGAATACATGTACCGTTACACCCCTACTGTACAAACACACTGTATACAGCATATCCTACACCACTCTACCTTATATACAGTACAGATCAAAGCAACTGTAAGCCACTAAAAACAAAATAAACTATGAAATTATATTATATGCTGGATATTCATGCTCTAAATTTAGACATGAGATTTTTTTTTGCAATCAGCAGAAGGATTGGAAACGTTAATTATCCTTGAGTTGATACATTATGCAGAGAAATATTTCTGCATCAGTTATGCCTCAGTCTTCCGCTGAAGCCTGCAGGATTGGGTGAAGACTCCACATCTCTGTGATGCCGAGTCTGCCGTTACAGGAACGCAATGATTTCACAGTCACGAATCATCACGCAACTCAGTGATGTTCCGTAAGTCCGCCTTATCAGAACTAACACCTCTGAGAAGAGTTCAAAAACACTCAGCAAAATCATTTTCATTGTTCTCTTTTCTCCTTTCACTGTTCACTTTGTACTGTGCTTTGGAGCTACGACATAAAGGAACATAAAAAACACCTACAAGATCAAAGATCTTGCAGAACCCAGCTAAAAGATTAACTAAATTGATCAAGGCCTTTGATTTCGGGGTTGATATAGAATTTAAAAAAAAAAAAAAAAAAAATGACCTTCATGCACAACTGAAAACTTTAATACAGTGGAGTTTGTGTCTGACGTCTGAGTCTAAAAAGCCAATAATGACTTCGAAGAGTGCTGAATATCCGACAGGAGTCGATGAGGATGATACAATTTTTATGAGTTGTCAAAAAGCTTTTTGCTTTGTGCTGATGAATTAGAATTGTTTTGTTTTTTTATATATATGGAAAAAACAGAATAAAACTGAGGTTTGACTGATTATTAAGATAACCAGCAGTACAGCCTGGGAAACACAGTCAGATCATGGGCAGCCCACAGATGTCACAGAGGAGGGGAATTACAAAATCAATGTAATTTCACAGGGTGCGGTCACAGGGTAGAATCACACTAAACTGAGTCAAGGATTGAATGATGTTAGCGATCCAGCAGATGATTCTCCTCACAGGTTCAGGATTGTCTCATCGAGTGCAACAGTATATGCAAATGTGTACATGGTGCGTGGCAGACTGTCAAAAGAAACCAGACAAAAAAACAAAAAAAAAACATTTTTTTTTTGAAAAACACACCTCTTCCAGAACAACACTTTCTCAGATAACAACAGAAAGTCAGAAAGAGGTGCGACTGAATATTTGGAAACGTAGCAAAGTTTATGGAGCATTTTAAAATGTGAATAAGTGCAGAACTGAATTATTCATTTTGTTCACAGGCCTGAACGACGTGATGGATGTTTATCCACAGCAGCCTGACAGTAAAACATCATCCTGCTGTCTGTTGAATTCATTACGTACTCTACATTATTTCTCTTTTTTGTTTATACACATGAGAATCTGAGATATTGTAACACTGTGGATGAGACAGTATATGATGAAATCAAGTCAAACGAGATTAAACTAGGGTGAAAACAGCCTATAAAACGTCTATATGTGATATTCTGCTCCCTATATATGGCTCAGGTCCCTCCTGCAATGGAAGTCTGTGAGATTTTTTCACCTGATTTATCTTCTGCCAGGAAAATATTATACAGTAGGTTGGATTGATTAGAAAAGTAAAAGCACATCATGGCAATAGTAATATTAAAGCTCAACTAAGAAAGTGCAACTAAAAAGCTGAGCAGTGAGCTCGAAATGTTATGTAAGAGTTTTTAAAGGATTATTTCTGACACAGATATAAGGTGTTTATGTCAGGAGCCTGTATTGACTAAAGCCTTGTTTCTCTGCATTTCTAATGAGACAGGGTGAGGAATCCATCAAGGTTTATTGAGGGGCTGTACAGCAACATATAGCAACCTAAAGATTGATCTTCCTGTCACATCTGGCCTTAAACATCTGCAACACAATTACAACAGTGTTTATGATGAATGGATGAATGAATACAAGAAATGAAAAGAAAAGAAAAGAAGAAAAAGGAGGAGAAATCATTAAGTTGAATGCAGTCAAATAATGGGAATAAAAACATTCTAGCAGAAACATTATCTAATCCATTTATATGTATAATCAATAAGTAATGACAACATACAGTGGGGAGAACAAGTGTTTGATACACTGCTGATTTTGCAGGTTTGCCGACTTACAAAGCATGTAGAAGTCTGCAATTTTTATCATAGGTATCTTCAACTGTGAGTGACGGAATCTAAAACAAAAATCCAGAAAATCACATTGTATGATTTTTAAATAATTAATTTGCATTTTATTGCATGACATAAGTATTTGATCACCTACCAACCAGTAATAATTCCGGCTCTCACAGACCTGTTAGTTTTTCTTTAAGAAGCCCTCCTGTTCTCCACTCATTACCTGTATTAACTGAACCTGTTTGAACTCGTTACCTGTATAAAAGACACCTGTCCACACACTCAATCAAACAGACTCCAACCTCTCCACAATGGCCAAGACCAGAGAGCTGTGTAAGGACATCAGGGATAAAATTGTAGACCTGCACAAGGCTGGGATGAGCTACAGGACAACAGGAAAGCAGCTTGGTGAGAAGGCAACATGGATTAAAATCCCACAGCGCATGTCCAGGCCCGTCTGAAGTTTGCCAATGACTATCTAGATGATCCAGAGGAGGAATGGGAGAAGGTCATGTGGTCAGCTTTTTGGTCTACACTCCATTTGCCGTATTTGGAGGAAGAAGAAGGATGAGTACAACCCCAAGAACACCATCCCAACCGTGAAGCATGGAGGTGGACACATCATTCTTTGAGGATGCTTTTCTGCAAAGGGGACAGGACGACTGCACCGTATTGAGGGGAGGATGGATGGGACCATGTATCGCGAGATCTTGCCAACAACCTCCTTCCCTCAGTAAGAGCATTGAAGATGCGTCGTGGCTGGGTCTTCCAGCATGACAACGACCCGAAACACACAGCCAGGGCAACTAAGGAGTGGCTCTGTAAGAAGCATCTCAAGGTCCTGGAGTGGACTAGCCAGTCTCCAGACCTGAACCCAATAGAAAATCTTTGGAGGGAGCTGAAAGTCCGTATTGCCCAGCGACAGCCCCGAAACCTGAAGGATCTGGAGAAGGTCTGTGTGGAAGAGTGAGCCAAAATCCCTGCTGCAGTGTGTGCAAACCTCAAGAACTACAGGAAACGTATGATCTCTGTAATTGCAAACAAAGGTTTCTGTAACAAATGTTAAGTTCTGCTTTTCTGGTGTATCAAATACTTATGTCATGCAATAAAATGCAAATTAATTATTTAAAAATCATACAATGTGATTTTCTGGATTTTTGTTTTAGATTTCATCACTCACAGTTGAAGATACCTATGATAAAAATTACAGACTTCTACATGCTTTGTAAGGGGTCAAACCTGCAAAATCGGCAGTGTATCAAATACTTGTTCACCCCACTGTATATGTATTTCCTTTAATTTAACTCATCAATACCATTTCAAATTCATTTTCTAAGTAACACATTACTCAACCTAGCAATATTAAAACACACACACACACTTGTTTTGCTATCTTAGTGAGGACATTCCATAGGCATAATGCTTTTTATACTGTACAAGCTGTACATTCTCTCCCCCTACACTAACCCTACTCCAAAACCTATCCATCACAGAAAACATTCTGCATTTTTACATTCTTAATAAAACATTTAGCATGCTTTTAAAGCTATTTTAAATATGAGGACTCTCATATGAAATGTCCTCATAAAACAAGTTTACTTCGGAATACCAGTGTAATACCCATGTCATTATACAAATTTGTGTCCTCATAATTCATAACAACAAGCGTACACACACACACACACACACACACACACACACACACACACACACACCTAAAGGATTATTAGGAACACCATACTAATGCTGTGTTTGACCCCCTTTCGCCTTCAGAACTGCCTTAATTCTATGTGGCATTGATTCAACAAGGTGCTGAAAGCATTCTTTAGAAATGTTGGCCCATATTGATAGGATAGCATCTTACAGTTGATGGAGATTTGTGGGATGCACATCCAGGGCACGAAGCTCCTGTTCCACCACATCCCAAAGATGCTCTATTGGGTTGAGATCTGGTGACTGTGGGGGCCATTTTAGTACAGTGAACTCATTGTCATGTTCAAGAAACCAATTTGAAATGATTCGAGCTTTGTGACATGGTGCATTATCCTGCTGGAAGTAGCCCTCAGAGGATGGGTACATGGTGGTCATAAAGGTATGGACATGGTCAGAAACAATGCTCAGGTAGGCCGTGGCATTTAAACGATGCCCAATTGGCACTAAGGGGCCTAAAGTGTGCCAAGATAACATCCCCCACACCATTACACCACCACCACCAGCCTGCACAGTGGTAACAAGGCATGATGGATCCATGTTCTTATTCTGTTTACCCCAAATTCTGACTCTACCATCTGAATGTCTCAACAGAAATCGAGACTCAACAGACCAGGCAACATTTTTCCAGTCTTCAACTGTCCAATTTTGGTGAGCTCGTGCAAATTGTAGCCGGTGGGGTCTTCTGCTGTTGTAGCCCTTCCGCCTCAAGGTTGTGCGTTTTGTGGCTTTACAAATGCTTTGCTGCATACCTCAGTTGTAACGAGTGGTTATTTCAGTCAAAGTTGCTCTTCTATCAGCTTGAATCAGTCGGCCCATTCTCCTCTAACCTCTAGCATCAACAAGGCATTTTCACCTTTTCACACCATTCTTTGTAAACCCTAGAAATGGTTGTGCGTGAAAATCCCAGTAACTGAGCAGATTGTGAAATACTCAGACCGGCCCGTCTGGCACCAACAACCATGCCACGCTCAAAATTGGTTAAATCACCTTTCTTTCCCATTCTGACATTCAGTTTGGAGTTCAGGAGATTGTCTTGACCAGGACCACACCCCTAAATGCATTGAAGCAACTGCCATGTGATTGGTTGATTAGATAATTGCATTAATGAGAAATTGAACAGGTGTTCCTAATAATCTTTTAAGTGCGTGTATGTAATGGTAGTAAAATTGAGTGAAAGTGGAAAGTGAAAAATTATTACAAATGATAACAGTAATTTATTCCTGTGATGTAAAGCTGAATTTTCAGCATTACTCTTCAGTGTCACATGATCCATCAGAAATCATTCTAATATGCTGATTTGATGCTCAAAAACATTTTACAATTATGATTGATGAAAACAGTTGTATAAATAAATAAATAGTTGTAAAATAACCAGATGTAATGTTTTTTTTTTTGGTTATTTGAAATGTCTTTACTGTCATGTGTATAGTAAGCAACTTGCAAAGCTACTATAATGTTTGGGTGGTAAAAACTAATGTACGTAATGCAATATAATCACTAGCTGTGTTTCCATCCAACTATTTTTATGTGCATTTTGGGATATCGCATTAAAAAAAAATGCTGGATAGAAATGCCAAGATGCGCATACATTCTAAAAAACGTGTGCTTGGCTGAGGCGTATACATTTTTAATACGATAAGAAAAAATGCATAAGCCACGATGGAAAGGCATTTACCGCATAAATTCCTGCACATTAAAAAAAAAAGTCATGTGACTTTGCTGGATGGGATGGCATAACTAGACTAATTTGCATTGCACAGCATCTGATATTTGATCATTTTGAAACGTGGTTCATATAATTACCTCCGAGAACAGTCTTAAATGACTGCGTTCCCAAACATCAGCCATCCTCCTCCGAACTCAAGATAACATGACCGCGTTTATTACATTTCATCTGCGCACTCTGAGGTACATGTAATTTATTATATAGGAAAAAATTCCCACAACAGTTTCTCCTGCTGCAGCAACTTACATTTTTCTTAATGATAATGGCGTCAGTTTATCAGGAAGTGACGATTTCGTTTACTTTGACACACTGGAAGGAAACAGTGATTTATTAGTTAAATTCACAACTTTCAATAGCTAGAGACCAGTGATCAAATCCCACATTTTACTAACCTTACATTTCAAATAATCTAGGTTTTGTGGAGTGCATTTTATTATACGTTTTGTGATTTTACAGACTTCTTCTGAGACTGCTGTCATGTTAATGTGTATCATCTCATTTGTGCCATCTCAACATCTATTTGCTGTGACTAACGCATGGTCACGTCTGCATTTCGCCTCTCCCAGCTCATAAACAAGATGACTCGGGGGAAATTACTTTTACCTTCACTGGTTAAATAGAAGTTTCTGTGGATGACAATGACTGACATCCATCTCTCTGAGAGACCCGCAGCTGTTGCTTCATCTTACAATAAAGTAAAAACATCTATAGACGGTTATTCTCAGCCTATTGCTCAGAAGAGATGCTAACAAGGTGTCAGTTTCAGACTGTTCATATACGTTTTCTTATTTTTATAATATTTTCATTACATCATATGGCACATGACCATTCATTCTTCAGCTGCATCTCAAATATTGGGTGATTCATGTCAGATTCAGTCATGAAAACAGTGACCCTAACTTTTATCATAGCATCTGCCTAGTAAAAGCCAATTATGAATAGACTTTTTACCTTTTAGAATAACTGTCATTATGTGTAATTTTCAAAAAGCATCATGTAATGGGAGATCAGCGTGAGGGTTAAGACACAATGATCTGGTGTATTAACGAAGGCAGTAGGAGAAAGTTGCCTTTTTTAAAACCCTTTTTTTGTTAACAACCTTCTATAATACAAGTAAATGACTCGCATATGCGACTAAATCTCTAGAGTGAAGGCGTACTAATCACCGTCACTTTGCTGTAGCAGAATCAATGCGCTACATGTAAATGATATTCTTTGTTGTATTTTCCTGTCAAAATAACAGGAGTTGATATGGAATTATTCAGCTTATAAGAACAAGTAGAAGAGATGATGGTTTCTACGGTAGTGGGCGGAACTAATGCGCAAACGGCAATCTCATTGGCTGGCGCTCAACTATTATCGTACCCGTTTTGATTTCAGCAAATCAATTCGAGCAAAGCTGACAAGGTGATTAATATTCATGAACCCAGCAGCTCATTAATCCTTACTGCGTTGTATATTGTTATTAGTAGTAGAATTAGTAGTAGTAGTAGTAGTAGTCGTCAAAGTAGTACTAATTACCATTATCTATTACTTTTTTTTTTTTACAAAGACACTAAATGAACAACAATATCTCAATATATCATTAAATAGTGGTTGATTATCATAAAATCATAATATGGTGCTTGATTGACTGATGTTAAGAGTGTATGTTCAGATATTTAAAAATCTGTTCCATTCACAAAGATAAGCCAAAATATACCAAAAATATACTTATATTTAGTAGAATGTGAAGTGATGAAATGAAGTGTAACTTTTTTTAAAAAAATATTATGCAAGTAAACATACATATATAAATTATATATACTGCACAATTGTCTTATGACGCTATTAAATGAAGATTTATTTTTAAAAGTTTAAGTTTTAGCAATGATATAATGACCATTTATAATTATTTCTCAGTCCCTTTATTAGAATATAAACAGAAAAGGAAGGCCAAGAAAACTTTCAAAATCTGATGTGAAGTTTCTTAGTTTCTTTTTTTGAGAAAATGGAAGACATCCAGGAGGACACACAAAATAATGATTTTGCTTAAAGAAACTATTTTGTTTCAGAATTTGTTTTTACATTTCGTGTAAATATTTCCTGTATTTTCTGTTTGTATCGTAATAAAGAGACTGATGAATAAATATGGGTGGTTGTTAAAACATTGTTAAAACAACACAGTTGGTGATGGCCTAAGACTTAAGACTTTTGCACAGTACTATTATATATATATATATATATATATATATATATACACACACACACACACATATACATATACATACACACACACACTGCCCAGCCAAAAAAAAAGTAAAATCACAACACTTATTTCCATCAAAAGGTGCATTAATTTATGGTCAAAATCTTGTATTGATAATACAAGAGGTGAGCACTCTGTAAAGTCTCCTCCAGCACATCCCAAAGACTTACACTAAGGTTAAGGTCACGACTCAGAGGTGCCAATTCATGTGTCAAAATGATTCTTCATGCTCTCTGAACAATTTTTTCACAATTTTATCCCTGATGAATATTGTCGTTGTCATCCAGGAATATGGCCATGATACGTCTTCCTACATGGTTGTTTAAGACATGAAAAGCTGCACTCGCATCTTTTCGGGTTAAAAGAACAGTTTCTAAACATAAAACATGCTAGAAACATATTAATCACTGTAATAATGATCCAGTCATAGAGCTTTTTCCTATTAAAATCCAAACAGCGACTGTTTTTTTTGGCTGGGCAGTGTGTGTATGTATATATCAGTTTTGCTTAATGCTTAATGTGATGCTTTTATCAAGAACAAGTGTATTTTACTCCTTTAATTTCTCCATTCTGAGCACTTACAAAGAGGCACATCTCCGTTTAAAATGGATTACTGCTCCAGGTTAGGAAAGAGAGATGATTTGTGTTGCATCACCCCGCAGATACAACACCAGAGCTTCAGCTGAGCACTGGACTGTGTCTCCTTTATTTCATCTCACTTTGCTTGATCGAAATACAGCACTGGAAGCACAAATGCTCACAGAGATGTTGGCGAAAGCTTTAGCTGCATATGAACAAAAACAGGCTGTGACGTAAGGAAACAGCACGCGAAACAACGGCCGTCTCAGTTTAAATACTACCATTTTTCTTTCCTTACACAACATGGAATCAATAGATCTTGCCCATCAGGACCTATTATTCACCAAATGTTTGGACGCATACTGTCAGATCTCACAGGAAAGTGAATATATATCCATGTTGGTGTATCGGCAGAGCGATTCGATGCTGCGTGGAGAACTGAGCTCATACTGCAGCCCAATCGATGGCACTGAACTTTCAAAGAGTGACTCACTGATCCTCCACCAGCTCTGATACAAAGCAAAGACGTGCAAGATTTATATATAGCCATCTATGTTAAAATGAAAGGTCTGACATCTGTAAAACAGACCTCGACTCACTGTTCAGAGCTGGCTTCAGTACAACAGTCATCCATCCTTAGATTCACACTGTCAGATGTCATTTTGAACATTTTGAGATGAAAAGAGTACACGGTCAATGTGCACACTCCTCAAAATAAATTCAATGAACGTGTAAATAGACGAATGAATCAGCACATGAATTATGAGAATCCTTTTTCCGTCATCGCTACATCCACCTGAAGCTACAAAATGTGTTGTCATGAATAAAGGCTTTCAGGGCTGTTATACAGTAGTTTTTGAAGATTTCACTTGCTTACCTTTTTATTCCTTTAGTAATGAAAATAAAACTTCTAACATTTTTATATCATATGTCATCGTTTTGAACTAAGTTTGATTCAAAAGTTTGGGCTTGGTAAGATTTGTTCATGTTTTTGAATTTTTTTTGAAGTCTCTTATGTTCACTAAGGCTGCAGCTAGGTATTTGATACAGTAAAATAGCATACAGCATACAATTTTAAAATAGCATAAAATTAATACAGTAAAAACAGCATTACTGTGAAATATTATTACAATTTGTAAATTGTAAAATATAATTTTCAGCATTACTCCAGCCTTCAGTGTCACAAAATTTTTCAGAAATCATAATAATATGCTGATTTACTGCTCAAGAAACATTTATTCTTATAATTATCAATGCTGGAAACTGCTTTTTTTGCGAAAACCATGATACGTTTTTTTTTTAGGATTCTTTGATGAATAGGAAGCTCAAAAGAACAGCATTTATTTAAAATCTTTTGTAACATAATAAATATCTTTATTGTCTCCTTTGACCAATTTAATGCATCCTCGTTATCAATTTCTTTAAAAAACATTACTAAACCCAAAACTTTTTAACGTTACAGTACATTCATGTTAATTTATACACAATGTAAATTAATAAAAACTGTAAAAAGTACCTAATACCTAATAATGCATTAATGGGATAAAACAAGCTGTTAGCATTTTTGATCCAAGTTGTACCAATGATTCTCACCATTATTGGTGAGGGAGTCGGGCTTGTAACCTGAAGGTTGCTGGTTCGATTCCCACGCCGGCAGGAATTGAAGGTGGGGATTGTGTATAAACAGCACTCTCTCCACCTTCAATACCATGACTAAGGTGCCCTTGAGCAAGGCACCTAACCCCTAATTGCTCCCCGGGCGCTGGAGCATTAGCTGCCCACTGCTCCGGGTGTGTGTTCACTGTGTGTGTGTGTGTTCACTACTCACTGCTGTGTGTGTGCACTTAGATGGGTTAAATGCAGAGCACAAATTTTGAGTATGGGTCACCATACTTGACAATACATCACGACTTCACTTAAATGCATTGTGTTCATTTTTTCGTAATAGTTCCCGTTAACAACAATTGCCAGAACTCCTTGAGTGTTGATCAACAGGATTTTCCGTGATGCCGCCCTATGTACTTCTGCTCTCTAAGACTGACGTACCACACAAACAAGACGTCTGAAGTGTCTCTCTCGATGATGGATGAGCCTGGGGGACCTCAGGGTGAGGACATAGACATAACAGCAGGACAACATCCTGACATTCGTGCACAGCCTGTCTGCGGAGCTGACAAGTGAGGGGAGCTAAGGGAAGTGTTGAACCATGGATACTTGTCTCCGTTCAGAATAGCGGCTCCTCACGCAGCGGGAATGGGAGGTGTGCGCTGACAGACCAATGCCTCTGAACAGTCACCTGAAGCCTGAATGGGACGGGTTCCTGCAGAGTTTTTGAGATGCTGGGATTATTTTCTACTGAGGCGACTAATGAGACGTAACGAGAGCACGTTCTGTTCGGTTTGCTGCAGATGGTATCACAGCAAACTTTTCAATGCAAGGCCTAATTTCCCAGTCTGTTTCAAAGCCACTGGAACATCTTGACATTTTCACAGGATGTCAATCAAATATATATAAGTAACGCTTTATTTTATGGTTTCTTAACTAGTTACTTATTAGCATGCATATTACTAGAATATTGAAGTCCTTTTAAGCACATATTAATGCATTTATCTGCATGACCATATTCAAAATTCTTAATCCTACCCAATACCTATACTTAACAACTAACTAACTAACTATTAATAAGAAGTAAATTAGGAGTTTATTGAGGGAAAAATCGTAGTTAATAGTAAATATGTGTTCCCTATACTAAGGCGTTACCAATATAATTGAAATTTATATCGTCAGTGATGGGCGGAAACCTTGTATATCCAAAAATTATGGTGGCCGAGAGAGCTCAACGCGCTGCAAATAAGAAAACACATGCAAATAAAAAAAGCACATGCAAATAAAAAAAAAAAACACATGCAAATTAAAAAAACGTGATCATCAGTTTGACAACACATGTGCTGCAAATCCTCACAATACATGCAAACACAAAAACGCGCTGCAAATAGCACAAAACACAACGGAAATGTTTCAAGGGGACCCCAAAAAGTGACGGACCCTACTTGACAACAGCACAACCTAAAAAATATTAAAATATATTATGTAGGCATTAACTCCATATAATGTGTTTCATTAACAGAAAAGTGTTTTAATATGTGGCATTGTTGTTAACTCATTAAAGTTTAAGAGATGATAATTTAGTGGATGATTTAAAAATATTCATTAATCATCTGTAGTGTACTAATGTGACGTCATCATAACGGCCGCCTGAGTGTGCGCGACGACCACGTCATCTGTGAACGTGAGTTTCTAGAAAACTGAAAAACACTTTATTAAAAATAATAAATGCATGAAATAATGAACAGTTGTTTATTTTTGTTTGCAGTTTTTATAGTATTTAATGATTGTGAACACATTGTGCACTCAAATGCCGTGCACTATATAGGGATTAGTGAATAACTGAACGGGTGAGTTGAACTGGTTTTGGACACAGCTAATAAGCAGGTCCTAATAGGGTTCGTCACTTTTTGGGGTCCCCCTTGAAACATTTCCGTTGTGGTTTGTGCTATTTGCAGCGCGTTTTGTATTTGCAGCGCGTTTTTGTGTTTGCATGTGTTGTGAGGATTTGCAGCACATGTGTTGTCAAACTGTTGATCACGTTTTTTTAATTTGCATGTGATTTTTTTTTATTTGCATGTGCTTTTTTATTTGCATGTGTTTTTTTTTATTTGCATGTGTTTTCTTATTTGCAGCGCTTTGAGCTTTCTCGGCCACCGTAAAAAATATTACTTTTCAGGAAATGAAAAAAAAAAACACTGTAGTTTTAAAATAAGCACTTTGCATTGTCAAATTTGATATTGTGGATTTACAGTATATAAGATCAGATGTGTCATTATATTATTAACATTTGACCAAAATCAAGCTCAAAAAGACTTGCAAGTAAATATACAAGAAGTTTTGACAAAAATAAAGATTTCAATATGTATCGATAGCGAAATATCTGAAATGGTTCCAATACTCCATTTCTGCAGCATCGATACGCCGATACCAGCTGCGCATTCTTGCTTTCTTCTTTCCGACAGAAAATTGACACCGACGTGCTTCCTCTCACTCGTCTGATTTGCTCTGTTAGTCTGGTTGACTACCTATTGTGCAGAATTTTAGTCATTCCCGCAAGTTGCGCACTCACACCAAAATTCTGCGCACTGCTGATCTATATAAGTGGTGCGCACATAAAGTCCCCTGTCAGACAGCTCACGGGTACCAAATTTACTACTTTTTTGTGGCTTATTACGTTTAAACAGTCAAAGTTATTTCAAAATGCCCGTCTTGCAGAGTATTCAGGTAAATGCTGTCAGTTTTGGAACGTAAATAGTTGAGAGAAAACACATGTTGTGTAACAGTATATTGGATCTGTACATAAGCTCTTAAAGTGACAGCAGCCTAATAAACCTGCTGCTGTCTGTCATGTTAATGAAAGAACGAAAGACAAAGAGAAAATCTCTCGCTGCTCTTGACTGAATAAATTTTGTAACTTTAATAGTAAGCACTAATCCGTATTTAATTTTTCCATTCTTCAATCCAATTTTCACATTTGATTACTTTCATTTCTGTAGTATTTCTTATCCAAATACTACTGTTAGACCCACCTGAAAAACTTAAAGCCATGTTTATTTAATTGTTTACTTACTTTTTTTAAGTAAATATAGTTCAACGATTCAAATAAAGCCTCCCTTTGCTATTCCACCAAAATTATCAAAAAAACTAAGCAATAAATGATCTTTATAGCGGTATATATGGTAGTTTCCCCCGTGGTATCGAAAATTGCATCGAATATCTGTATTTTTCAAGGTATCGTATCAAAGTTGGAAATTCCAGCATCATGACAACACAAAATATAAGTTATTATGAATGTGAGTTTAACAAGTCTTCAGTCCTTGAAGCTCCTTAATCACCTCCTATATGAAAGTGCCAAATATGCTGCCAATAAAGTGAATCAGTCCCAGTCTATAATTGACAGTCTGTAGGGGCCTGAGGTCAGTCAACTGATGGCAAGGTAGAATGAAAGAGAAAGCAGCAGAGAAGCATCAACACTCGCATGCTGCTCGCTGTGCAACCCATTATAGTGGTGGCACTGTGAAAAGGTCACACTGATCGTTCAGATCCCCCTTCTCATTCCCGCACAATCTCTCGCTTTCTATCAATTTCTCACTTTGCGACTCATTTGCATGCCAAAGGATACAAAAACCTCTTCCTTTCCCAGCCGATCGTTATGAAACCCCTAATCACAGGCTTGCAGATGCTCTACTCACTTAATATGTCTCCATATCGACCTGGAGGAAAGCACAAGCGTGAGGGTGAGATAATCCTCTTTATGTACGTATAGTCTGAAGGGGTTTGGTGAAAGAAGTCCAATGCCCAACACAGTATCAGAGAGCAAGAATGATCAGAGAGGCCTTATACCAGTGGATGTGAGTTTCAAAGTCTGCAAGTTCACGTGAGAATCCGTTCATTTTCTTGTTCTTATATGCCGCTGAGTTTTGGTAGCACTTCCAATTCCAGGTCCAATTCTCACTATTAAGTTGTTGCTTGTTAGCATGGATATTTGCTAGGATATTTGCTGTTTATTAGTACCTATAAAACATATATTAATGCCTTATTCTGCACGACCATATTCCACATCCCTTAATCCTAACAAATTCCTACCCAAGCAGTAATTAGGAGTTTATTGAGGAAAATAGTTAGTTATTAAAAGTGAGAATTGGACCTAAAGTGTAACCATATATTTTTGCATGAATCAATGTGCAAGATTTGTATGGTGGAGAGGAAGATGCCTTTAATGCCTTGAATTACATTTTTTTTTAATTATTATTCATTTAAGTTTTGGGATATTTCAAAGCCATTTTTATAATAACAATTACACACATATACATGAGGTATATTTCTTGTATATAGAAAATTCAGTCTAAAGGAACAGAACAATCAACGCCAAGCTAAGTTTTCATTGAAGCGTATGATTCAACAAAACAATGAAAACTGAAGGAACATACGCAAAAATTGTTTTTTTTCCAACAAAAGGTGCCAAATCTGAAAGAAAAGTGCAGTTACATTACATCCTACACTTTTCTTTCAAATTTGGCACCTTTTGTTGAATAACAAAAAAAAAAAAAACAGCTACATCCTTACATTAAATACTTTAGTATTTCAGTACAAAAAACTTCTGGTACAAAAAAAACCTAGCCAAACCAATACAGAACAACCAAAAAACAAACAAACAAAAACACGTTTTCGATTTTTATCTTCATTATTCAACATTTGTAATAGATGATCAGATTATGATGAGGGAGAGGTGCACAAGTTTTTCGGTAACACTTTATTTTAGGGTTCTTAACTAGTTAGCATGGATATTACTAGAATATTGGCTGTTTTTTAAAACTTACTAGGCACAAATTAATGCCTTATTCTACATGATCATACACTACATCCCTTAATCCAACTTAATAACAACTAAATTAGGATTATTGAGAGAAAAGTCTTAGTTAATAGTGAATATGTGTTCCCTATAGTAAAATGTTTCCAGTTTTTATAGTTTCAAAAGAGGACTGACTAACAAAACAAGAACCACTGCCATATACCAACTAACCATTGACTTTTCTCACTTTTAGATGGTGTCACCTTCAAACTCTAATCTGTAAAATGTAAAGGTGACAACATTCATTTTGATTTTTTTAAAGCTGGATAAGCATGATGGACAAGTTGCAGGCCGAGGCTAAACGGAGCGAGGAGGTTAGATGAGGACTGTTCACCGCTACAGCAGAAGCAGCAGTAGACTCGGCTTGATCCATCAATGAATGCAGACGATTCTCTTACACCTGCTCCTCCTCTATCTCTATCTGTGTGTCTCCCTCCCTCCAGGTCTTAAAGGATTAATCACTAGCCAAAAAACGCAGTTTGCCTAATTCCATAAAATACAAGCAATTAGGCATGTGGTGTCACTGTGATGAATTCACCATTTATTTCCTGCTCTCCTCGCAGCTGCTCAGGGATCACAGAAACGCAGTTTAGAGGACAGAAGATGGACAGCTTATACAGCAGAAAACACTTGGGCCTGGGCCAGTCAGTTATGAATGAATCAGTGATTCTGAATAAAGTCTTTTATTCAAATACAGTCCTGTGAAGCATGTGACCATATTGGTTGTTTTTTCTTGACTTTTTTCAGGACTTTCTTGCCCGAATGAGTCAGCGTTTTAAGTCTTAAAATGAACTAAATTAACTGGGACATGCCATTCATGAGCAAACTGTACCGTTTGTGAATGAAGACCTGCTGACCAACAAAACTGAATGGCCATGAAAGGGGAAATGTTCGTTCAATCCAGCATTTGAATAAGATGAGAAAGGAAAAAGTTAGTTGCTGTTTCTGAAATCAAATCGAATACTTTCATACGATATAGTATGCGAAAAACAGCACGACAAAAGAGTATGTCAGAATGCATAGTATTTGAAAAAGAGTAGGCAAAAAGTGTGAAGTGTGCATTCCATAGAAACTGTACTATTTCATGAGGCCATGGAAGAAGATTTATGAATGGCAGTGAAGCGACGCAACTGACGCTGGTAGGTCACGTGACAGTAACAACATGGCGGATGTATGTCCAAATTGCATTCAAACTACCTATTTTCATACTATATAGAACAGGGGTCACCGTGGGCACCAGGTCGCCCCCAAGGACCACGAGTCGCCCGCGTCTGCGTCTGAAATTAAATTTTATTCTGTTGCTATTCTTTTTTTAAAATCACACTTGCATTTATATATATTTAAAAATGACAATATCTTAAAAATATGTTCATTATACATGAGTTTAGATAAGTTTAGGTGAACTCTGACCTACTTTAGTTCAAAAGTATTTTGCGCGAGACAAAACCAGCGCTTGTGGAGAGTAAGCTAGCGGGCGCGCGCAACGAAGATGGTAGCTGAATGTAGTTTCTGGCCCCAAAAACATGCCAGAATAAAGGAAGAAAACATCACTTTCACAACGATTTATTTAAAAATATATAAGTTGATTGTTCTAACTTTACATAATTGATAACTTTTTTGTCAGTGGCTAGTGAAAATGGGACATTTTTCCCATTTAAAATATTGAAGATTTGTGTTCAATTTAAAAAGTGTTTTAAAAAAATGCTACAGATTTGGTCATCAGTTCAAAATGTGACAAGACTTATTTAAAAATATGTAAGTTGATTTTTCTAACATTACATAATTGATAACATTTTGAAACAACATAGTTCATGATTTGTTAAAAGGGTTTGTCAGTGGCTAGTGAAAATGGGACATTTTTCCTCTGAAATGTAGTGATGTAAGACATCATCCAAAAATGTAACAATTACTGAGATTAAAGTGCTGAATATTGATATCTGTTTCCCTCCTTATTGTCATTGTTGCTAATTATTGTGAGAAATCATTTACGTGATTAGTGTCTTCACATAGATGAGTATTATTAATAATGTATAACTAAAGCCAAATTTGTTTTTTCAGAAGAGCGTATCAAACTGGTAGCCCTTCGTATGACTCATTACCCATGAAGTAGCTCAAAATGGCTGGTGACCCCTGATACAGAACATACTTTTTTAACGATCGCAGTAAATTCAAATTCCTACTCAAACAGAATGCGATTTCGGACGCAGCGAAATCATGTGACCTACAGAAAGAGTCACTTAAAGAAGTTGAAGAACCGAATCAAAAGCTTGATTTGCCTCGGTCACTGTAAACTGATTCAATTAAAAATCTTATTTTTAAGGAATATCAAATCATGCTTAAATTGAACAATAGAATTTTTTAAATTTTTTTTGTCCAGGATCATTTACTCACCATCATGTCATTCTCAAACCTATAATACTTTTGTGCATCTATGGAACAGAAATGAAGATATTTTTAAAATCTCTCATTATTTTTGTCCCTCCATTGAAAGTCAAAATCCTCAAGCTTCAAAACGTTCATAAAGAGATTGCAAAAGTAATCCATATGAAACGACCAATTTAATCCAAATCTTCTTAAGAGAAACGATTGCTTTATAATGCTAAACAGATTTAATTGATGCTTCAGTTCACATATAAACATTGATCAAACAAGCACATTTGAGCTTCTGAATAAAATAAAAAAATTGGGTGAACTCACCCCATTAAATGGTTAACTAAACATGGTACGCACATATTTCTCAGTGCATATATTTTGAAATCAATCAGTATTGCTCAGTAGTTAGTAGTGTACACTGCATTCCTATCTGTATGTTTTGCAGTAAGCTGGCATGGCCTGCACATGGTGCATAATGATGGCTGATGTGTGAGGGGAATGTGAGCGCCATTGTTCTGCTTTGGAGGTGAAGAGTGAATGTGGCTTTATCCAGAGCAGATTCCTGAGGCACACATCTGTGTGGCCGTCCTGCTGTTACCATAGTGACACACGAAACGCCGGTCCCCTCAGACAGCACGCATCATTCTCCTCTCTCAGGGAGAGATATGCAGCCATCGAAGGGATTACTTTTATCAGAGCATCCATAAAATGTGCTTTATCTAATCTCTCGACACTACTGCAGCACAACAAAGGTACGAGCACGGGCAAATAGAGCCAACTCACAAAATGGCCGCCAGCTAAAATTCCAGCGTGACTCTCCAGCCGCTGCAATGGACAACCTTCAATAAAATGACGTTACCTTTGTAACTGAATGATTTTATGATTAAAACACTCTTTCAAAGTGAAAGGGCAAAATTTTCCCAGAAAAAGTTGTTTTACAAACTGATGAGCTGCACAAAGGACACGTTACAAACAGAATGACGCGGCTTCAGTAACTTGCCAGACAGCCTGTTTTGGGGCATTGGGTTACATTTGTGCGTCCTGTTTTTAGGGTTTTAAAAGGCATGAAGGTCTTTTTACTCACTAGAGTAAAGTAAAAGCTGACTATAGGCCTCTTTAACAGCTGAAACGGAGTTTGGGATGCATTAATGAGAGGAACATTACAGTAAAGTGATTGCCAAACTTTCAGCCAACAGTGGACTATGAATGCCTTTGTGAGTGGAAGTCCAAGAAAGCCTTTGTACTTTATGAAATCATGGTAGACACAATGCAGTCTTATTTGGCAAGACTAGGATAGTCTGGCCCAGTTTGCAGCTGCTTCAGGCCAATAAGCATTCACTGAGACAGGAAGAAGCTGTGCATGTCAAGTAACAGATCAGCTTTACATCCAGTTCAGGGACGGGGGATCAGGGGGTTTAAATAGTTGATATTACAATGATAGAAAATCATAATTGCATCAGTTTACAATCAGCTAAATAGAAAACACGATATGCGTGTAGATTTTATGTTTCTGTCCAGGATCCATTCAGAACCAAGAACGATAACCATAAAGGTAATTGTAATGGTAATTAATGTATATTAAGAATCCACTCCAATTGACAAAGTTCTAGCGCTGGATTCACAAAAGTAGTCAAAGTGAATATGCTTCTTAAGGCAGGAACACACCAAGCCGACGGTCGGTCGTCGGACAGTTTTTGTGCGTCAACCGGCTAAGTTTTCTCAGTGTGTTCCGCACCATTGGCTGAAGTTGGTCCTCGTCTGCTTTTTTTCGGCCGATTCGACATGTTGAATCAGCGTCGGGCTGTCGGTGAGAAACAGAGCTCTGATTGGCTGTTCAGTATAGAAAATGAGTCAGTTAATGAAAAAGTTATGAAAGCATGCAAATAAGTAATGATGGCACAGACAGAAGGTTGTTCTGATTTTACATCATCTTACCTGAGCGCTCGAATGCTCGAATATTTTCATAACATGAGCGGAGTGGAATAAAGAACGTGATCAGCATGATTGATATTCAAAACGGTAAGCAAGCGCTGCTTTGTTTATGGTTTGTATCCATGCAGTCTTAGTTTCACTTTCCCTTTTTGAATGACGAATACTGACAAATATATCTTCTTAAATAGACAGTTATATCCTTTATACGCAGACGCGCTAGATGACAGTCAGGTGTCGAGCGTTGGTTTGGTGTGTCAGGGCAACTTTGGACTCAGATGCTGCCCACGTGAGCCAACCCTGCAGCCTGCTTTCCTTGCCACAAGTTTGTCGGCATCGGTGTGTTCCGGGCTTTAAAGGGGACCTTAATTTTACCCCGTTTTACAAGATGAAAAATAAGTCTCTGATGTCCCCAAAGTGTGTATTTGATCATTTTTTTTATAGCATGTTAAAATTGTCATCGTTTTTGTGTGTCCCTTTAAATGCAAATGAGCTGGTGCTCCTGGCCCCATTTCAAGAAGAGGGCGGAGCTTCAAGAGCTCACGCTCCGGCATAACGACAACAACAAAACAGGACAATCTCACGCACTGAAAATGTCAGAAACCGTTGCGTTGCGGTGTTCAGTTCGAACCGGAGTCGGACAATGATGCCTACAGAGCCAGAGAAAATATGCTGCATGGAGATAGACCAGTTTAGTTTAATTACAGTTATAACTCATGTTGTCATCTTGCTTTTATCCACTATTAGTACAAGCCTGTCGTAGTGGACCCTGTCCAAATGATGGCCTTCACTGATGAGTTTTATGAAGTTTATTGTACTTCATGCGACTGTTTTCACTCCAGAAAATCACCATAAGAGCTGAATAAAACAGTACAAGAAGTGCGCATTAAAGTTGTTCATAAACTGATTCATAAACTCATTCACAATCTCTCCCCTTTGCATTATCATCAACATACACAGTGAATTACACAAAAACACCTGTTACAACTAACAGTAAACAAATATATACAGACCTTATGCCTATTTAACAAACTGGTAAACTTTTTATCCGTAAAACAACTCAGGTGAACTGTGCAAGTACGTGCTCTCCCTCTCATTACTGCTGTATCCAGTATCACTCCTGACTCAGACATAAGCTGGATCACAAACATCCTGGAATAACAACTTGTGTTTTGTTTTGTCCCTTTGTACAAAGCTGTCTGGTGTAAAATGGCTTTCACAGCGTCTCTGTGACATGACAACAACACTACTATTCACTGCAGCGTTGCCTTCTTTCTTTGCGAATGCCTTTGGCCGGGCATTATGTTAATATTTCAAATTGTGAAAATTTGAGGAAATAACGTGGACTTTGATCGAGGTGTTTTAGGCAGGTCTGGAACATTGTTTTCAATGCAAGATAAACCTAAATCTTTTTGTTGGAGACTGAGCTTTGTAACTTTGCAGACATGCACAAACAGATACATTCAAACGGAGATTTAAGACAAGTTATTATTATTATTATTTTTTTTAAATGAAAAGTTGTTTATTACAAGTGAGCGCTGCAGTAATGATGTCTGTCACTTTAAATGCTCAAGTGTTTTAAAGTTAAGAGGATTCTGATTGGCTGTCAAGGTTTTTATTGTTTATCAGCAGGAAAAAAATATGAAAGTGATTCCAACAATATTGTTCTTCTGTCTTTATAGCTGTGGTTTGAACTTCCCTATTGTTATAAAATTAGAACAATTATTAAAACTTTACAGTTGCTGCAGTGGTTCCCAATAATAACAGAAGTAGAAAAGAAGTGCTACATTATTGAGAGGCCTTGTCATTAGATATCTGAAAACATTTCAAAACATTTGCTTTGATGAAATACGACAACACAAAACAGAACGGATTAAAATCAAATGTATTTTTAGTATAGCAAAATTTTCAAGCTGAATAATACACATCATGTATGATGAGCCATGACAAACAGCCCTTAAAAATGATTAGCGTGCTAATTTCATCAAATGCAGGCTATGTAAATCCGTTACCACATGTAAAACCTCCTTTTCACCGAATTTGGCAGAGAACGTTGAGCTCCGCTCATGCTGTACGTGATGACTCATTCATACGTTACTCTTACTCCTAAATGTTCCTCTCATTAAGATGCATTTTCTCTGCTTGGTACTTTCCACTAAATGTGTAGCCATGAAATCTTATCATCTGAGAGGAAGGTGGACGTGTGTGAATTAAGTGTGTGAGTCATCCATAGGAATGTACTTCCTGGCTGTAGGATCCTGACAGATGCATTCAAACACCACGAGGCTTGCTGCTTCTCCTAAATGGAGTGTGTGATGAGCTCCTCAGCACACTGTTAACCAAGTGTCATCTCACACATTTTTTTTTTTTTTTTTAAATATATAGTCACTTAGTGCTCTCACACATTTAGTTTATGGACCACTACAGGCCCAAGGCATTTCTGAAATGAATACTGTTCATAATCCTACTGTGCAACAGCAGCTTTGCCACCTACTAACGCAATCTGAAATAGCTTTGCTATAAAACAAACCCAGAGGGTCTGAGGATTTTCACATTACTTCAAATATAGTCAGCTGATGTTCTTTTTAAGGGGCTCATATTATACTTTTTTATCAGTTAAGTTTTTTTTTCCCTGAGGTCCACTTATAATTTTAAATTAAGGTTTTTATATCAGAAACATTCCTAACTTCATCCCAGTCTCATGAAGAAAAAGTTCCTGTGTCGACATTTCTGCAAAATCCTTGCACATTTCATGGCACTTTTAATGTCTAGTTAGTAATCCTGAAAAGATTTTAAAAAAAATATATAAAATAAAATAAAAAATAATTATTATATTGTTTGTTGTATACGTTGCGACAGTATGGAAATGAAATGAGTGGCGCTATCATTAATGCAGGGGTGTCCAATCCTGCTCCTGGAAAGAACAACCTCCTGCAGAACTGGATGATTCTAGTGTGTTGGAGGCCTTGGAGACCTCTAGCTGGTTTCAGGAGTGTTTTTAGGCTTGGAGCTAAACTCTGCAAGACAGTGGCCCTCCAGGAGCAGGTTTGGACACCCCTGCTCAATTGTGTTTGAAAATAAAGTACCACCCACACTAAACCCAACCGATAGTGTTAACAGAAGAAATGGGAGATAAAAATCCAACCACGGCTTTTTATCTTGCTTATCGTGACTCTTGTCGAGTGCATGTCGAGACTCTGCATTTTTCACTGTAGGTCTATTTGAACTAACAATGCATTAAAGGTGCAGTAAGTGATTTCTATGAAATGCTGTTGGAAGTGCATTGGACTGAGCACCACAACAAACTTGTAGCCAATAAGCAGTAGGGGGCGTATCCACTCATGATGGGGCAGAAGAGACAGTGAGTGAGAGGGAGATTTGAAGAAAAAGAGATGGCTGAGAGACATTACAAATGAGAAAAGGTCAGATAAATATTAGTGGAGAAAGAAGGGTTATGATCAGGCAAGATCTTTAAGATACGAGTTAACACGTTATATTTCCAGTGCTGGAGACACTTTTTTAAAATGTGACCGATTCAATTTCAATTCTCAAAAGCCACAAATCAATCTTTTTTACGAATTCATTTCTGCAAACATTGAACATAGATTCTGATTGATGTTAATCTTATCACTAGTCTTCTCTACTAAATGGCATTCTCTTATTTAACTTGTGCGATGTTATAGCGGAGACCGTGTCATTCATTCAGTGCTAAACATGGCGGATGTTCAGATGTTCAGGACAGATGGAGGAACTGTCTGTCACGGTTGCGATTGGGCCAGAGCTGCATGGTCTGGCATTCAAGCGAAAGAATTTGCGAGAATGCCCGCCTTTGCAAGTATCCAAGTAAACATAGTAGGTCATGGCTTAAGTAAACAGTAGAGAAAAAACGCATGTGTATCATTATATTGGATCCGTGCATCAGTCTTAAAGTGACAACAGCCTAATATTTTGGGGGTGGAGCAATGAAATATCAACAGTGTTCAACAATGATTCTCAGAAATCACTTAATGCGCCTTTAATCAAACTCACTTCATGGGGAAAAAAGGAAACGCTACCCTAAAATACTTTACTTACGTCCCTGAGAGGAAACAATCACCAAGTAAATTGTTGGTCAATTTTTCAGCACTATTTATTTGAGTTAAGAATCATATTTAATAGGAAGACTTAATGGAGTCAAGTTAGATAAGTAGTATTTTGATTAAGTGGAACTTTGTGAAGCTTGAAATAAGGGCCAACAGAAGAATAATATATAAATGTATATTTAAATGAATTCACCGCAATGACTTAGGCACCTAATTTTAAGATTTGAGGAGGGAAAGCAAAACCATGTACAAAACCATGTAAGTTTAGACTTCTTTAACTTGTACTGAAAACTAGCTTATTACTGGATAAAGCCTTTGCAAGTCGTACAACTTTCCTCTGAAATGCAAAGAGCAAAGTTCATGGCTGCATTTCAAGTTTTATTGGCTCCTGGAGCTGATGTGATTGAAACTGCTGCTCTTTATTTTCACATGAAGTTCATAGTGCCCTTGATACTTCTGAAGGAGCGACAAGGCAGATGGAAATGTGAAGAGTGTAATGTCACTGGTATAAAGTGACCGATGAGAATTTCTACACGGTAACAAGACAGCACATACCTCAGCGTCTGGGAGTCAAAGGACAAGGCTGGGCAATGAAACCGTCACAGACCTTTGTCTTTGGACGCCTCTCACCGCATCTGAACAAATAAAGCCAGCCAACCCACGCAGAGCCGGGCCGTCGCTAAACAATCTCCGCTTCAAACTGAATGAGCGCTGAAAGAAATGCTGTGTCTTTTCAAAAGATGCTGATTTCATAGATTCATTACATGATTGGCTTTCTGTGTGGGGGCTGTTTTTCTGCACTTGATTGAAAAACCATTCACCTGCCACAATGGACAACATCTCTTCATTATTTCTCAGTGCCGCACCAACAACCTTGGGAATTATATGTTGAGTGAAAAACAGCCTTCTAAGCAATAGACTTCAGGTAAAACTTGGCCTGACTCTTAGGACGTGACATTAAAGTTTGATATTGAGTTACACTCAGCCTAATTTACTAAGTGCACAATGTGTCTTCTCTAAGTTCTCTCAATACCACACAGTTTCTTTCTTTTTTCTTTTTTTTTCCCTTAATTTGCAGGCACAATATGATAAAGGGACAAGGAAAAAGACATATCAATGTTTTACTTTTATTTTATTTTATCTTTTTATTTATTTTAATTTTAGATTGTTCACTTATTCACAATGAGCCTCTAAAGCATTTTGCATATCAAGACTGCATTTATTTGATCAAAAAATAAAGTTTTTTTTAATAAATAAATTTATTATTACAATTTAAAATAAGAGTTTTCTATTTTAATAAATAATTGTGTGATGATGATAATAATAATAATAACTGTGATGACAGGAATATAAAAAAGACATAACAAAAATAAGTTGTACTTCTGGTAAAATAAGATATTATATTTTTACAATAAAACAGTTCATCAATGCCTGACTCAAATTCACTCAGAATACCAATAGCATTTCTGACTCTGTTTCTCACACATTATTTTTAAAATAGAAATTATATCCCTGTTTGTGAGCAGAGACAAATCATACAAAACAGGGAAATTGCTCACATGAACACAAACAACTTCTCTGTCTACGCCAAACTAAATAATTGATAACGACATGCACTGCAAAATCTTCTCCAACTTTGGTGCTCCTTTGCATAGTGATAAACTTTTTTGTTGCTGGACACCCTCACATCGGCAATAATCACTCTGGCTTAAAGGATTTCACTTTTTTAACTTTAGTTAGTGTGAAATCTTGCTGCTAAAAGTATATATATATATATTATATATATATATATATATATATATATATATATATATATATATATATTTATCGCTGGATTTGCACAAAAGATTAACATGACGGCACATGAGTTGCCGAGAAGAATGAGAAAATTTATCCACTAACCATTCAGAACCATCCGGTTTCATTCTAAAAGTTGTAACTTGTTCCTGAGTTTGTCCATCGGTGTCCGACTCCGATTTGAACAATGTAAGGCTGAACCGTTACTGACAATCATCATTTTGAAGACCTCAGATGACCATCACCTGTGAAGAGACGGCGCCAGTTCCTGCGAGGACTTCAGAAGACGCAATCATCTGGATCAACATGCACATTGCCCAATTCTATATCCTAATTATTGTTAATGTAATTTATTTTCCGGGAGCTCTTTGCTTCTAACTTCGGTTAAACTGCTAACTCTGATTGTAAATTAATTAACTAAATTATGTTATTTGATAACTGCTTTCTTTAAATTGTAATGTTGACATCCATTTTCTGTAAAGCTGCTTTGAAACGATATGTATTGTGAAAAGCGCTATACAAATAAATTTGAATTGAATTGAATTTTGGCTGTGTGAGATTCTCCAGCTTTGGTGTTGTTGAGCAACCGATGCGTGAACCGCTAAAGCTCCACCCTCTTCTGGAAAGGGGGCTGGGAGCAGCAGCTCATTTGCATTTAAAGGGACACACAAAAACAGCATGTTTTTGCTCACACCCAAATGGGGCAAATTTGACAAGCTATAATAAATGATCTGTGGGGTATTTTCAGCTGAAACTTCACAGACACATTCTGGGGACACCAGAGACTTATATTACATCTTGTGAAAATGGGCCTAATAGAGAATTGAGATTCATTTGTTCAAAAAGCCAAACAGACATGGTGTGATATAATTCAACTGCATCATAAGTCAAATTGTGGATTGGTATCATTCAGAATATTATCAGAAAATTAACTAGTAAATACTATAATATTATAAAAGCAACACTAACATTGTGCTGAAAATGGCAACCTTATCAACACTGCAATACACCAGTACTGAACATTCACAGCACACAAACCAGTTTTGAAACAGTTAGAAGCCGTTCACACAGAACGTGTTTTTGCTTGAGATTCAGGCAGTCAAATGGGAACAAAATGCAAGGCCTTGAGATGTGTTTCTAAACATTTAAGTAATTAGATGTTTTAAAAGTTTAGAACACAGTCATTTAGAACACCGCCATGCGCGAGACACAGCAAACGACGTGAGATGCACATGTAATAGTCAAAGACGTAGAAAAAAATGGAAAAGTGGCCCAATGGAATGGAAAAACGTGTTCTGAACCGGCACATAATATAGGCAAAAGATCACAAAAATCACAGCAGTATCCATTGTGACAAAAAAGCAAAATGCTCCAGAAGAGCGTGTAAACATGGTAGTTCTGTAATTTAGCAGAGTGAGTCATTGTTTTCATTTCAGTCGCATTTCGGGGTCAAAGTGAGAGGCGAGACTGAAGTGGGGCGGCCTGATGAGAGAAATCGGGTGAACTGATTAGCCCGAGAGCTCTGTTTCACAACCCTCCATCACAGGCAAATCAGTGTGACTGAGCTCTCCGTCCAAAAACCTGATGGCCTGAACACCTCGGTAAATTCTGATTGGAGCGCTGTTGGCAGGGCTGAGAGGGGACAGCAGGAGTGGCCAGTTACCGTAGCAATGGGCACGATCTGGAGAGGCTCTCTCATTTGAATTGTACCTTTGGGTACATCACAGCACACAAAGTGTATAGAAACAGGAGGGAGAGAAATTGGAGAGGTGATTACAGACGGCCCTTGTCTTTTAATTAAATTAAATATTCCTGTTATTTACTTTATCAGCTAGTGGCTGCTTTGAGGACCATCTGTGACCCTCCATCCCCAACAGTGAGATACTGTTTCCTTTTACCTGTGAGGATGAAAATAATTACTTGAACTAATTGCTCTAACAATTGGGTCAGCCAATTGTTACTTTTATTGAAGGTGGGTTTTAAAAAAAAAATACCTGGGCTATTTTTGCAACACTGGATTCTGAAGTTCAGAATCCATCATGGGGGAGCTACATGAAATAGAAGTCCATAAGTCAATAATTCCTGTGGAGCATTATCAAAAGTAGAGGAACAAGCGACAGGAATTCAGAACAACTATTGACTAAAGGTCAGCACAATCAGCAGGACCAACATTCGACAGACCGATTCCTCTACACTCATGGTGGAAACCAACATCATGAATTCAGACAAGCAAACAACTCAAATACAAACGACTCTTTACTCTCTGAGAACTTCATTTTGATAAATGACTGTTTGTCTTTGGAATAATGTTAACAGATGAATTGTTAAAGTGCCCCTATTATGCTTTTTTAAAGGTTCCTAATTTAATGGCTTTACATGCATGCAAGGTCCAAAAAACCCTCCATTAAATTTTCTCATAATATTCATTGCAGCATTATCTCTTTTTTTTTGATCATCCCGAACCACCATCGGAAGCAAGACTTGAGGAGGTTTCTAAGTGGTAAGTTTTTATTTAGTTTGTCACACATAGTAGATGAGATTTGAAGGCAGCTCAAAGTAGATGTCAATAAAGACCATTGGTGGACATTATGCAAATTTGTTACAAACTTGCGGTTCATGCAGGAAGTTATATTAGAATTACTGAGGACTCATTTCAGGCATTTCAGCATTGGTTCTTTCTTTTGGGAGACAATTTGATTTCTGTAAATTTGCAGACCTTTAATATACACAAACAGCAAACGACAAAACATATCATATCCATTTGAATTCTCTTCGCCATTATAAACCGCAAAAAAAGGTTAACGCTAATTAACATTGGGAATTTCAAGGCACTTCAGAGGGACTAGAAAAAGTGATTGTACATGATGTCCAAGGACATGATGTCCACATCTCTGCGATATCGGATTCGTGTTACACATTAGAAAATCAAATCGCTGCTCAAAACAACAATCTCATATCAAAGAGACATCTATTTGAACAATAAGGCTCTTTTCCTCTGTCTATTCCCTAATTCCTTGTCATGGAGAAAGAACTGGCAGAAGTGTTTCATCAAACAGCTAATCTGATTGTTTCCTAAAGCTCAGAAGAAGTTTGGAAAGCTTTAATCTCCACAACAAGGTCTCAAGCAGGATTTACTGGCTCCTGGAAGCACCCCACCTAGGCCTGTGATGTTGTTTGATTCCTGGGTTCAACAGCCGGGGCAAGAACACTAAAGCCGAATCCACTCGGGGGACGCACTGCAAACATACCTGCACATCTGAGGAAGATCTGAGGCCCTTCATAGGAAATATTATGCAAAAATAAACAAAAGGTAGACATTTAACAAGAAAAACTGGTTGTAACAACACAGACATGACAGTCATTTCAATCAATCAATAAAAAAAAAATAATAAACAAAAAATAAATATATAAAATCAAAAATTGTCTGTACAAATCTGATATTTTTGTCTAGGGCTGGCCTCGACTAAAGATTTTTCAAGTTGACTAGTCGTCGTTCATTTAAGCGATTAGTCGACTAATCGCACATGTATATTAAGAAGTCATATACATCATAATAATGAGGTTGTAATTGAATATATATATAATACATAGCCTAACCGCACAGATAAAGCTTCCCACAGCGTATCAGTAATGATTATGAATGTGTCATGAAAAAAAAACAGCAAGGAGACTGTATAAAGATTTTAATAATTTATTGATAATGTTTTCTGTGTTTTCGGTTGCAGAAATGAAGTAAACGATGCTGACTTGTCATCTCTGCAGAAGTGGATGCACCTATTTGCACGTTTCATATGGATTAGATAATCTGAGAATATTTGTAAATATAATCATTTACACAGTGGCTGTCATTTTCATGACTGATTTATTTAAATAATCAGGACATCACTAACAAGTTAAGTAAAATATAATGAATATATAGGTTAATGTAGTGCATACACAGCTAAACTAACAAGCTGTAGACTCGCCTGAGGAAAATGCTGGGTGACAGTGTTTACAAGCTGATTTATTGATGTCTTTCCACCATTGAAACACTGATTGAGTGATTACACGAGATATTTGTTGCGAGTGAGGCTCGCTCTTCGCATCCTCCGGATCAGCAGAGGGAGCTCTCACCTGAGTATTAACTGTTTCGGACTACATTTCCCACAAGCCCTCACACCTGGGACTGATTGCACTCACACCTGATCCACATCACATCTCACTACATAAGTACAACTCGCACACCACTACACCGCAAAGTCTTGATTTGCCCCGGTGATCATTTCTGAGCGTTATTCCCGTGGACTGTTATTCTGTTGTGATCTTGGATTGTTTACTCGTATATGATTCTTTGCTTCCTACCTGACGCTTGCCTGTTTACTGGACTTTGTATGTTTGCTGCCAGCCTTGACTTAAGCCTTTTCCCGTTCCTGTTCATGGTTTGCCTTCTATATGATTACTACCGTGTATCAACCCTGATTTGTCTCAATAAACTGGAATGGATCCTCACTCCGTTGACTCTTCGCTACAATATTATACATTTCAGCAAGTGTACTGTATCTTTCATCATTCCTTAAGATGTTTATTCTGTAACTAGAATTAAACAGAAAGAGATGATCGTGTTTACTCAAGCTCCGCGCTGCAGTTTGAAATGAGGCGCCTGTACAGTAATCGGTCACGCCACATTAAAGAGCGTCAAAATGGTTTGTTTGAATTTTGTGATAAAATGGACAGAATTTGAAAGATGACACTTTGTTTCTTATCGGAAGTAACAAAACACGGAGCTTATTGCCATTATTGGTGGTTAATGGTGGATAGACTACTACACTGCATTCCTCGTACAGATCCAATGGGCCAGGGCTGAGCAGCAGGAGGTGGGGCGCATTTTTTATATGCTCAAGTTCACAGAGACAGAGACAGCAGAAAGGGCATCCTGTTTGTTTTCTTTATTTTACAAAAAAGTTTTTCTTTATTTTTGTTATTGTGTAATTACTACAAGGACCCACTGTCAGTCCCTCCAGAAAAACGTAGATTTTTTTGTGATTGTTGCGGGCAAAAATCCTTGATTTTGCGGCACGTTTTCTTAAAAAATGCGATGGAATATGCGGGATATTTTTGCAATTTTATGCGATGAAATCGCGGGAACTTGCAAAAACTGCGGTTTGATGAAAAAGAGAAAAAAAGGTGATTCCCCAAACTCCCTGTTCTCACTAGGCTACTACCATCATGTAAATTTCTTATTACTTCCTATGATAAGCAAGCATACTAAATCACAGAATACTGAAGTTCTCATTCTGTTTTATTTCAGACCTTCATTAACACATGGCTCAAACTTACAAATCATTGAGTCAAACAAGTTCTGTAGCTTTACAAAAGGAATATTCAACAACTTCTGTAAAAATGAATAAATAAAATATATAAAAATAAAATGTGTGCTTCCTGTTTTACAGAGGTAGCTAAACAAAACAGACATTTTGTGTTAAATTAAGTGCTTACAATGCACAAAGTGTAATCTCTTACTGCAACGTAAATTATTAATATACTTAATAATTACTTACAAATATACAACTGTAAGGTTTTGGTACTGTTCTGTAACAAAAAAGTGCAATCTCTTACTGCAACGTAAATTATTTTACATACTACTAATATACAGCGTCGTCTGTGGTCCAACACGCAGTTGCAAAATAATTTGCCCCCACTGTCATGTGACACACCGGGAAACTGTTTCGCGCTGTCTTTTGCGCTTATTTTTGTTGGCAAATGAGAACGATTTGCGTGCTTCATCATGGTTTCACCGCGGGGTTTGCAGATGATGTTCACGTCACGTAATTGCGTCACTTCATAAGGTTCCCATGGCAATAAGGGGAAAATAATGGCGCTTTACTTGTGTGAAGTAATCGTAACATTTTCAACTTTCTGCTAAGATATATGTGACTTTTTTTACAACGAATATACAGGGATTATGAAATCATGCTAGCCCCGCATATTTTGCTTGCTGAAATCGGCAATTTATGCTGCGAAAGTGCGGCGTATTTGAAAAAATGTGACCCTCACATAAATATGCGGACTTTGGCTGATTATGCGTGAAATCAAGCGATCGCATAATCACATTTTTCTGGAGGGACTGCACTGTTAACAATCTGTCCCTCACAGACTGCGTGACTTCACCACAAGGAATTTTTAGTCTGTGACGAATAAGCCTCTTTTGGTCGAATAAAGATTAGTCAAATATTAGGGGGCAGCCTAATATTTTGGGAATTTTAAGTAATACAGTGTTTCATTATATTCAAATATGTTCATTAAATTTCAGCAGTTTTGTTTGTTTTGTTCATGTGTAGCCAGCATTATATTGTATTATATTATTATATTATATAACCATGCTATTATATTAGAAATTTGTCACCCTCAACTTTAGATACTGGTACCAGTACGAGCAACTGAAAAGTCCATACTAGTCGAACACTAGTCTTGATCTCATTCTAGTATCAAAAGTGGCTAAATAATAAAGACATGGAAATTGACAGACTCCACTTCCTTTGGCATACAGCTAACACAAACACATGTCCACACCACACTCGGTTTGTGAGCGCTGACTCAACCCCGCCTCCTAAAACTCAGGCCTGTGGCTTACAGCAGCAGCTGAACTTTGCTTGCAACACCTCCTGCAGTGGTCACAGGTCACTATGACTCATCTGTGGTGACTCTGGTTCTTACTGTGCGGGTCACAGTAGGGTCCCGTCTGTCCTGGAGGCCTGCCGCCAGTTATCACTTTTCATCAGTGAGGCACAGGTCCTCGGGTACACGCCTGCACACGGTCTACAAGTACTGCTGAGAGATCCTCTCGCTGCTTCAGTCCTGCTGGTGCCCCCACCAGTATGCAATTAACAAATGACTCATCAAACTGGGTGAGAAAAACAGCCTGTTTTACAAACACAGCAAAGATAAAGTTTCAACGTCCAAATCTGGAGTAAATGGACTTCATCTGAATCACAACCATGTGACCCTTGTTTATAATTTGCTAAACAATATGGTAATTGTACAATGGAGTACAGGGAAATGTATTCAATTCCAGGAATATGATGTTTTGGATAATTACATGTACATGTAAACTGCAGTTAATGTCTTAAAGCAGTGATTCTCAAACGTGTCCTGGAGTATCACCAGCCTTGCACATTTTGTATGTCTCCATTTATCACACCGGATTCAACGGAGACTGCACTCATTAGTAGAGACTGCGAGACCTGAAATGGGTGTTTCAGATATAGGGAGACATACAAAATGTGCAGGGCTGGTGGTACTCCAGGACAGGTTTGAACTGTCTTAAATCATTAGGGGCTTTCACACCGGGGGGTTATAGAAACTTAGTTATAGGAACCAGCAGGAACTCTGCAGAAACGAAGTGGCATAAGCCATGGTTGTTGTGACTTTTTTTGACGCAGTGGAAAATATTTATTTTGCCTGAGCACACAGCGCTCAGTCTTCATTAGTTTACAATCTGTTTAACAGTCCTGTAATACGTTATTAGAAAGAACTATTATACAAAGAAAGTAAACGGTTTATGACAAAGTATTAGAGTTTGCCATGTGGTTGATGCCCAATGTCGCTAGCTGAGCAGAAATACATAATCATGTTTCACTTGGTCCACTCAAACTCACGCTGGATTTTCTTCTTAGTGTAAGGCTGATTTTCTGATTTTTAAAAACTGTTTTCCATGTTCTTAGAGTTAGTTTGTAGAGTAAATGTATAGGTTATAAACTGTGTGTGTGTACATGGCTTCTTAAAAATGTCCGGTGCCAGTGTTTCGCATACGTTTGATCAATCAACGTACATTTACGTCACTGGTAGTTCCTTTTGTGCTGGGTTAGACCCAAATCTGAAGAAGAAGCTACTTTAGTCCCCCCAAAAGGCATTTCTAGAACTAAAACGGGTCCCAATACTTGTGGTGCGAACGCTCCAAAAAAGCGGGTACTTCCGCCATTAGTTTTAAGAACTATGGAAAGGTTCCTCCAGTGTGAACGCCCCTCTTTATAGTGCAGTTTCTAAAAATGGCATTCCATGCATCTTCTAAGAAAACAAAAAACGTAACCGCTGTAATACACTGTCTAAAATGACCCATTACTTTTATAAACCAGCAGAAGCATAAACAGTTTTATTGTACTCATATTTATAATTAAAATAAACAGTTTTCCACCAAATAATGTAGCATTTACAGCTGCAACTCAGCCACCTCGTTGAAGAAAATGTTTTCAATATATTTCAAATTCTCATTACAAATTTGGAAGACGGTTGGCATTTTCACATGCGCATTATTGCGTAACACTTTCATGTTTAACGGGTTATTTAAATTTTTGGAGTGATAAAGGGTTTACGAGCTCTTTAATTTATAACATTTAATTAAAATCAGAACTAAATTAATTCATTAAAACTAAATCTGTCAGTGGTTAAACTGACATTGTTACAATTCAACCTGTCTAACAACCAACCCCCCAAAAAATTCCCTAGAGAATATTTCCTAAGCAAGAACTGACCCAAAAGATCTATGTGATATATGTTGCATGGTCTCAGACACCAAAATAATACCTCCACTCTTGAAGTCATCCATCATTTGACAACAATCATTTGAATGTCTGGCAATGTTTTCTGTGTTCTCTTTTCTGACCATGTTTGATATGATGGTCTAGTTGCTTGGACGGTTCCATATGAAGCCCATGGCGGAACCCTTTAAGGTTCAATACAGAACCTTTTCTTCTAAGGCAGTGTATCCACCAAAGTATTTTTTACCAGCCTTTCTACAGGAGATTGAGAGCTCTTCGGCAGTGCAAAGTTTTTTTTGTTTGTCTGTTTGTTTTTTCAGTTGAAATGCTTTGCCTGCTATGGCATGGAACCTCCACAAAAGTGTTACTGGTTTGTTTCTGAATATCAAAATGTTGATGCATTGTAAAATATTTGATCTGGTACTTGTTTTAAATGATTTTGTTCTGTTGTTGTGTTTGTTGTTGTCATCTATTGCCATTGTACAAGCAGAATGTGGCGGTTGGTTGGGGAGGTATTAGTCCTGCCCCTCTTCCACTGTGATTGGAAGTAGTAGTTGAACATTCTTCAACTATTAGCGACGAGAAAAAAAAAAACGGCAATAGCTCAGCATGAAACACTCTGCGCCTCATCACGCTATGCCGTTTTTTTTAAAAAAACAAAACATAGCACTCCCATTGAAAACAATTTGGGAAAAAATGCTAGCCTTGGGAAAAAACGCTTTGTTGGACACAAGGCCTCAAGAGAGAGTTTGAATTTAACCCACAATACTGCTTTAATTAATTTTAAAAAAAAAATATTTTCTTTAGAAATAACAACTGTGATAAAAGCTTTTGCTCAAAACCAAACCCGCTGGTCTGTCTCCGTCGGTTACAAGTCACTGCAAACCTAATAGATGTCTCTGGTGTGGTTGAACACATCCAGAACCCAATGAGATTAATTCTGCTGTTTGTGTCATAATGTCCCATTCATTAAATGCAGTTAATCACAGACAGGACCTGAGGGAGGCCTCCATTACAGGTCTCCAAGCAACTAGACCCCAATAAATCACACAGAGTCATATCAAACATGGTCAGAAAAATCACATTTGACAAAAACAAGAAGGGGTGATATTATCACTGTTCACGCACAATGAGCTCTTTGCTTGAGGTTAGGCACGATTCAAGACAAGAGAACGCAGAAATGCCAGACATTCAAATGATTGAAGTCAATCTAGGAATAAATGATGGATGACTTGCATCATTTCAAGATTGGAGGTGTTATTTTGGTGTCTGAGACCATGCAACACAAATCACTTAGATCATTTGGGTCAGATCTTTCTAAGGAAATATTCTACAGGGTTGGTTTTTAGACAGGGTGAATTGTTACAATGTCAGTTTAACCACTGACAGCAGAAATCAGGAATCTGAGCCACAGCCTTGAGGGCAACGATCCAACATATCACACAGTAGCGCTTCAGGCAACCTGACTTCAAGTCCAAACTCAAGATCGTATCCTGTTCCAGTTCCAAATGATGATTCTGTCTAAAAAAAAATACAAACTAAACATTTTATATATACACCCTAACATTCGCAAAAAGGCAAATATGCCAATTCAGAATTTTGAGGAGAAAATCCAACTTTAACTCTTCTGTTCTCTTCTCTCACACTGTATATCTAATATTATATATTATATTACTTTTCTGCCAGCGTTCGGACGTAAACACGGAAGCCTGCACTGCTTTCACTACGTAAACTGTGCTTGACGACAGTTCAGATTGTTAAATAAAGTCTTTAATTTTGCTTCGTTTTTGCGCAAAAAAAGTATTCTTGTTGCTTCATAACATTAAGGTTGAACCACTGCAGTCGTGTTGACTATTTTAACAATGACGTGATGCCTTCAGATTTCTTAATTATCTTAATTTCTGTTCCGAAGGTCTTACAGGTTTGGAACTAAATGAGGGTGAGTATTTAATGACAGAAATTTCTAACCCTTTAATGGATGTTAAACAACATGTGGAATCTGAATCAGCAGATTCTAGTTGTTAAGTAGTTAATTTTTTCACAAAACAGAAGATACGATGCAAGTTAGAAAGCCCAAGTTGACACTACAAAAAAGCAAAAGTAGTTCTCATTATCAAATCTTTTTGATCCTAGTGTTGAACAGAGCAGAACCGTGATCAGGGTGACTTGATCGGTTCACCGTAAATGCTGCTCCATCTCTGCAAGCGCAGTGAGCAAAAGGATTAGTTCACTCCAGAAGTAAAATTTCCTGATAATTTACTCATCTTGTCATCCAAGATGTTCATGTTTTTCTCTCTTCAGTCGAAAAGAAATTAAGGTTTTTGAGGAAAACATTCCAGGATTTTTCTCCATACTGTAGCCTTCAACAGGGACCATGGTCCAAATTGCAGTTTCAATGCAGCTTCAAAGGTCTCTACACGATCCCAGCCGAAGAATAAGGGACTTATCTAGCAAAACTATCGGCTATTTTCTAAAAAAATTCAAATTTCTATACTTTTTTAACAACAAATGTTCGTCTTGCACTAGCTCTGTGATGCACGACTGTGAAGTAGGTGGAAGTACCGCCCCAGTGTTTAAAAGCGAACGTGCAAAGACTAAGTCAAAAGGCCTTTTTTAAAAAAAAGCTAAAACAACAATGTCAGACGATTTTGGAGTAGAAAATGAGGTGGAGTTCCGCATTCGTTACACAAGACCTTTCCAACGTGACTATGTAATGGGTGAAGTCATGGATGCAATAACGTTTTTACTCCAAATTCACTTCACGCCACAGTTGAGTATTTGAAATACTGTAACTTACTTACTTTATAGTATTTTATACAGTGATAAAATACTCAATTCTAATGTCTAGAACACTTCAGATAAACCATATATTGTAACAATCCTATGTCTTCATGTTTCATGATGTCCATATAAGGGATTTCCTGGAACGTCATAAGTTTTATGACTTCTATGAGTCTCATTTGCGGACTTTCTGCTCGAGGGCGCCCCCTGGTATGAGCATGAATGAAACAGACAGCCATTGCATCTGTGTACTCACTCACTAATGCTCACAACACCGTATTTGGTTAAAAACAGAATTTTTTTTTTTACATCTCTCAAAAGAAATTTGAATTAAACACATGCAAATCCATACGTTTTTCTCCAGTGTAGAGAAGTGTACAGTTTTTTTTCCTCTCAGTGGATGTATAAGATTACACTGTTTATTCTTGTTCTACCAATGTGTGGCCTATGCTACAAAACATCTGTAGCACCAGTGCTATGTGCAAAGAAAGTTGATGTACAGCCCTGCACATACGACAAGCTGTTTTTTCAATGATGTTAATATCTTTGCACACACAGAGCAACAACCTTGAAATGGTTAGAGATCAAACAAACACTATCTGTTATTAGAGAACCCTCACAAGGTGAAAACGGCAACACACACACACTCTTACATGCAAGTACACACGCAATCCTAAATCTCTTTTGTGTTGACAGCTGTACTGATGAAAGGAGTACTGGGAGCGTTCATCAGTCATCCACTGTCCAGGACGACAGATTTCCTCAAGATGTCAATATCCCCAGCTACTGACAACGGCAACCATCCGTCATAGTGAGCATTTATCCACTCCTGCTGTCAAACACACCTAGAACTATTCAAGACATGAAAATAAGGACAAGAACAATATCAACTTCACTTTGTTTACTCAGTAACATACTCTATGTGAATGTGAGGACCCTGTGTAGATCAAAAATTCCTGACAGTTAGTACAGATGTGATACACAGATAGCTAGCTGAATAATCCTATTTGTCCTATAGACCATTTCACATTTCTTGATTCTACCTCAAAGGTAATAAATCAGGATTTATAAAAGCAGAAACTTATTGCATTATATAGGTAAGAATGAAACAGTCTCTTCTTCACTCAAATTTTCATTTTTTCTGTCAGACATTTTTCCTCAAACGTTAAATTTACTGTTTACATACAATGTGCAGTGTTTCTGTGACTTTCAAAGCTTTCACTATGTAAACTGTGCTTGACGACAGTTCAAATTGTTAAATAGTCTTTATTTTTGTTTCGTTTTTGCGCAAAAAAAGTATTCTTGTTGCTTCATAACATTAAGTTTGAACCACTGCAGTCATGTTGACTATTTTAACAATGACATAGCTACCTGTGTGTGGAACAGAAACCTTCAGATTTCTTAAACATCTTAATTTCTGTTCCGAAGGTCTTGCAGGGTAGGAACTAAATGAGGGTGAGTATTTAATGACAGATATTACATTTTTGGGTGAACTAACCCTTTAACGGATTTTAAACGACATGTGGAATCTGAACAGCAGATTCTAGTTGTTAAACTTTATATATACAGGTGCTGGTTATATAATTAGAATATCCTCAAAAAGTTGATTCAGAGAGTCGATCAGTCTGTGGCACTGCTCAGGTGTTATGAGAGCCCAGGTTGCTCTGATAGTGGCCTTCAGCTCTTCTGCATTGTTGGGTCTGGCATATCGCATCTTCCTCTTCACAATACCCCATAGATTTTCTATGGGGTTAAGGTCAGGCGAGTTTGCTGGCCAATTAAGAACAGGAATACCATGGTCCTTAAACCAGGTACTGGTTGCTTTGGCACTGTGTGCAGGTGCCAAGTCCTGTTGGAAAATGAAATCTGCATCTCCATAAAGTTGGTCAGCTGCAGGAAGCATGAAGTGCTCTAAAACTTCCTGGTATATGGCTGCGTTGACCTTGGACCGCAGAAAACACAGTGGACAGTCTTTGCATACGTCTGTGCGTAGTGGTTCTTGAAGCACTGACTCCAGCTGCAGTCCACTCTTTGTGAATCTCCCCAACATTTTTGAATGGGTTTTGTTTCACAATCCTCTCCAGGGTGAGGTTATCCCTATTGGTGTACACTTTTTTCTACCATATCTTTTCCTTCCCTTCGCCTCTCTGTTAATGTGCTTGGACACAGAGCTCAGTGAACAGCCAGCCTCTTTTGCAATGACCTTTTGTGTCTTGCCCTCCTTGTGCAAGGTGTCAATGGTCGTATTTTGGACAACTGTCAAGTCAGCAGTCTTCCCCATGATTGTGTAGCCTACAGAACTAGACTGAGAGACCAAATAAAGGCCTTTGCAGGTGTATTGAGTTAATTAGCTGATTAGAGTGTGGCATCAGGTGTCTTCAATATTGAACCAATGCCGGCAAATATGAGTATGCAATTGGTTGTCTGCATTGTATCACACTGCAAAGGTTTGGCACCGCAAAAGCGGTGCTAACCCTGCTCCAGAGCAGAGTTTCATAACCCCGGGTAAAAAGCGGTACTAACCCCACTTCTAAATTACAACCGTGAAACATTCCTTTACCCGGGGTTAAAAGCGGTGTTTAGAACAACGATAACCTGGGGTTAAGTGCAGTGTGAAAAGCCCAAAATACAGAATAAAATACTCATTTAAAAAACTCTTTTGAATGGTAGGGTACAGTATTTGAAAAGAAATGAATATAAATCAATATACAGATGGGTGAAAGCACAGCAACACTGTCACAGTTAAAATGGTTCCAGGCCTACATTTTCCAATTCATACTTCCGCCTCTCATCTGCTGCTGTTATAGGACATAATATTCAAAGAGTTCATAAAAGACACAGAAGTGGGAATAGAAAGTGCACGACTTAGTTCATTCAGAATATGATTATGTACATAGGAATATTCAAATAGCTGTGCACTCTATGAAGCAACCTCTTATTCAGACCTCTTTTTGGAATGAAGACTTAACAAGAAAAAGGACCTTTGCACTTAAACATGGTCAATGAATGAATCTTACATTGATTATGATAATCAACCACTGATTAGGTTAATGAGGGCAGGAAACAGTAAAGAGCCAATGATATCGCCATCTGTCCATTATTAACATTCATTATCATAATTATAATAATTGGCATCACATATTAATCAGTTAATAGTCCATCTAATGTCTCAATTAAAAAGTGAAGAATTTTGAGATGTTGTTTCTCCTTGTCTTTTGTTAAGTACAGGAAGCAAGAAAACGTTCTTGGCATATTTTTAGACAGGCAGTGGCTATTTGCAAAAAGCGATAGATTCCATTCACACTAAGTGTAAATGCTGTAGCAAAAAAAAAGTAAATAGTGATAAATGCCATTTATACATTATAGTGCAAATAGTTGCAGATACTTTCACCTGTAGCATGGGTGTATTGTAGCATATTATAAAATGGTATGCAATAATAACTAATTCAATGTATATGACTAAAATTAATAAAATGATCATTACTTGTCTCTGTCCTTAAAGCCCACACCTACACCAAACCCTACCCATTCAACACTTAATTCCCACTATTAAATATCTGTTAGGCACTTCATTTCCTCTTTTCGAATATTTTCTTAATTTTAATTGAACATAAACACCTCTCCAAGCTGATATGCGATGGCAAAAGAGAGAAAAATGAATTTGGAAAAAGGCAGATTCGAACTCGGATCGTTCGTGTCAAAAGTTCTGTTATCAGCAGAATATCTTTTGTCATTTTGTCTGGCCAAATCAGAAAATGGTGGGCAGAGTTAGTGTAAATAGCCTCTGCCAATGATGCAGGCTATTTGCACTTGGTATAAACAAACACTTTGTTTTAGACATGGAACACATTTGTTTTTAACAAGGAAGTCATGGCAATTGACAGGCAATCTAACCAACCATAACCCCAAATCCGCCATTTTGTCCGACAAAGTGGTCCGGGTAGTTAGTAGATTAACGTTGGTGAACTTGAAAAATTGTGTGTACTCGCGTCTTTCCACACTTGAAGAGCGCATGACTTATCGGACATAAGCAACAGTACCTAACTAGGTGCATTATGTAATATTGACTGCTAGAGGTTTAACTGGGTGGGTACAGCAGTCAAAATTAAAACTCCCGAAGTTTTTTTGCCCACCCCCTCCTCCTCAGACTCGACGCTTCCCAGATTGCGGACATGCAACACAAAAAAGCGGAATTGACCATGCAAAGCAACAAGCCTTATGATATAAGTTGATCAACTGATGTATATGATTGCAAAGTTTTTATTGCCAAGGCTTTTTTGGTCAGGTAGAATTTGCAGTGGGAGAGATCACACAGACCAAAACAAAAACAGCCATTCCGACACGGAACACACACTTCAAAAGTAGGATAACTGGCTCTGGCATTGTTTTTTTTTTCAGAGAAACAAGTATTTGAACATGTTTTCTACATCTCTGCAAACATATTATAGTATTTTTAATCTTTAGTTCAATATAAAAAAAACCCACACCTTTAACATGAACAGAAGTTTAGTAGTTTTGTTTTTGGATGCACTAATGTCCATGTAAACTGACCTTTTCACTGAACTGCAGCATTTGCGCTAAGACGTGTCAGTTGTGTTTTGGAAACAGTATTTTCAGAAGACTATTTATTTAGAATGGGTGAGTTTGATATTGAGACTGATTCTAAATGACATGCTCACTTTACCAATGACCCCTAAACAGTCTATAGGTTAGTGTATATAACATAAGCAGACGCAGTGATTGAATGACTCAAGTATTCACTACCTGCCTCCCTGAATTAACATCTCTATAACACAGTGAAGCCTCAAACTGTATGCATACTATGTATTCCATACCAAATTTACAGTAATGTTGGAAAAAAAAAAAGACCCAATTTATTTGAATCCACCCAATTAAATTAAGAATTTCTACACAAAATAGCAGCAGTGGGTAAAGTGTGCCAAATGCTTTCAGGGTAAAATGTCACTTGCTTGTACTAATACTGAAAGTGAACTTTACCTCCAAATGCAAAAAATGCTATTACTACAAGAAATAATTGCTTCAACACATTCAAATATTAACTACATTCAAATATCCCACAAACGAACTGTATTAAGCAGCATAGCCATTTTCATACTTTAAGATTGGAATAATAAGAAATGTTTCGTGAACAGCAAATCAACATTATTTCTGAAAGATCATGTGACACTGAAGACTGGAGTAATGATGTTGAAAATACAGATTTATCATCACAGAAATGACATTTTTAAATATATTAAAATAGAAAACTTATTTTACATTGCAATAATATTTCACAATGTTACAATGTATTTTTAATCAAATAAATGCAGCCTTGGCGAGTATAAGAGACGTCTTATCGACCTCAAACTTTTCAATAGTAGTGTACGTTTAGAATTGTATTTAAAATTATTTGAAATGAGATTTCCAAAGAATTTAAAGACCCCCTGTGGTGAAAGTCAAGTTTTTAAAGTTGTTTAAATGTCTATGTGGTGTTTTTAATATGCTTTAAGACAAGCTATGTGCTAAGTCAACACCACTGTGGAGCATTTTCTCCTTAAAACTCCTATGTTATGTTATATTTTCCTGCTGATATGAAAAACTCCAGTATATATAGCAAAATAGCGGGTGAATTATGTATATGATGTATATTACAATGCCTTTCACCACTGATGTTCAAATTTGCTCAAAGCGATTCTAAGGATACCGATTTTTTGATGGCAGACTGAAATGGCGAACGGGATTATTGTTTGTGTCACATTAGCAACACATTATTAGCAATTTGATAATGTATAGTCAAGCAAAATATAAGCTAAGCTAATCATATTAATTACTGTTATGTGTCTGAAGTTGTAGAGAGCGATACATAAAACGCATTACCATTCTAATACATCGTCTTTGTAGACGAGCTTGTACAATTCCCTCTTCTGAATTAATTTCTGGTTCAAACATATACGGCTGAATTGAAACAGTACTTCCACTTGCCATTGTGCAGCATTTACTACAGTAAAGTTGACAGAGTGGATCTCCGAGCTGGTGTGAGCGAGTTAAGGCGGGGCTAATTTGCATATTCATGAATCTATGCATACTATATGAAGCAACAGTGTAGAGTTACATTCAAGCTATTTTAAGGAATGAATAAATTTTTTTCACAGGAAAATTTTTTTTTAAATTTGTCATCTTGGTGATCGAAGATACGTTTCAAGGGATACAATTATTGACTACGGGGAATTTTCAAGGCACAGTTTAACACTAATGAGTCAGGGCCAATGGATATCAGACAAGCAGCCTTACATCTGCTTCCTTCAGTTCATGAATAACATAACCCCTCTTGACTAAGTTTCAGGTCTACGAGGCTTACAAAAAACGTGTAATGTAATCTAAAGCGCAAGCATTCAAATCCCATGAGAGACCCTCACAGCAAATGGATACATCTACGCATTAATACATCTCTCTAATTGCAAAAGTGAAGCATACCCCATTGCTGACGTCTTTTCAGAACATAACTTTAAGATTCACAGCCTATGCCAGAAATGTCATGCAAATCCAACTCATTTAATATTTAAAGGCCTTGCAAATAAAAGTATAAGATTTTAAACAAGACCTACAGACATACCATGATACTCAGGCTCCATGTTGACGAGATCTTTGCAGATGGACCTGTTATCTCATGAAAGATTAAATGACGAAGACGTGCACTCCACACTGACCTTGCACCTGCTTTTATTTATAGCTATAGAAATTCAGAAATACGACGATGCAATTTAAATAAGTTAAAGTTGCGGAACAGCACCCGACAGCCTCGCTCATGGAGATTAATTAGTGCTCTGGGTGTTATTAATTGTAGATGGATGTGTTACCAGCTACCTGGTTGGTTAAAAGAATAAAAAGACTTTTAAACAAAAGCTCCACCAGCTGCACCTTACAATATTATGAAATAACAGAACAATTATGAACACCTGCAAAGCTGGTCAGAGAAAATTTACAGACAGAATTTTATTAGGTTTATTGTTTGAATGTTTCAACCAACACTCATTCTTTGTGAGTTATTCTTACTTTGAGTATCATAAACAGAGTCTACTGTAATGAATCCCCTCCAGCAACTCCACCAGATAAACGATGGGAATTATTTGTGTTTTATTTCTCTGGAACATGATTTACGAGTTGAAAAGAGGCCTGGTGGTTAGCTCATGTTTTCCAACATGTTGCACAGCACCACTTACATGCGGGTGACCGCAATGTTTTATGACGGTTCGTCACTCTACTGTCTGAATGAAGGCAAAAGCAGTCATTTCCATAATAATAATAATAATTTTTTTAACTAATGTTAATTAATCGTTTTTAATTAATTAAAACATTTTTTGTGATTGTACAATTGATTAAAATATTACAATTTTGAGCGTGGCATGGTTGTTGGTGCCAGACGGCCCGGTCTGAGTATTTCACAATCTGCTCAATTCCTGGGATTTTCACGCACAACCATTTCTAGATTTTACAAAGAATGGTGTGAAAAGGGAAAAACATCCAGTATGCGGCAGTCCTGTGGGTCAAAATGCCTTGTTGATGCTGGAGGTCAGAGGAGAATGGGCCGACTGATTCAAGCTGATAGAAGAGCAACTTTGACTGAAATAACCACTCGTTACAACCGAGGTATGCAGCAAAGAATTTTTGAAGCCACAACCTTGAGGCGGATGGGCTACAACAGCAGAAGACCCAGCACCACTCATCTCCACTACAAATAGGAAAAAGAGGCTACAATTTGCACGAGCTCACCAAAATTGGACAGTTGAAGACTGGAAAAATGTTGCCTGGTCTGATGAGTCTCGATTTCTGTTGAGACATTCAGATGGTAGAGTCAGAATTTGGCATAAACAGAATGAGAACATGGATCCATCATGCCTTGTTACCACTGTGCAGGCTGGTGGTGGTGGTGTAATGGTGTGGGGGTTGTTTTCTTGGCACACTTTAGGCCCCTTAGTGCCAATTGGGCATCGTTTAAATGCCACGGCCTACCTGAGCATTGTTTCTGACCATGTCCATCCCTTTATGACCACCATGTACCCATCCTCTGATTGCTACTTCCAGCAGGATAATGCACCATGTCAAAAAGCTCGAATCATTTCAAATTGGTTTCTTGAACATGACAATGAGTTCACTGTACTAAAATGGCCCCCACAGTCACCAGATCTCAACCCAATAGAGCATCTTTAGGATGTGGTGGAACTGGAGCTTCGTGCCCTGGATGTGCATCCCACAAATCTCCATCAACTGCAAGATGCTATCCTATCAATATGGGCCAACATTTCTAAAGAATGCTTTCAGCACCTTGTTGAATCAATGTCACGTAGAATTAAGGCAGTTCTGAAGGCGAAAGGGGGTCATCAATGAGTATTTAAATAGATCTTTTTTCCTTAGGATAAAATTAATGACAATTATAGCTAGTTGAATTATATTTGAAAGCATAATTAAGATTTAATAGGCCTAAACTGTAAACTGTAAATGTTATGGTTTCTGTTTATCATTTAAAAACAACATTACAGAATATGATCTCAACTTTTAAATAAACTTTAATTTATATAACAATTGTTACATGAACCCACTCTAATAGCAAATATACTATAGCTTTGCCTGTATTTACTGTGAGATGTCTCTGTCTGGGTATGTTCACTTTTTCACTTCATACTTTTTTTTTTTTTTAAACAAATTTATATGTGAAAAAAATGAACAACTAAGCATACTTATTAAAAGTTTGATCCTGCCAATGCAACATCAGTATCAAAAGTAATGCATGATCTGTCAGAGCCATAGCCTTGTGGGCAGTGCTCTGACGTATAGTGCAACAGCGCTTCACGCGACCCGAGTTTGTTTGTGTATATATATGCACGAGCATGATCTGTCCGTCTCTACTGATTTCATGAGTCATTCGGTTTCACTGTACCATGTGTTCTTACACCTGTGTGGCTTGATCTTAGTTTACGATATAAAAGCACATGGCAGGATCAACCAAGCAGCCAGATGGAGACTGCAATGTGATCTAATAGAACTTCTACCACTACCACTACTAATAAAACATATATTATCCATACTGTTGCAACCTACACCAAAACATGATTAGATTCTCACAGTTCACCTTCACTAACCCCCAGAAAAACCCAACACCTCCCTCCATGAGAATAACAAATGTGAAGGGGTGTTACTTCATTTCCCTCTGCATACCATTCCTGCTAAATGACTGGTCCCCCATCACAATAATGTAGTGGGATCAAAGGATCCTCAAGCAGCCCCTCATCACCAGAGAGAGCGACACATAAAAAGCTGTGGGTCGGGGGTTAAGCATCCTGTCTCTCGTTAGCATTTTATCCAGCCTGATCGTTGACAAGCCACTTCCCCTGATGATATTTAATAGAAGAACATGGTGGTTGAAAATATTGGCTGTGAACGTTTCTCATTTAAAAGCCGGCATGAAAAAAATGCATTTACTGGGAACTATGTGGATTAAAGTCGATATATTGACGTGTCTGAACCCTGGGAGATGATAGTAATCTTCCTCAGATTTGGTGTATTAAAAGGATGATGATATGAGAAATCAAATGTTTCTTGATCTTTTGAGATAAAAGTGTACGTATGAAAACATGCTGTAACTTTCAGAACTCTTTGGATGTGATGTAAATAATGCTCATGTAAACTGGTATTTTCATCGGATTACAGATTATAGGTTGGAGAGAATGGGGTAAGATGTGTCACCCCACATAAAAATATTTGGAAAGGGCTCATTATTAACAGCTTTTTGTGATAAGCATTTAATCTAAAAGCAGCCTTTTGGTAACACTTTTTTTTTTAAATGAATTATGTCAAAGCCAACTTATTCAGGTTTAACAATATGCTAAATAAAGAGTACACCATTGATGCAGATAATGCCAGGTCTGAGCAGAAGATTTTGCTGCATTAGGTAAAGCAGTGGTTATTTATTATTCATGTTGGTTACCATGCTAATAGGAAACAATTCCCGCATATTCATGCATATATTCTTGCTCTTGAGTATCTTACATAACTATCAACATGACATGAGTAATAGCATGTGATTGCAGCCATGTAAATGACCAATAATAGCAAATAATTATATTCTGAAGAAACTGTGACAGGTGCTTGCTATGGAGGGATTCAATGGTACAATGTCCCAATCTCATCATTTTCCCCATTTACTATTTATGGCAAATGGGACTCAAACTGCTGTGTGTGATACTTAATAGCTGCTTGTTAGCCCGAATAAAAGGAGCCCAATTCCCTTGTCTCTATGATGTTCTGATCCAGAGACCTCCATTTGATCCCTTTTCTATGTATGGTTGCTAGGGTGCTCTAGGTGCTCTAAAAAAGAAGACGAAGAGGATGAGGAGGAAGGGGTACGGAGAAAAATTAGAAGGAAAACAAAAAGAAAGAAAAGAAAAGGAGGAGGAGAATGAGAATGATGGTGATGATTATGAAGAAGAAGAATAATGAAGAAAAGGAGGATAAGGAGTATGATAAGAAAAAGGAGGATGAGGAAGATGAGGAGCAGGAGGAGGAGAAGTAGAGAAGGAAAAAAAGAAAGGGGGCAGGGTGAGTAGGAGAAGAAGGAGAATAAGAGAAGGAGAAGGTGGTGAAGAAGAAGAAGTGTAAGAAGATAAAGGAGAATAAAGAGACAGAGGAGGAGAGAGGAGAAGGAGAAGAGAGGAGGTGGAAAACAAAGAATGAAGAGGAGGAGAAGAAAAGGGGTGAGGAGAAGGGGGGAGAATGAGGTAGGAGAAGATAAGAAGAGAAGAAAGAAATGAAAAAAGAAGTGGAGAAGAATAGGATGAAGGAGAATAATAAAACGACAAAGAACAATAAAAGGAGAAAGAAGAGGAGAATAAGGAGGAAGGAGAAAGAGAAGGAGGAGAAAAAGAAAAAGGAGGTGAAGAAGAATGATAGAGAAAAACAATGAAGATGAGGAGGATAAGAAGGAAGTGAAGCAGTATAAGACGAAGAAGAAGAAGAAGAAGAAGAAGGAGAAAGAAGACGATGACGACGATGGAGAAGAACAATAAACAGGAGGATATGAAGGAGGAAGAGGAAAAAGAAGGAAGGTGCACAACGAATAAGAGGATAAGAAGGGGAGATGGAGGAGGAGGAATAAAAAGAAGGATGGTGGAGAGCGAAGAGGAGAAGAAAAAGGAGAGGGAGAAGGGGAAAAATAAGAAGCAGAAGGAGGAAAAGAAGAAGCATGAAGAGGAAGAGAAGTAGGAGAAGATGGAGGAGGAGAAAAGAAGAAATAAGATGGAGAAGAATATTTTAGAACAGAAGGATATGAAGAAGGAGGGAGGAAGAAAAGGGGAAGGAGAAGAGGAGAAGAAGATGGAGAAGAGGAGAAGGAGAAGAAAAAGAAGAGAAGTAGGAGGAGGAAAAAACAAAGAATGGAGAAGGAACAATGAAGAAGAGGATAAGAGGAGGAGGAAAATGGAAGGAAGATGGAGAACAACAAAGAAGAGCAGGAGAAGAAAAAGAAGGAAGATGGAGAATAAAAATGAAGAAGAGGAGAACAACAAGGAAGAGGAGAAGAAAAAGGATTTAACATGGATTGTTTTATAAATTTATCACAAATGTAATGCTTTCTCTGTTAAGAGGCTGTTCTTGAAGTTTGAGGCAGAATGAGCCGGAGTGCAGTGATGAATGCTCATCTCATGAATGAAGGAACAACAGCAGAAACTGAATGTTCAACTCTAAGAGCCAGAGAGACGGTGGATACAGACATTATAAAAAAAAAAAGAAAAAAAAAAAAAAAGACATCTTGGGTAACTTTTGGCTTTAAAATTTCAACCTTATAATTGGACTGTAGATATAGATGGAAAGTCCAAAAGCATGTTAACGGATTTGTTAAATTTCTCATTATGATACAAACAAATTTATAGCAAATATTTTAATTGCATTACAGTAGACATGCTAATGCACCCGAGACCTACCATTAATCTAAAACACTGCCTGACGGGGCGCATCTGAGGGTCTTTCAGATGACAACTCTAACCCTGTCAGCGCTCAGCCTGATTTAATGAGAGTTTAGGTTCAGCCTGTTTGCAGCCATCAAAGACATGTTGCTTATAGCAGGTTAGAGCTAAACTTCCTCTCTCCCGCTGAGGGCGAAGACGACACCGGATCCAGCCCCGTCACCTCCTCATCCAGCATGCACGGCCCGTCTGCAGCTAATCAGAAGAGACTAGAGTCATTAATTATGGGCGCAGAATGAAACTTCCCTCTTCCCTTTCTCCCTTAACAAAATGACAGTAGTTTCCCACTGATCAGATGCTTTACGGTTATATTAGCTGCCTGTCTAGTTATCTCCCCGTTGTGTTCTTGTAGTCTGAATGGATTGTGGGCGTTGTTGCGGGATTGTTAGTGGGGTCCTGATGAGGCAGCGCGGCAGTGCCAGCCTGTCACGGCTTTGAAAGGAGGGAATGATTTAATTGATCCGATTTTTAATGCATGAATCATGCGGATGAGTCTCACACAGGGGGCAGTCTTTCTGCGCAGCCTGGTTTTGCAGGAGAATCATTCATCTTGCTTAGAGTGTGATGAAGCCCCTCATCTCAGCATAGGTCAGTTCTCATCACAGCTTTGAAAAATGCAAAACAAGTCAGTGTAGAACGTTTCAGAGTGGAGGGAGGATATGGATGATGGGTAGGGTAAGAACAATTAGAAACCTTATTAGCATGGCTCATGAATATTAATCAGGGGTCATAATGTTTGCCCAGTTGTCAGGGGGTTTACTTACCTTTGCTTTTTAAAACTTAGGATTTTTATTCTAGCATGATGCAATTCACAACTGCGCAAGTATTGTATTATATTATATTATATTATATTATATTATATAACAGTATATTGATTGTTTATGTCGCTAAGGGTGGTTTTTAAGGCAGTGATACACTAATCTGTTCGGTGATGCATAAATTTTAGCATAAATAAAACACGGCTATCGACAAGCATTAAGGACAGGAACTATCCATTTTATAAATTATGATATTATACCATAATATACATTATACTTTTAAATAAATTTAATGAATCGAGTAAGATCACAATACATTCAAAATAAACTGGTAACACTTTACAATAAGGTTCATTAGTTAAACATTAGTTAATGTATTAACTAACATGAACTAACCATGAGCAACACATTTGTTACTGTATTTACTAATTAAATACAAACAGTTGTTCATTATTTGTTCACGTTAGTTCACAGTGCATTAACTAATGTTAACACGATTTTAATAATGTATTAGTAAATGTTGAAATTAACATGAACAAAGATTAATAAATGCAGTTCAATATTAGTTCATGTTAACTAATGTTGTTAACCAATGAACCTTATTGTAAAGTGTTACCGATACACTTTTTTTTACCTATAGTTATAAGCACAAATACATGCTAAGCCATTTGCAGACATATTTATGACATTATATTATTATATAATATCATGTGAATTTGTTTTACATTATGCATTTACCATAAATAAACGATGCATCTTGCAATATCATAAAACATTAGAAATACACATATATTTTTGATCTGTAATTTAATGCATCAATGTTCTGAGCTTTGGCATTTGTAAAAATCACTCTCAGAAAAAAAAGGTACGCCGCTGTCATTGGGGATACAAAAGTAAAAAGGTACATCTTTGTACCTTACTTAGGCCTAAATGTTAAATATTAGTACGTTAAAGTTACATATTAATACTTTAAAAGTGCATATTAGTACCATTAAAGGTACATGTTACTATTTTAAAAGTACATATTTGTCTCTTTTCACTTTTGTACCTTAGGATACTGCCCCGGTGACAGGCACCATACCTTTTTTTCTTACGGTGATGTATATTCAAAAACTATTGCATTTTTAATAATTTGAGATTGCTTTTCCACAATGATGATTCACAAATATAAGGAGTTAAATTAGTAAGGATGGATGAATGGGAGTTTACGTGCAAGACAATCAGTGTCATACCACCGTCTCAAACGATCCTGTCATGATCTCCATAAATCAAGAAACCTAATTTGTTGCACACAAATATTTGAAAGGTTTTTGTCACTGATTGAAAGGCTGCTGCTCTATCAGCATTAGGGAAGACATGCAACATCTTTGTATTTTTTATTTTTTTTTACCTTGTAGATGAACTACCCATGTTTCAAGGAATCAACTCATTTGAACCATCTGCCTTAGGAAAAGGTCATAAGATGTCATGAATAATTATGCAAAAACATCTTCTCATATGTTATGAATAATTACGAAACATAGCTAACATAGACAAGCACTATACTGGATGAAAACATCACTTCCTGATCCAAAGTCACATCAATGCTGAAGACAAAAACAAGTTACTGCTTTTAAAATTGTAGTCTTCCGTCGCATGTAAAATTTCTGTTAATATCTCCAAGCAAACAAACAAACCAAAAAAAAAATTAAATTACTAGTATCTAATGTCAGTCATACTTTAGATTAGGGTCCAGTTCTCACTATTAACCAACTATTAACTTCGACTTTCGCCTCAATAAAATCCAAATTACTACTTATGAATAGTTAGTAAGGTACAGTAGTTGTGTAGTTTAGGTACTGGGTAAGATTAAGGGATGTAGAATATGGTCATGCAGAATAAGGCACTAATATGTGCTTTATAAGTCCTAATGAACAGCCAATATAATAGTTAATAGTGAGAAATGGACCCTAAACTAAAGCGCTACCCTAATGTCTTTAAAGCAGAGACAAGGGAGCATCTCAACCTGCTGCCTAAAAGCTCTTCAAGAGGGCAGGTATTTCTGGCAGAAAGATGCGCCATCACATGCTTCTAGAGGCCAAAATTGGCCAAGATCACCTCAGATCTTGTGTTGGTATTAGAAATAGTGAAGAGAAAATATTACACAAGAGCTAGTTCCAACTAAAGAAGAGTGATTATAGAACGCTTCACTCACATCCTCTGTTCCAGACACGATGTCAGTTTGATACTTTGGCTTCTTTTGGAACCATTTTCATTGCCGGAAAAGAAACATACAAGCTAGCTGGCCAATTTTTGTCTTAAACATAAGTTATTCAAAATCAACCTCTTGTTTATTGCACTTTTATATAAAAGCCATATCCACACAATCTGTGTTATTGATCTATATATCAGCGTGGCCAAAGGCCAAATCACAGCCATGCTGATAGCGCACTGAGAAGCTCTAAAAGTGGATGACCTAGTTAGTGACTAGCACAGACAAGGCTGGAGAGGAAGGTTCTTGGCAGTGGAAATGGGATGCAGGAGCTTCGCAGGACAATCCCTTTGTAGAGCTTTGGTGGAATTCGGCATTACAGGAGAGAAGAGGAGAAGAGCCATCCACAGCACTACAGAGGCTCCAGCTAGAGCATCTAGATGGCTCTGGATCAAGACGGCAGATCTGTGGAGTATTACTGCTAGAGCACAATCGCAGACTTATCCTCAACTGGGTGCTCCACACATCTGTTTTATCCTCGACGTCAAAGCATTACTAATACAGTACACAAAGAAATGTGAAGTGGATTGGAACGTACCAATCCACGTGTAGCTTCAAAGGGATCTACACGATCCCAGCCAAGAAATAAAGATTTATCTTATCTAGGGAATCAAAGCGATAAGTCACTTTCTAAAAAAATAAACACTTATATTCTTTTTAACCTCAAATGCTCATCTTGCACTGCTCTGCGTGCACCACGTGTAACGTGCTCACGTTGGAAAGGTCATGCATGACGTAGATGGGCGCTTTACAAAAAAATGGTAAAACAACAATTTTGAAGTTGGAGGAGAAAATGAGATACGGCCTTTCACGCTACTTTCGCCCACATCATGTGTGACCTTTCCAATGTGATTACGTAATACTGGTTAAAAAGTACAGTACTGTGCAAAAGTTTTAGGCAGGTGTGAAAAAATGCTGTAAAGTAAGAATGCTTTCAAAAATAGACATGTTAATAGTTTATATTTATCAATTAACAAAATGCAAAGTGAGTGAACAGAAGAAAAATCTACATCAAATCAATATTTGGTGTGACCACCCTTTGCCTTCAAAACAGCATCAATTCTTCTAGGTACACTTGCACACAGTTTTTGAAGGAACTCGGCAGGTAGGTTGGCCCAAACATCTTGGAGAACTAACCACAGTTCCTCTGTGGATTTAGGCAGCCTCAGTTGCTTCTCTCTCTTCATGTAATCCCAGACAGACTCGATGATGTTGAGATCAGGGCTCTGTGGGGGCCATACCATCACTTCCAGGACTCCTTGTTCTTCTTTACACTGAAGATAGTTCTTAATGACTTTCGCTGTATGTTTGGGGTCGTTGTCATGCTGCAGAATAAATTTGGGGCCAATCAGATGCCTCCCTGATGGTATTGCATGATGGATAAGTATCTGCCTGTACTTCTCAGCATTGAGGATACCATTAATTCTGACCAAATCCCCAACTCCATTTGCAGAAATGCAGCCCCAAACTTGCAAGGAACCTCCACCATGCTTCACTGTTGCGTGCAGACACTCATTCGTGTACCGCTCTCCAGCCCTTCGGCGAACAAACTGCCTTCTGCTACAGCCAAATATTTCAAATTTTGACTCATCAGTCCAGAGCACCTGCTGCCATTTTTCTGCACCCCAGTTCCTGTGTTTTCGTGCATAGTTGAGTCGCTTGGCCTTGTTTCCACGTCGGAGGTATGGCTTTTTGGCCGCAAGTCTTCCATGAAGGCCACTTCTGACCAGACTTCTCCGGACAGTAGATGGGTGTACCAGGGTCCCACTGTTTTCTGCCAATTCTGAGCTAATGGCACTGCTCACATCTTCCGATTGCGAAGGGAAGTAAGCATGATGTGTCTTTCATCTGCTGCAGTAAGTTTCCTTGGCCGACCACTGCGTCTACGGTCCTCAACGTTGCCTGTTTCTTTGTGCTTCTTCAAAAGAGCTTGGACAGCACATCTGGAAACCCCTGTCTGCCTTGAAATTTCTGCCTGGGAGAGACCTTGCTGATGCAGTATAACTACCTTGTGTCTTGTTGCTGTGCTCAGTCTTGCCATGGTGTATGACTTTTGACAGTAAACTGTCTTCAGCAACCTCACCTTGTTAGCTGAGTTTGGCTGTTCCTCACCCAGTTTTATTCCTCCTACACAGCTGTTTCTGTTTCAGTTAATGATTGTGTTTCAACCTACATATTGAATTGATGATCATTAGCACCTGTTTGGTATAATTGTTTAATCATACACCTAACTATATGCCTACAAAATCCCTGACTTTGTGCAAGTTTACCTTGAAGAATTGATGCTGTTTTGAAGGTAAAGGGTGGTCACACCAAATATGGATTTGATTTAGATTTTTCTTCTGTTCACTCACTTTGCATTTTGTTAATTGATAAATATAATCTATTACCAAGTTTATTTTTGAAAGCATTCTTACTTTACAGCATTTTTTCACACCTGCCTAAAACTTTTGCACAGTATTGTACATAAATGTTTATTTTGGTTACACTTTATTTTAAGGTGTCAGTGTTACAGTGTAATTATACATTTAAGTTCTAAGTAATAATAATTAACTACATCTACTTACTTGGATGAGGGTTTGGTTTAGGGTTAATTGCATGTTATTATGCATAATTTATAGTTATTACTGCAGTAACTCCATGTAACACGTGCAACAATGACACTGTAAAATAAAGTGTTACCTTTATTTATTTATTTTTTTAGAAAGTGACCAATCGTTTCCCTAGACAAGACCCTCGGTTGGGATTGTGTAGAGTCCTTTGAAGCTGCACTGATTTGGCAATTTGAACCTTCAACCTGTTGAACCCCAGTGAAGTCCACTATATGGAGAAAAATCCTAGAAATTATCAGGAAATTTTATATCTGAACTAATCCTTTACAACTCAGGTTAAAAGTAGTATTGCAGATGAAAAAAAAAGGAATTGATACTCAAAGAAAAAGACTATTAAAATGTTGGCGGATACTGTTAAGCTGATAACTGATATTAAAATCAGTTTAAAACCTATACTATTGTGTCTAAAGAAATTTAAAAACTACATCATTAACTTAATTATATTAAATGCATAACAGACATTACAACATTATAATCTACAGTAGAAAAAACGCATGTTCACTGAGATTTGCTAAAGATTGCATTTAAGAAGGTCTTTAAATTATTTGTTTTTAAATATTAAATATTCTAAGTGAGAGTTACATGATGGCAAAGGTACTCTAAATGAAAACAAACAAACAAACAATAAAATATCCAATATCGGCCGTTGACAAAATATTTCCAGAGATAACCGATACACAGGCACACCTCTAGTTACTGTTACTAAAAGCAGTGAACTAACATTATAGTTACAGATACAATATTTTTTAAAATGCACTATTCAGAGACTTATTTCTGATAGCAATCAATAAGTGGTCTAAATATTAAAATTGTTTTTGTACATATATCTACTGTGGAAGTTTTAGGACCAAAAAATGTTCATCCAATCATTGCACTAGGTCTGAATGCAATGATTGGATGTCCTACCTGCCTGTCAACATTATTTTTCGCATACCTCCGCGCACCTGTTCGCGCAGACATCCCACATCATCAGCGCATTCCGTAAGGACATGCAGAGTTGCAAACACACAGTAACTGAGCACAACAAATAATCAGCAGCCAACTTTTACAGTTCCTCATGAACCAAAACAACAAGCTTATGCTGTGTTCACACCATACATTTAATTACCGTAAATACGAGATGGCAATCTGTGACGTTCAACCTGGAGCTGTTCACATCCTTGGACTTGGGAATTATGTGTTTCTCTGGTAACACTATCAACGCCGAAATGAATCTGCAGCAGTCAGGTTGTACAAGTTAAAGATCCTTAGGTTGTTTACATTTATTATTATTCTAATTTTATGTACTTTGAGACATGAGGTAATTTAACGTTGTGACACTTTGCAGCCTCTGCTCAGGCTGTTCATGTCTTTAGGAGGCGGCGTGGCTTTGGAGAGTACAGACAGGCAGAGAAGGACCTTATGCTTTCAAAGCTAGTTTGCTATTGCTAGCCTATTGCAGAAATTGCCTACCCTACCTTTAAACTTCAGAATGATACATCTACAAAGTCAACTCTGCCCATCTGTATCTAGCTAGAATATTCACAGAGTACATAAAAAGGTCAGACATTGCATCCATAAGCTCCAACTAATGTATGAACGCTGGGAGAAATTTACTTCTTACTGACAAGCTGAGCTCAAAGCATTGCAGTCAAGTGAGTTAAAAACTGAAGAGAAAATCACTCAAGGTTTGACAACATTCACCAAAAAAAAGTATAATTTTCATAAAACTCTGTTGTGCTTCGCTGAAATGAATGTTTCCCTTTCACCATGAATTCCACTGATCAGTCATCATTTTTTTAGAGCCACTGCCAATACGCATAGTTTGGTCTTTTATGCATCTACATAGAAATAATAGAGAGTGATGACTCTCAACTGAGCCAAGGATGATGAACGCAAGCAGCAAAGTGGGAAGGAAAATGAAAAGAATCAAATGCAGAAATGTCAAGGTAGACTAAATGAAGTGACATGATGGGTGGGCGGTGAAGAATGGCTTTGGGTGTCAGAGCAGATGAAGAGTTATTGAGGCTATTCAAAACTAAGATCAACTCAATCAATTAAGAACTCAATGCCAAAGCTATATGTGCTTCTTTGAATGGCTGCATTCACACAGTGATTGGGACTGATAACCTTATTTACTCCTGAATCTTCCTGTTCATACAGGAGCAGATGAGTCATGGCAACTTTTAGTTTTTTACTTTTACTCACTTCTTAAGTTGATTATACTTAAATTTAAGGCAGCAACTGAACTTAAGCTTTTAAGTTGAAACTGCTGGACATTTTTGTGGTCTGTAAAAGCGCATAACCGAAGTCAAGCTTTACTATCCTTGTGATACACATTAACCCCTGTAACCACAGTGTCAGTGGCAAGTAGGTGCAGCTGATTTGCGTGAGTGCAGTGAATAGTTGATACTGTACGATATGACAGATAATACAATTATGAGTCCTGACAATTAAAGGGTGTCAGTTCACTCAGAGAATGTGAGCAAATGTGAGATGTGACCAAACTTTGAGAACCAAGCTGCATTTATCACTTTTCTATCTATGCTCTTACCACAAGTGGCTTTAATTCTAATGATTTAATAGTACAATTTTGTCAAATTTCACATTTAAATACACTTAAAATCACTCTTAAAAATGAGGACAAACTTGGAAGCTTGTTTTCTCCACAACATAAAAAAAAGTTACTTTTTCCACCTCAAAATTGACTTTTTTTCCTCAAAATTGGAAGATTATATATCATGATTCTGACTTTATTTTTAGCAATTCCGAGTTTACAACATGCAATTCTTTTCTCAGAATTTCAGATATAAAGTCCAAATTGTGGCAGAAACAAGGTTCCTTGGAAAATCAATTAAATGGAAAAAAATAAAAAGCTTAGATTATTAGAAACAATATATTACAATCAATCCTTTCAAATGCAAAGCTTGGGTTTCTACGGATAAAATGATCCTAATACACAGAAACATTAATCACCACATACAGAATAATAAAATGATACTATGCGATACCCACACAATGTGATACTGAAACACCCTATTATGGGTCAACAAAGTTGTGCACTTTTTACCATTTATATGTGGACTATTATGAAGGAATATCTTTGAACCTGAAAAATATTAAATTCCTATTATCCTGACCCTAACTTGATGAGGTGGAAATATTGTGTCGTGCCAATTCATTTGTGTGCTTTTCCTGTTCAATCCATATTTTAAACTAAAATATGCTGTTTGTGGAAACCAGAAGAATGCAGTAGCAAAATGAACTTTACAAAATATCGTGTGGTATTGTTGTTTTAATTAATATGCATTGTGTACATATCTGTGAACTTCTAAAAAAATATATATTTGATGCTTTCATGACCCTTAAATGAGCAGGAAAACATCTGAATTATGTCTGATTAATACACCCACTTAAAAACGGTGTGTATGGATAAAAGGTGTATTTAAAACAATATCTGAATTGCTGAAATGTTGAGAACTAATATTTATATATATATTGTTCAGCTGACCTACTTTGCCATTGCGCTTATACAAAATTGTGACAATTACATCAGCAGATAATTAGCTATTGTGAGAGATGTAATTTGCCCATTCGCAAGAAAGAAAACTCAGTAAACCATTAAATATCATATCTCTCTTTCTTGAATTTACAACCATTTTAAAGACACAATGATGTTTATGAAGATAATCGAAACAAAACAAATCAGCCCAGAGGGAAATAGACTGGACACACGCCACATTAGCAGAGAGCTGGAGAAAATGGAGAGAAGAGGGGACACGGGTCATTTCTGTCATCTCACTGCCTCTATTACAATGTGTTGCTGGTGCTTGTTTACAGAAAGCTTTTACATGTCAGAGGAGAACAGAGGAACTGGCCATCCAATTATGAGCCAGTGTAAAGCATTTGACATTTCAGATTTATCATGCGTTGTGATAAAAGCCTTTAGATCTTAAAATACTGGGGGCTGTTTGAGGAAAGCATCAACAATGCTGGAAACACATTTATTATGGGAGTTAATGTGTCACCAATCAAGAGAATAGTTTTTGAAAGTTTCTTCTCACAAAGGATGCATTTATTATATCAAAAATACAGCAAAACAGAATCATTGTGAAATATTATTACAACTGAAAAGAACTTTTTTTATTTAATATTTTTTTTAAAAAGTCATTTATTCCTGATGCAGAATTTTCAGCATTAATACTCTAGTGTTCAGTTTCACATGATCCTTCAGAAATCATTCTAGACTTGTCGCCCGTGAACATTTCTTATTTTTAGCAATGTTGAAAAAAGTTTTGAAAGTGAAAAAGAACAAAAATAAAAAACTAAATTCACATGAAAACAAGGTGACAACGTTATATAAAGAAAATATATTGATATTTTCATCAATGAATAAAAACTAGATGAAAATATTGGGGAGGGAAAGAGATCCAGGCAGAATCATGTCCAGCGCTGTACATTCACACATTTGAAGTGCAATGTGCTGATCTACTCGGCGGCACACAAGTTTGCATACACTTGCTGCATGTCTCATAAAACATTAAAAAATGTAAAGACAGTGTTCGAGTTCTGAATCGAGCTCTCTTTCACGTCTTTTCACACCTGAATGGACAAATACACACAACATTGTCAAAATGTTTGGAGAGTGTTCGCGTAAACAACCTGTTACGTCTTAAGAAAACTTAAGTTGTGAGAATATCGGATGTGCATCAATGTATTGGATCCCTGAATTCAGTTTTAAAGTGACAGCAGCCAAATAAACCTGCTGCCGTTTGCACCCTTAATATAAATCAGACAACAAACGTCTGTTTTTTATTAAAGGTAGTTTTTATTCTAACAAAATCAAACATCATATGCACTTACAGTGTTTTGGACTTACAATGGATGTCACGTGCACCTGTCCATTAAGTCCACAACACTGTAGGGTGTCCCATTTGTCATTTTAGGTTTCAGAAGTGTGAGCAAGCACCCTTTGCGCACTTTTGCAGAGCCAGAACTGAAGCGAGCTCCGCGGCAGATTTCTTCCAGACAGTCAAAGCTGCGTTACGTCACAAAAGTGCAGACTCGTAGGAGGATCGCAAGTGTTTAGGGTGCCATTTGGGACAGGGCCTATGACTAAAACTAAATTTGCAGTCAACATTAACACTGGTTCAAACAAAAATACACAGGCCTGACCTTGGATGAGAGAATGTATTGGTATGAATATGAAATTTTGAAATAGAAGGCTCAAATAGAAATTATTATTATTTCTTTTTACAGTGTGTATGACGTACTTTCTTTTCTGGAACACAAAAGAAGATATGAAGAATGTTGGTAACCAAACATTTCTCGAGACTATTGAAGTCTATTGTATGGACAAAAAGCAATGAAACATTTATTTATATGTTGAAAGAAAATTCATTTGGAACAACATGAGGGTGAATAAATGATGCCACGATTTTCATTTGTGAATTGAATTTTTTTAAATAACTTTTGTGAGACACTGTGTTATAACCAGACACGATGCAATAAGATTCCAGTGATAATCAAGTATCAGTCCGCACCAGACTCGACAAAGAGAAGCAACAAAATTAAAAAAACAACAACAACACAGCCAATCAGAAGGGTGTGTGGGTGAAGTCTCTCTGCAAGAACACTGTAAGTTTTCACGTAACGCCATTGTGGCTGGTTAGGACAAAAACTCATGATAAGTACAGGACAGGGTGTAAGTCTGAATATGTGAAAATCATGTTTTGAAGACTGCACAAGGAGGAGAATTAAAAGCAAGTTCTATTAACTCAAGAGGAAGAGAGAAAGCAAAAGATGAATTTTGCTTTTAAACTAAATGACTTAAAAGTTTGAAGCAAAAGAAAAATTGTAAACTTTTACTTTTTCTAAAGGCCCCCTGATAAGAGGATTATAAAGGGCCGCTACAATCAGTGTGCCAAATTTAACATCTTTCCTCCAAACGGTTCTGAGGACTGCCACAGACTCCCAGCCAGAAGAATAATAAAAAAAGAACGGCAACAAAAACAGTAGGGACACACAACTTTAGTGCTTGGCCCGTAACTAAGACAGTAAAAGGCTTTAATTTCGTTTCCTTTATGGTGTGCAATGACATTTGAACATTTTATCATTAACACAGAGGGTAGGAAGAAAGACTGCCTCAAGCGATGCTTGCAGAAGCCTGTGAAGAGGCAACGTAGGCAAGAGTTCTTATCTCTGAAAGTGAGCAGTACAAATTGGAGAGCGTTCGAGCAAGTCCCTCAATATCATTGGAATAATGAGGCCTATTTGTTTTCGGGGTTTTTTTATACCAGTGAAAGTGGAAATTTAGTTTGCTTTAGGAGACAGAGAACAGGGACACAAAGGTGGACAATGAAAGCAGGTAATGGAGAACAAACAGCTTTTTAATGTGTCTGTCATTGTCAAAATAAGACTCCACACAAACACACAGGAAACAGATCAAACCTGAAAACAGAAGGTCATACTATGGACAAATAAGAGTGACAGAGGGTTCCTAAACATCTTAGAAAGACCTTTAAGTTGCCACAAAGAATTTGACCATGTGACAGTTCTTACATTTTCATTTATTAAATACATTGTCTAATATGATGATGCTTATACCTATGATTACAAATGTGTGATGTAACCATGTTTAAATCAATAAACCCGTTTGTCTCAAAATAAGAAAAAGAAAACACGGGTTTCAGATTCCATCTGGGCCCTTGTCCATACATTCACGTCCCGTGGTAAATTTAGGAGCATGAGCAACAGATTGTTACATTATCTAAAGTAAATTGATATAGATAATATGTTTTTTAAAAAAAATAGTGAATAGGGATGCTTGAATTAGCAAGCACCACTAACAAAGGTCAATCACTCCTGGTGACAGGTCAGTCCACCATATTTAGTATAAATAATTAATGCAAAAATGCAGAATGTTGTCTGTCAAGATTGTGTCTAGAAGTAGGGTTAGTGTATAGAAATTACAGTTTGGATAGTATAAAAATTATGCCTATGGAAAGTCCCTGTAAAACATGGAAACAACTTATGTGTGTGTATGTGTACCTACCATATTTTGGGGAGATCAAGCTGATGATTTGTGTATCAAGCTGTAGAACAGTTTTAGGGAAAATTGCATTTTCTGTGAAACAAAATACCTACGGTATTTTGGGAACAAATCTGTCCCCCAGAAGTGAGTTAAATCTGACAAAACCTCCTTTTGGGGGCTTCCCCAATTGTAAAAAATACTACAGAATTATTTTTTTTACAATGCACGTTTGGGACAGTAGTAGCACAGAAATTAAACAAAGCAGTTATAAAGTCAAGCTAAGTGTTAAACTTAGTGGACTTTTATTCCAACCAAAAAAAGTGTATATTGTGTATCAAGCTGTAAAACAGCTTTAGGGAGATTTGTGTTTTCTGTGACACAAAATACCTACCATATTTTGGGAACAAATCTGAAACCCAGAAGTCTTAAATCTGACAAAACCTTCTTTTGGAGGCTTCCCCAATTGTAAAAAATAAAAAAGTGCTTGTTTTTTTTTTCAAAGCAGAAAAATTTGTGTCAGAGTTAAGGCAGGCATACACTGTGTGAGTTTGGACACTTGAGAGGTCAGTTAACCTTATAATCGTGTTAACGGCACGATTGTACTGCACGGCCAACCGGCAGCAGTCGCATGAGGTTTCGCACTAAACACGGACACAGAAGCTTTCAATGTTGCTATAGCTTCGGATAGAAAAAAAAAGTAGGAAAATAAAAGGACGAGTTGCAAATGATTTGGTGAAAAGCAGAGAACAGCACAGCCATTCCCTTCAACAAAAACAACTGCAAAATGTGTGTGTGTGTGTGTGTGTGTGCGTGTGTGTGTCAGTGTATGCGCACGCTGTAGGGTTGCAGACAGTGGGCCATAATAATATTCATAGATCTATCCTATGTGACATGGTTGTGTATGATTTGGCAATAGGGCAACAGCCTATACACTGGTCAAAATCGGGTTCTAATGTTTAAACAGTAGAAGTCTAAGGAACGTCCACATTTAGATAGCCAAGTAAGTGTGTGTGTGTGTGTGTCGGGGGGGCACTCACTTGGTAAAGGTCGACTATGGTCCATAGCGTCTTCCTCCAGACCCAGGTTGAAACTGCTGCTGCTGCTTCGCTTGCTAACCAAGCTGGAAGGGCTTTCCATGTAAAAGCTGGTTCGAGTTGGACTGGCAATGCTGGACTGCAGGGGTGTTTGCACTTGGCCTCCACTCGATTCTGAGTGCAAAGACTTTCTCAATTAAAAACATTTTTCTAAATTAAAAGTTTAAGCTGAAGATTTTTTTTTTTTTGGAAAATCTACTAACAGTCTCTCTCTAAACAGTTATTATTTTTTACAATCCACACTTTTGGCATAGAAATTACACAAAGCAGTTATAAAGGCAAGCTCTTGTTCCAAAAAATGTTTATATTGTGGATAGAGCTGTAAAACAAAACTGAGCTTTAGGGGGATTTTCGTTTTCTGTGAAATATGGTAGATCTGACAGATGGAGCTGTATAAGTTTGTACAAATTTGTGTGGGTGGGCAGGAGAGTTTGTGTGTATTTGCCGCTGAATTTCCAGGAGGTGAGTATTACCGGAATCTCTTCTTTGATCGGTCTCAGACATGAAGGTCTTCCTGTCACTGCTGCATTCACTGAGCTCGCCATCACTGCCATCGCTTTCACTAACATAAACTTTAGAGAGAGAAAGACAGAAAGACAAAATATAAGAAATTTAATAAGACAAGAGTACAAGAGAAAAAAAACTCCCAAAAAATAAACAGAGGGTGATGCAGGATAAAAAGCATGTACAAACAGGGGTTCACAGAGGTATGTAAGAACATAAAAGGAATGGTTCACCCAAAAATGAAAACTGTGTCATCATTTACTAAACACAAAAGAAGATCTTTTAAAGAATATGGGTAACCAAACAGATAATTGGGGGGGGGGGGATACTATGGAAGTCAATGGAGTCCATAAACTGTTTGGTTACTGACATTCTTCAAAATATCGTCTGTCTTCAGAAGAAAGAAATTCATATAGGTTTGGAACAACTTGAGGGTGAGTAAATGATGACAGAAATGTCATTTTTGGGTGAACTATTCATTTAAGCAGACTGAAATACATATCCACTAACACTGATAAATAATCAGTATAAGGTAAGGCTATTAAATAGCAGTCCCAAACTAGTTTTTGTTAATACAATAAAGTTAGTAAGTTGGTATGAGCCACCACAGTCATCAAAAATATAGAAAATAACACAAAGTGAAAATAAAATGGTATTAAGTCAGTGGCATTTGGGTTAAGGTTACAAAAACCACTGTTATCACAGTAAATAACAATACTAACACGATCTGTTAATGAAACATATGGACACTGATCCTACATTTACATTTACATTTAATCATTTAGCAGACGCTTTTATCCAAAGCGACTTACAAGTGAGGAATACAAACAAGCGATTCTTCATAAAGAGGCAAACAGACACAGGAAGTGCTCACAATACAAGTTTCAGACATTGCTCAGTAACATAAGCTAGAGTAGGAAGAGAAAAAGGAAAGGATAGATGTTTTTTTTTGTTTGTTTTTTTTTAATGAAGGGGTTAAGTGTTCACGAAAGAGATGAGTTTTCTCTTGAATATTCCCAGGGATTCTGCATTCCCGATGAAGGTAGGGAGATCATTCCACCAGCAGGGAGCAGTGAACGAGAATGTTCTGGAGAGTGATTTTGTGCCTCTCGGTGACGGTACCACAATGAATGATCCTGATGAATAGAATGAACATGCAAATCCTTCCCATCAATCACTCGACTAACTAGTTACGCAATTTATTGGAACTTTTGGTAATTTCATGACTTACTAATTGACAATGTAACAATGTTTCATTTATTCTTTTTATATAGTGAAGTGATACACACGGTGCGCCTGCATATTTGCACGTGCAATTGAAGATTGAACACTGCGAGCACAGTATAAAATCTGACAGGACAGGAAAGTTTGTTTTTATGAAGTGATAGACTTTTTATTTCGTAACAAGTTACAAAAATAATGTCAGAATAATGACCCTGACATATAGCCTGACAACATCTCATCTGACTGCAGATACTGAATCCGGGCAAAGCATTTATCTTGACTTAAAGAATGTCTGACAGAAGTTCACATGTATCTTTCTAAAAATCTCACGTCAAAAGAACATTTAGAATTTCGTTTTTTGTTTCTTTGACTTAACACTCCGCAACCCACTCAAAACAGTCTCCCGTCCCACTTCTGGGTCACTATGCACTAGTTGAGAAACACTGTTCTACAGCAAAATAACATCAAATACACGAATGCATTCATTCTCAACCAATCTTTAAAGCGGCTCAGGGCAGCGCAAAATGAAGCATTGGGAAAGAGACAAAAATGAGTGTGCCTCTACAATACTTTCATTCACTTCTTCATTCCACTGTTTCTTCTTTCATTTTCAGAGCAGAGGGAGGAAAGGACAGCATGAGGAACTTTTGAGTGGCTTCAAGTGGACATGGACCTTTTGGCTGTCTTTCCAAAGCCTTCATCATCTCAGCAGAACATGCTTGCCCCCGATCAGCGGTTTGAGCCCAAGCTGAAAATTAATATTTTTATCGGAGAGAGAAAAGGCAAGCTTCGGATCAGCGACGTTCTGCCTTCCAATTTGCTGCACCCCATCTGCCATGGTTTCAATCAGAGAAAGTAGGATGGAGGTGCCGTATTGTGGTGTGTGTGTGAGCAAGCGAGAGAGAGAGAGAGAGAGAGAGAGAGAGAGAGAGAAAAGAGAGAGAGACCTGTCTCCTGTCACAGCCTCTCTCTCCCATTCTCTATACCACCCGTCTGATACCACCCACCTCTCCAATCTGGCTTGATGAAAACAGCAATAGAGCAGCAAATTCTGTCGTCATGCTGAATCATTGTTACACACACAGGTTGGTTTACCCTGATCTACAGTATGAACCACCAAAACACTTTTCATGTGTTTATAGTGTTATTGTGCATGCATTTTCAGGTTTACTAACAACAAAAAAAGACAAATCTAACAAATGGATTAGAAACATGTGCGTGACATCATGTGTAAAGCTTCAGTTGGTACCAAGTCGAAACTGACCCGCAACACAATAGGTGTTACAGTGAATGCAATTACATGCACGTTCTTAAGATGATTATGCTTAATAAGCTCACAACGAACGTGGTCATATAAACATGGTAACCCATTTTCTTTTATCAGAGTAAGGTCATAAACGGCTTAAGCATAAACCAGTCGGAACAGGTAGTTTTTTGCCTCTTACCCCGATTTCGCGCTGCATGTAAACGCATTAACCTGCTTTCTGTCGGCTTATTGCAGTGCGCACATGTGATATGTGACAGAAATGCATTTTTAGTTCAGATTTAAACACACCCAAACAGAGCGAGCGTTTTGAAGGAAAGGAAGAAGGAAATATCACAAACGCAAATTCTTTCAAGACCTAGAAAATGGTAAAAATGTGTTCTCATCTTTCATGCAGCAGAAGCAGAAGTGGTTCAGTCAAAACGCTGCATCTGTAACTGCATGAGAGAATATATATGAGCCGTGAGTTTCTCACTGACATGTTGCAAGCCTTATTTAACATAACAACCGACATAACATGTGGAATACTCAAAGTCAGATATGCAAATTATTATTAACTTATTTTGAAAGTCCCATTTAACCCATTTCTCAAGTTTCATTCCTGTACAAAAAACTATAACTTTGTGCAAAATTGCCCCCATCCTCCTCATTCACTATTCCCCACATTACTCTACTAATATACTACACGTGAAGGAGTGAATGAAAACGAGTGTGTAAAGTCAGACACTTTTTTACTTTAGCTTATTTTGGGCTTGTTGTTTAATGCTCATTTGAAACTCAGCAAACTGGCAGCTCCAGTATAATTCTGTCATGGAAACTAGCATGTATAAACATCAATTAAAACCATTTATTAATCAATTAAAAAGCAATTTATACCTGTATGATATTACGCTGTACCCACATTGGTGCAGGGGTTTGGAAAATGAATGGATGATTCAGGGAATTCATTCGGCACGACCCTCACAGTGCATTACAGCTCTTGAGAGTACATCACACTCATTATTGAGGTGCATTATGGGACTGAATGAGTAAATGAGCAGATAACGTCCACTACGATTTCAGACACCACTATATAATCACTAAACCACTAAATAATCTATAAAAAACACTATTCCATACAAAAATAAGAAATGTCCATTTTGATTTTATGGCGACTTTAAGCTGCCTGCATATGGTGATTTTAATCAGCCTGTTGGAAACCAAAGTTTTCTAAGATATTGGGTTAATATAGTCAGTGCTTATGAGAATATCACTTTACATGTCAACCAATCTTCTCTTCCTGCCTCCAGAGTAAACTTAACAATATGCAATAAACCTCGAGGTCCATTCAAAGTCTGGCTACACAAGACTTGAAAAAAGGTCAGTCAGTTTAGAGGGTCAGCTAAGTGATCTCCCACCATAACCAGCTAAGATATGGGGAAAAAAGAACAATTATCCTACTAATGAATCAATTATATTATACCATAATAGTCTTGAGCAGCCAGACCTTCAGACTGACACCATAGCATCTTTCATTAGCCAAGGAACACCCAGAGGCCATCTGACTGACATGTAGAGCAACCAATCAGAGTTCATTTTGTTCAGCATCGTGTTAGGGGCATGAAAATGTAAAACTCTGATATATTCTATAGTATATACCGCGAATTTCACATACTTCATATAGGTTTGAAAAGCCAGCGTTTAGTTGATCCTAATAAGCGTTCAGTAGCCAATTTCGCAAAAACTTCCATATATCGCAAAAAAGTTTTTAGGCTCACATGAGGTGGTTTTTGAGACAATTTGAAACAGGAATATTTTGCAAAACAGCCATGGAAATTTTTCGCATTTGCAGGTCACCTGCTGTTCTTTAAGATGGCACGTTACGTTTGGACGTAGAAGATAAGAGTTCTTCATTAAACTCATAAAAGACAAAAGTATTACGGGACTACTGGATTCTAAACAACAAAAAAATGCCACAATTTGAATTTATCAAGACCTCGAAGCAGATAGGAGGGAGAAACACCCAGAAATACTTCATATGTGGCCACTCCAAAGTATAAGGGGCTTCCTTACCATAAATGCTTGGATAACACGCATCTCTCTTGATTAAAAATAATGGCTTGTGTTGAGGCTAGAATATACGTAAAGCTACCAACATCGTTGCCATGATTTTTGTAATGGCTTATCATGAGAGGAAAAAAGACGTTTTAGTCGCATAACATCGGTTAATGTAAACGCTGTCATTTTGCAATAGTTTTTTATCGATATTTAGAAAATATCGCAAACGTTTTGCTCAAATCTGTGATGGAAACGCAGCTACTTTCACAGTTGTAAACAGCCGTCTTTCTTCTTCCATGAGAGTGTCTATTTACGGCTTTATTTCTAGGCGGACTGTTTAAGAATGCAACGCACGGGTCTCTCGGAAATCCTGTAGAATTCAACTAATCAGATGATGACTTTGAAGCTCTTGAAGTGTTTCTAATTTTGTGTGCCTTAAGTATTAGAAGTTCACCCAACGGTCCATGGTTGAGACGTCTGAGACTAACCATAATATAGGTGTCAACATCACTTAACATCCACTAAAGTTTCCAGGTAATTATTCAGATAATAGCAAAGAAAAAAAACACACACCACCAACCTATTTTGCAAACTGAAATCAGTGAAAATGTTGAAAATAAGCTCTGACTTCTTGGATATTTCATCTGACGCAACAAAAAATAAACAATACAGCATATTATTATTATCTCTACCTAAACACATCTGTAACTAAGACACCTACAGACGATTGTAATTTCCCTCAGCCTGTTATTTACAGTTGCCTCCTGATATACAGAAACGTTCCATCACATTACCAGCAATCACAGTAGAGGCCCTACAACAGAATGAAGAAAAACTAACCTCTGCTAGGAGCACTTCAGCTGACTGTACTTCAGCAGCCAACTGAAATGTCACTAGACTTACAGTTAAAGGTCTCTGCAAATATGAAGTGATTGTTTACTTATAGCCAAACAGAGACAGGCATCCACAGGGCTTCAGTCATGAAGCAGATGTGTGGAGCAGATCAAATTAAAGAGGAATTAACTGCTGTATGCATCTTTACCTCTGTCTTTCTTAACATTAACGGCTGGTTTACAGATGTTAGGGATGCTTTTTTTGTTCTTGCAGTATGCGTACTTGTCGCAACACTGGACCATGATGTTTTTGGGTCAGTGACAAAAAAAGAAAATGTAAAAATGTAATCTCTTTATTTATGTTGAATTTGTACATTTTTACTTGTACATCATGTTATGATACAATAAAAATGGTTTAAACACCACATAAAATATTACATACTTAATCTAAAAGGTATTTCCAAAGAATGATGTTGTTTTAGGATTATACCATTAAACATATTGAACTACACTTACCGTGTTCTAAAAATATTTTATTTTAAAGAGATCTGACCTTGACACACATCATCTGTAAGAGTCCTCTCTGTAATATAAATTTCCGTTTATGGTTTTCTTGTCACTTGACAACAAATTGGCTTCCTGCAAATTAGTTCCTACATTGGATCAAATGTGCCACGTAAGTAAATCATATAAGTGCCCTGAAGACACTGAAAAGCATGCAGAGATTTAACAACAGCCCGTGACCTTTGGCGGAGACAACAGAAATTATTGCATAGTGCCGTATGAAATGCCTACGTTCGAACCAACCATGCAACCAGAGACAAGAAAATTACAAATAATAAAAGTACACTTTAAATGCCCAGATGATGCAGAATTGAAAGAACAAAGTGTGAAAAGGGGTTATCAGTCTTCGATGTTGAATGACAAAATAAGCTTATAAATTTTATACACTACATGGTTGTGTGCATAGTGTGTAGAGTGTCATTTGGGACACAACTTTTTGATTTGCTAGACATAATCAACGTTAGTCACAATGTCTGTTTTCAGCTCTATCAATAAGCTAGATATATTTACTAAAAACTTTTGCTCCACAGTGACACGGTGTTTTAACTACATGTAAACGCTCACTTTGGTACAAGCTGCTCACAAAAACAAGCCTGCTTGAACCCAAGGTACAAACTGTGATGACCTTTTGAACATACAATGTATAAATGTTCTTAAAGCCAAACAATGCATCAATAACAGCTAAACCATCTGAACTTTGAATCATAAGTTTGAAAATTCTAAAGGTTTTTTATCCGTAAGGTTAAACATTCTCACCCCCACATGCCCTCAGGTTAAGGTTTCAGTACATACTGCAGAACACTATACACTCAGTACCCGGCAAAAAGTGTGTACCTTATTAAGCCATAAGAAGGTGCATATTAGACATATACACTTACCGTTAAAAGGTTTGGGGTTTGTAAGATTTTGAAAGAAGTGTCATATGCTCACTAAGGCTGCATTTATTTGATCAAACATATAGTAAAACAGTAATATTGTGAAATATTTTTTTAACTGTTTTCTATACGAATATATTTTAAAATGTAATTTATTTCTGTGATGTCAAAGCTGAATTTTCAGCATCACTACTCCAGTCTTCAGTGTCACATGATCCTTCAGAAATTATTCTAATATGCTGATTTGCTGCTCAAGAAACATTATTAATGTTGACACCAATTGTGCTACTTAAAGGTTTAGTTCACCCAAAATTATCCCATAATTTACTCAAGCCATCCTAGGTGTATATGATTTTCTTCTTTCAGCCAAACACAATAAGAGTTCAAATATCTTGGCTCAGGTCAGAGGTCGTGTATGGTTGTTACCAGAAGCCAGTGATTATAGTTTATAAAGTTATAAATATGGATATTTTTCTCACAAAAACGGATCACTTTGCTTCAGAAGGCCTTTATTAAGGTGTATGATGTGTACTATGTGTATAATAGATGGATGCACTTTTTTGGGGCTTAAAAAGAAATGGTACCACTCACTCCCATTATAAAGTTTTGATTTTTTTAAAATAACTCAGATTGTGTTTGACTGAAATAAAGTCCTACACACCAAGGAATGCCTTTAGGGCGAGTAAATAATGGGATCATTTTCATTTTTGGATGAACTATCCCTTTAAAGTGCCACAATTATGCTTTTACCTTTTAATGCAATTTGTAATATAGCTGTTTGTGAATGTAAAAGGTCTACAAATTTTTAAAGATCAACGTTCAGGACAAATAGAGCGATTGTTTCCTAAAAGAGATAATCGGTTCTGGACTGCCAAAACGAGTCATCAGCAGTTCCAGTCTCACTTCCTGTTACAATGTAACAAATTTGCATAATGCCAGACAATGGTCTTTGTTGGTTGCTAGTGAACAACATCTACTTTGACCCTCAAACACTGTAGTTGTAGCAGAGGCCTGGAAGATTTTGGTTTGCATGATTGACATGTTGAGAAGAAGTTGTTTTCAGCTATGCGAATTCACTTTGCATGCACTTTCAAAGGATGAATAGCTGGAATTGATATGATAAAACCGACGTCATCGTTACTATTCATTTAACAGTGTGTCCAAGTGCTGAGGAAGCCTCCGGAGCTGAAATTCAGATATGGTAATAGGCATTTTGTTCCCGACACGTGCTGTAAGCAGTAGACCAATCCCATCTGAGCAATCAAAGTGGGCTTGCGGAAGTGTGGGGTTTAGAGAGACTGAATCTTCGAACTAACCGTTTTCAGACTCTTTGACAAATGAGGTGATGTGCATATTATGAGAAAATTAGATTTTTTTTTTACCTTGCATGCATGCAAATCTACTGTAGGAGACCTCTGAAACAAAGCTGTAAAATTGCATAATGGAGAACATTATGAAAACTATTTTTTTCTTCGTGAAAACTATTTTTTCAAGATTCTTTGATGAAAAGAAAGTTAAAAAAAACAGCATTTCTAATTGAAATAGTATCTTAGTTATTCTATTTAAAAAAAAAAACAAAAAACATTTACTGACACCAAACGTTTGATAGTGTCAATAACTTTTTGGAAGGTACTGCCACAGTAGCTGTTGTGCCATTTTACTGAGAGTGTATAGTCTATTGTTTTATCATGTCGTCCACCTTCACAGAGGAAATAAAAAGGCATTACACATAAATGTCACAGTACTGATATATGAGGAATCAGGAAACAAGAGGCTTCTTTTGCATTCATTTAGGGGAATAATTTAATTCTCCGATTTGGTATGATTCAATTCAATTCTAGAATCAATATGTGCTTAAGTGAATAACAGTGTGCTTCTATAGTGTGTAACTAAATATTCACAGCCTTTAACACTTCACCGCAAGACACTGGACCAAATATATGTTTATAAGCAATAACCCTTTTGCTCTGATGAGAAGAATTTGTCAATGATCTAAAGGATAATAAATTCTGACCTCCCCAAAGGCCTTACCCAATAATACCCAGCATGTAACAGTGTTCTGGACAATTTCTAGTATCATCTGAAGATTATTTATTAAGTAATAATGATTCATTGTAGGTCTTTTATCTCTAAAAAGCAGAAAAATATTCTACTCTCTATCTTACTTGAGCCACCTTGTGATTGATTGCAGCTTTTCACAAAAAAATTTAGAAATGATTATTTAATTATTGTGCTAATAAAATGTTTTTAAACGTACAGCATGGTGAAACTTTTTATTCTCAAGACCCTTACATTTTGTTCCATCGCACACAACAATGTGTTTTATAAAAACACCCCCTGAAAAATGCATCCAATCAGGATAAGCTGATCCTGAAAAAAGACAAATTATACAGGACCTCAGTTATTTAGGCAACCATGTGACTAGCTGATTTTGAGAATATTTAGTTTTCTGCATCCCTATAAAAAATTCAAACAAAACCTTGACATGAGATTCGGTAAAAAAAATATAAACGTTATTAGAAACACATTTATGGGAAACTCTAAGTCGTGCCACAGAGTTTTATTCTTCCCAGACAAAATGGGATTCACCGCTGTCACAGATTCCCTCGTGATCAGATATTCTAAATAAGAGCTCATTACCCATCCGTCCAGCACATTATCATCCCAAATCTGTTATGGCTGCCAGATCCTGAATTTTCATGAAAGTCCAATGAGCTGCATTTTACAAATTTACATACGTTTAGCCTGATTAACCCACTAGTATTAATTCATGAGTATATAGAAATGATTCTGGCAGGCAGAATCCAGAAAAGCATCAATGTTGATAAAGAAATAAGCATCTGAAGTTGTAGATGCGTAATGTGAATTTTCAGCAGTACTTTCTGTAGCACTTAACATATTCAATGCTTAAGGTTTCTACACAGCAACGTGCTTCTATTGCCAGAGTCACTATTGGAAGATTATTTGTCAATCAAGTCACCTTTATTTATATAGTGCTTTATACTAGGGCTGCACGATTTACCGCACAATATGAAAAATAACATTGAACTTGAACGTGATTATCGCTTAATTACGATTTTAAGTGCGAATATTTTTTTATGCACAGCTTGTCAGTGAAGTACGGCTCCAAATGCTAATCCATCTGAAAGCACTGCGAGTTTGATTCGCTTATAACGTACATTTGAAAAAGCAACGCGCGTCAAATTTCTTTCCAGACATGAGAAGCATTTATTAACATCCAACAAAAGACAACATTTAATAACATGTTTTTATTCTAAACTCACTTCATAATGACAGTTGAGCATCCTTCTGTGAGATGATGTGGCTTCTTACACAGAATGAGGCAGTCGTGAGTTTATTGACTAATTTAAATCTAATTTCAATCTTCTGTTTATTCAGCTACAGCGATATGACGTGTTATCTTCTTCTGCTGCAGGTCATATTTTCAGTTTCTGCCCAAGACCGCCCTCTGGCTTTCAAATGGAGAAGCATTTACTACTGATCACAGAGCCGTACAGCTCTGACAAGCTGCGCATTAAATAATAGCAGTCTTTGCCAAATCGTGTGCAATTTAATCGCGATAAATCGTGCAGCGCTACTTTATACAATGTCTTTTTTTTTTTTTTTAAGGACTGCTTCAAAGCAGCTTTAATAAACAGGAAAATAATCAATTATTCAAAATCTGAACTAAAATGGATGGCTTTGAATCCTGAAAAACAACTTTACCAAGCAGAAGTTTAATTTATGAAATCACTGTTTAAATCTGAAAGCAGCTGAGCAGAATGTTAGATAATCATCATTCTCCTTTCTGTCGTGTCCCCCACAGCATCTGGGACGGGAAGAGCTTCACCTGCATGTCCGATCACATCAGAGTGAATAAAACTGTATCCAGTCTAACCATCAGCGGAACAGAATGATTTTCAGTCGAAAATCTATATCGCTCCGTTACATTTGTTGAGATGTGATGTATTTAATCTGAAACATCTTTTAATGCTGACAGGTTCAAAATCAAGTTAAGCTCTATCGACAGCATCTTTAGCGAGCTGACGGATCTCCAGAAGGTTTAACAGCAGGAATCAGAAGCTTGCATTTTGTTAAAGCACTTTACTTAATTCCAATCCAATGTTTTCCCTTGCACTTACAAACTGAGGGATGAGAGAGAACAATATTGTGGTAGTTTAATTTACAGTAAGCCAGAGATGATGACTTTTAATAACTTTTTTTTTTTAATCAATTCTTTCTAGTCTCATTTTTTGTAATACCCTCTGAAAACAAGTTTTTCAATACTGGCTTCGAAATACCAGAGCAAACATGTGCCATTTAATCATATTTCAACTACTGTAGATCAATACAGATTTAGTATTACTTTAATCAACATTATTGCGCTTGTTCTCAAAAAGGCTTGGAAACATTTACTCTCAGCTTGCTGTGTCAATACTACTAAAAAAGACAGATGATGTGACAAATATCTTACAATAGCTGCACAGATTTAGTTATTATTTTAGTCTTTTCATAATTCCACAAAGAAAGTTTTATTAAAAAGGTTATATGTGCTGCAGATTTACCCCTTCTCTTCAGTGGATCTTCTGAAGATCCAGTTAAGCTCCACAGGGTCACACTGACGCCACAAGAGTCACAATCTGCTGACAGTGACAGTAAAGCATTTTATATTGACATTTTAAAATCATATCTGTGGAAGATTGTTAAAGTTGAAAACCTGTGTTAAAGGAATAGTTTGCTCTGTCTGTCATCATTTACTCACCCTCACACTATATTCCAAGTTTCTGATCCATATGACAGTTTGTGTGACAAATTTGTGTGCAACTGCGTGTAAAGAATTAACTATCTATATCACCAGGTATCAAGAGTCTATATTTGTCATTCAAATGGCGAAACTGAAACAAGGATATACGATATACGCATGAGTGTCAATTTCATCAAACAGTCGGGAGGACAAAAAACAAAATTTCTCAAGAGCAATTTTTTGAAGTGGACACAAATAATACAGCCAAAATTGTACTTGTATATGTGTACGCAGTGGCAAGCCTTATTGCTATTATTAGTGTGGCACGGAGACCATTATCTTTCTTCTCAAAGTTTCCCTCTGGTTCAATGAAAAAGCTGACTAACCTGACCAAAATATTCTCACCACACGGTCTTATTATTAAATTATCTTGCGTTCTCCACATAGTATTTCAGGTTTCGTCTGGGACAGAGGAAGTCTCTTACTTAGATATTCAACTGCAGGAAGCCCACTGATCTGCCAATTAACATCATATCGACCAAAACCCAACGGTAGATCTACAATATTAGCCTAATATCAGCTTATCGCCGAGTTAGTTGTAGTGGGTGACTCACTGTCTAACAAGCTACGGTATTAAGTTACCAAACAATCTACAGTAGTTAACATTATAATCGCTAACATAGCGGACTCATGGAAAAATACATCCATTTTTGTCATGATTAATTTATTAACGACTTCTGTATTAAAGAGAAAAGAATCACTTCATCTGATGATTAAAGTAAATAAAATAGCCTTGACAGCCCACTTAATTGAGTCCCACAACTGCTGAAGAACTGTTCTTTCACACCGGACTTGTGTGGTTTTAAGCGGCTCATGTTGTTATGAAAATATTTATCGAGTTTTAATATTGAGTTTTGGATTGTTTGGGTTTGATTGGCTTGGTGCGTCATGGCCTATACACTAATTGACTCTGACTTCTCACCAGACTTTGAATTGGTCAACTACTACTGCCCAAAATCTGCAGACTTGGTCTGACGTTCTGCAGATAGCAACAACTCCTCCAGACTGAAATACAAAGAATAAAGTGCATCATTCGTACAGACCACTTTTGGCACTTTATGGTGCTTCCACAACCTTTTTGATGCGTAACTCTTAAACTCTTAAAAACTCTTGTTCATTGTAATTAGATGGAAGAGAAAGACCAGCACTGAAAAGAGCATGTAAACCAGTTTTTAAAATTCTCCTGTAGGTCGCATGCTGCTTTTCAGCCAGCTGAAAACGGCAGGCGCTCTTCTGAAAACACCTAGCTGCAGGCGGTTGAGGGCGCTTCAGCGGCACAGCTTTTTTTTTTTTCTTACCCAGTTGAAACGCTTTGGTTGCTATGATTTGGAACAAGACTTCCACAGAAGTCTTACTAGCATCTGATTTCGCAGATAGTTTGTTTCTGAATATAAAAATGTCAACAACATGTTTTGTTTTCATCTGTTGTACAAGCAAAATGATGTTTGGTTAGGGTGGAATTCTTCCAGTCCCTTTTCCACTGTGATTGGATGGCTGGTTAAGCAACAGTGAAAGAGAAGAGCACGCCATTTTACGTAAAGTTGAACATTTTTCAACATGAAATACACGTACAGCGCCTCGTCACGCTGTTGCCGTTTTTAAATACTTGGCATTCCCATTGAAAAATTGAAAAAAAGTCCTTCCTGGCCTAAGGAAAAAAAAAAATTGGTGGACACAGCCTTAGTGATTAAAGTCTGGAATGACATGAAGGTGAATAAATATACATTTTTTTGCTTTTGTGCACTATCCCTTTAGAGTCTGAACTTACCAGTGACAGTATAAAAAAAACCCATAAACCAATATGCTAATATGAAGAACCTACAACGTAATAAAGACATTTTTAATCTGCAAGCTGCATATCACCAACTCAAGAATCCTACATAGCCAAATATGCTTCTTGATGAGAACAAAATTCTTTGTTGAGCCTAAAATGCTACAAAAACCTCTGAAGAACCCTTGTAAGAAAGTGTATGTTAACGAAGGGGCAGGAAAGGGAAATTCATAAATTAAGGTGCACGTAAATGGAGGTCTTACTCTATGTTAGTCCCACCACAAGCCTTTCAGACCTCATTTATTCAATCATCCTTTAACAGGACACTAATGCACCTCAAACACCTCTCACTCTCATGCAAGTGTGGATGGTACCAAGTCACATTTGTTGCTCTATAAGGCTGGTTTAACAAAAAAGGAAAACACAAATCGTATGTCAACCACATATAAATTGCAGTCTAGGAACATGAACAGATGTCCTCCTGCCAATGTGAACCATTCTATCGTTACATCTTCGTAAAGCTCTACAGAAGCCCCATATGTGGAATTGATGAACGTTCCTGAACATCTTATTTGCATGTCAGAGATAATCAAATGCATGAGAAACCGTGAGACGGTAAACTGTGATGGGCCACAAGCTTTATTACACGTAATAAAATGATGATATATGGGTCCTCTGTGTGTCTTTACTGAGACGTCCAAGCGCTTGAGGGCCGTTGGTTCACATGCTGTAGAAATGCCTAATTCTTCTGATAAGTAAGCTTATCACACACTGCAGATGGGTCCATTTAATTCACGCCATAGTGAGTTTATTTTTACATATATTTCACTTTTCATCCACCCTTAAATGCATTTCTGCAAGGTTAAGCACAACTGTGCCTGGAAGCTAGAAGCGTTTTAGCCTGAAATGGATGTGAGAGTGAATGTTTATTTGGAGATGGGTTAAATGGGGTCACCTTAAGATGCTGAGCTCATTAAAAGTATCACCAGTAGAGAATGGGACGTCCCATCTAAAGTGCAGAAATGACTAATGGGTGTATTAATAAGCTAACTGACCTTTAGATCAATAGCGTCACCAGTATAATTCGATAACTGCTATAATAACCTAATTACAGACAAAATCGAGTAAAGTGTGAAAATGACCAAATGAGCTCCTGCTCCCGGCCTAAGAAGGCGGAGCTTCAAGAGTGACAGAAAAATCTCATGGACTAACAATGGCTACAGAGCCAGAGAATATATGCTGCATGGAGATAGAACAGGTATAGTTCAGTTTAATTGCAGTTATAACTCATGTTGTCATCTTGCTTTTATCCACTATTAGTACAAGCCTGTTGTACCGGACCCCGTCTGAAGGATGGCCAAATCTTTAAAAGCGCCACTGTTTGAAAATAGGATGTCCGATCTAAAGTGCAGAAATGACTAATGGGAGTATTAATAAGCTAACTGACCTTTAGATCTATAGCGTCACCAGTATAATTAGATAACTGCTATAATAACCTTAGTACAGGCAAATTCTAGTAAAGTGTGGGTACATAAAACCAAAGTATATCTAATGTTTTGCCATTTTAAACCTAACAAACGTCTTATTGGGAATTGGTTTAGTTGAAAAGTGTGGTTGTGCTACCTTGGTTATCTCATGCAATGGCATTTATACAAACTTTCATGTGTCCAAATGTTGCGAGTTCAATTAAGCTAACTGACAGCAATTTTATGACTCTGATTTCTTAAAAACAAATAAACAAGCAAAACGATGTGGCACTAACATTGGAAGTAAACAGGGCCAATTGTTGGAGGATTTAAAAGCAAAAATGTAAAGCTTTTTAATTTTATTAAAGCACTTTCATTTATTGTTGTCTGTTGTGTATTCACAATTTTTATGGTCATTTTACGATTTTTAGGCATTTCATTGTCTGGCAATGAAGTTATAAAATTGGATATAACTTTGATAAAACTAACACAGTAATGGTTAGTTATTTCCTCACACTAAACTCATACACACTGTCTGCATGTTGTGGCTAGAATATTGAAATGGTCAGTATTCACCTCCACTCAAATGAACCTAGACTTTTGCCTTTTTTTTTTTTTTTTTAAAGGGGACCTAGTTTGCCCCTTTTTAAGAGATGTAAAATAAGTCTCTGATGTCCCCAGAATGTGTTTGTGAAGTTTTAGCTAAAAATATCCCCCAGATAAATTGTAACATGTTAAAATTGCAACTTTTGGGGGTTGTACAAAAATGCACCGCTTTAAGTGTGTTACCCTTTAAATGCAAATGAACTGCTGCTCCAGGCCTTAGAGGGCGGAGCTTCAAGATGCTCTGAGCTCCAGTGATCAGTGTTTCACACTGTTGCATGGGTTGTTTTTTTTACGTCCATGGGTTTAGACCCTGAAATGCACATTTTATCAGGGGAACCCCGCCAAAATGCGGATTTTATCCTTCCACAAAGCGATTTTTACCGAGGGATCCCCCTGAAACACAACTGGGCTAGTTTTGGGTTAGTTTTGAGTAGCAATTAGGCAAGTTTTGTTGTGAAAACCTGGCAAACCGGCCGGTAACAAAACAATCTCATGCACTAATAATGTCAGAAACTGTCAGTAGCGGTATTCAGTTCAAAGCGGAGTCGAACAATGATGGCTACAGAGCCAGAGAATATATGCTGCATGGAGATAGACCAGGTATAGTTCAGTTTAACTGCAGTTATAACTCATGTTGTCATCTTGCTTTTATCCACTATTAGTACAAGCCTGTTGTACCGGACCCCGTCTGAAGGATGGCCAAATCTTTACTGATGAGCTTTATGAAGGTTATTGTACATCACACAAAACATGAAGCATAGGTTTTTACTCCAAAAAAATCACCATAATAGCTGAATAAAGCGGTACAAGAAGTGAGCATTAGTCTTTTATCTATAAACTCTTTCTCCCTTGTATTATTATCAACACACACAGCGAATTACACAAAAACACTCATTATAACTAACAGTAAACATATATATACGGACCTTGCGCCTTTACGGCGATGCTTAATAAACTGGTAAACTTTATAGCCATAAAAACAATTCAGATGGACTGTAATAAAGTGCGCGCTCTCCCTTTCTGCCATGACCAGTATCACTCCGGAGAGGATCATGAACAGTTTGTAGTTGTCCATCCATCCTTGAGAACTTCAACCACGGAGTCCTCAATGACTCAGATGGTGGGAGTCTATGGAGGCTCGTATGTTCGTTGTTACATCCAATAACAGAACAATTGTAATGTTTTTTTGGCACAGACATTGTATATCTCTAGCTGATACAGTAGGTAAACAGAAATGGCGGACTCTGTGCTTCTCACTCATGCTAACAGGGCAGATGGTCACCAGTCATGGGCGGGGTTTCCCTACTCTTACGTAGGAGTAGGAGGAAATATAAAACAGCATGTTCTGAGACATTGAAAATGATAAAAAAGTATTGGGTGGATTTTTACCATTGGCTGTTCACACACACTGTGGACACACATCTGTGTTCAAACACCTTATAAAAGTGAATTTTGCATGATAGATCCCCTTTAAAGATTAATTTTTGTAAAAATGTTTGAAATGATGAAATGATTTGAAATTATGTTGAATGAGTTTAACTTGTATTAGACACAGAATCCCTTTAAGGCCATTGTTTTTAACGGGTTCAAGCACGAAGTGCTGAAACCCTATTGTAATTGGAAGGATTTTTATTATTATTATTAGGGGTTCAAGCACGTACTTTTTATGTGCTTATAAGCCTTAAAGTGCTTGAAGCCCGATAATTCCTGCTTGCAGCTATATTTTGTTTTGGTTTAAATCAATATTTTGTTTTGATCTTCGCCTTTAATTTTAGGGAAAGTGAAAACGAGACAGAAAAGTAAAGGGAGAAAGAAGGAGAATGGGATATGACACAGATTGGATTTGATCCTGTTTCCCCTTGAGCACAAGAGTCTTTTTTATGGCCTGAGCATAAGAATTTCAGTTTTTAAAGCTCTGTGCATTTCGCATAGCATAGCATAGCATAGAATCGAATAGAAGCATTAGCATCTAACCTTTGCTTTGAGCCCACGTGTAGGTGATTGGTGCACTCCTGGCCACTGGCAGTTGCTCTCCTCTTTCTATTACTGACTTCCTGTTATCTAGAATTGAATCCTTAATGGGACGAATATGCTTCGGCAGGGCTTTGTAGAACCAGGCTCCAGAACGTTTCCACACCTTTGAAGAACAGGGAAAGAAAAACAAATTAAGCACAGCTCAGTATGGAGTGATTAGACCAGGTCCTCAAAGGAACAAAGTAACCTCATGTGCTCCAAGACATGGAGTTATGACAAAATGCTCATCTGGAGACAATCGAGCACTGCTTTTAAACTATAACTTACGTTCAACCCAAAACATTACAGCAGTCTGTCCAGCTAGCCAGCATGCTCTCAAAACCTGAAGTGTGTAATGTTTTTAATGTTGAAATACTGTAAAAATGATTAAAATATTATATTATAAAAGCAATATCACGAGTAGTCGTGCAGCGTCGCTCCTTATACAACAGTTTGTTCTGGTTCTCGAATCTGATTGGCGAGAGGTCTTTCCAGCCATGCAATATTCTACCAGTATCGCCACCGGAACCGTTTCATCGTTTGAATCAGCATTCTCACAGCGAGTGTCATGGCGGACGAGCAAACCCACCATATATTCATAGATACTACTGTTATTTTGTAACGGAATGTAGTTTTATAGTTGTTTAGACCTCAGATATGCGATTTATATGCGATTATTGTTAAGACACTTTCGGACATGCGAGCTCCAGGATGTCAGTGACCGTTCAGCACTCATGTACCCGTAGAGAACAGCTTCATCTCGACCAGCCCTTCCGGAATTTTCCACTTACTCTTATGTAGATAGGGTTTAAACAAGAGGTATAATTCGTTTTGGATATATTAACCGGCAATCTTTGGTCCAATTAATCTATTACCTGTTCCAAATCTAATAGATTTGGCTTAAGGGCTATATTAAGTTTCATAACTTTATTTTTACATTGAATTTTTTTTACATTTATTTTACATTAAATCTTGTAATAACTAGAAATGTGCTGCATTTGAACGTTTGACTAAATCGTTTGCTTGTGTTTATTTCCTTCTTATACTGTTATAATGGCTATTGTTGTTCATTTAAATATTATTGTTCGATAATTAATATTTTATAAAACTACGACCGAATCACAGCCATGTTGATATAGAGCGATATCGCACGGCTACTAGTGATATTGCTTATATATAAACGCGGCTGTGATAAATAGAATAGAATAGAATAAAATAGGATGAATAGAAATCTTTAATAATAATAATATAATAATAATGACAAAAGCACATACTACCTTCAGAGACCTGAAAATAACTGCTGAAGGCAGTATTTCATTTGTCCCTTTGATATAATTGTTTTTTTTCTACTGAAATTTTCCTTTGTACTTTGTTATTACTGACTGCTGTTTTGAATAATTATTTAAAAGAAATATGTGAAGGATACATGCCGTTGTTTTAATGCCACTGCTTTCGAAAATGTAACCACAAATTGTTAAGTGTATTCATTTCTGTGCTATTGAATACAGGTTCTGTTAAGAACTACTGGAATTTTGCTCAGTCACAACACCACTAATCAGAACAATGTCCGACGGGGCCGAGCAAAGTGGGTGGAGTATTTTTTGGAATCTTTCACTATCTTGGCAATTCCATTTGGAGCTTTAATGAAGGTCTACTCAAAATGGACGAAAAAATGGATATGCTCGTTCATATTCATTTCATATAAGACAGCAGACAAGCAAGTGCAGACCATAATTTAAGGCAGTGGCACTTAATCAGTTGACACGCACCAAAAATTCAAACAGTCCTTTCAAAACACATTACCCCTCAGAAACAAACACCGCAATGCTCTAGAAGTGTTCTAGTGCCAGTCACATTCATGGTCATATAACAGCAAGAGACTGATGCTCGGCAGGCCAGGCCCAGTTGCAGCCAGGAAGACAATTAAGAAGTGATGGACAGCAGGCTCTGAAATGTCAGGACTGACAGCAGCTGCCGGAGTGTTGGCAAACACCATCTCCCAGCTGTACCTGCTCAGTTACAACTCCATTTGCACAACCACCGGCCAGACAAAATAATGCAAATCTAGCTTGAAGGGTCAAGCCTTCAATAGCCCTCCTTGTTTTTGGTGTGTGCAACAAACATGCAAAGGGAATAAATGTTAAATATTCTTTGAGCATAGATGATGAAGGTTTTGTGTTTTGTGCAGAAGCCAAAGGCATGCAGGAAGCAACTGTATTGTATTCCCCAGGGTACCAATTTCTGCTACCCAGCAAGAAGAAAAAGTACATTTTAAACAACTAGTGCAATCAGTTCATTCATAGTGAAAAAATAACTTATACAATCATGAACAAAAGCTGTGAATAGTAATTTTCCCAGAACTGAGTTTTTTCAGCGGAAGATAATGTGTAATTTAAAAAAAAAAAAAAACTACCCACTTTGAATGACACGAAACCTGCCTGGAACATCTGCTTTTGACCCTTATGACTGTATAGCCCTCTATAGTTTTCATAGTAGCCTACAGCAGAATTGTTTTTATGCTATCAGTGCATTGTCTATTTCTGGGTGAAAATAAGCCTTTTACTTGGCAATAACCAGTTATGGGTAAGAAACTCTAAATAAGCAACTAATTACTAGCTACCAATTACATCTTTAAAAGTGTAACTGTATTACTCTCTCTAAAAAGTATTTCATTACTTTTGACTTTCTAAATCCCACATCAACCCCGACCAGTTGAACAATACAAGGATAGAAATTAGACTGCTCTTATAATTCTTTCAAATAAATAATATAAAACTGCATAAATTATTCTTTAATTGAACAAAGTATTTAAATGGAAAAGGTGACATTAAACACACATTTTAACATTAGACGTTACATTTTGATCTTAAATCCACTATTATTTAATACTGAATTGTTCTAAAGTCTATACATTATTTCATGCAATTACATCAGAACTATTTAAATTACTGGTAATTACTTTACTTTTTCAAGGGAATTCACACCCAAATACTGGTAATAACACAACATAAACCCACTGAAAATAAAATATTGTTTTTGAAATGGCAAGATTAAGGAGAAGTAGATGTAAATTGTACTAACAAAATCATATTCTTTCCTTTAGTACTGAAGTGGTGCCATTCTCCTACATCCGTTACACTTTTAGAAGCTCAAAACCTTCATTGACAGTGAAATGAAAGACATTATAAATGTACATTATGCATTAACATATGCAATAAAGGGCCATGGGGGGGAAATGTAAATGCACCAATAGGCTGGCTTCCTGTGAACAATGAAACAAAATTGACTAGGCATTTGCCAGACTTTAATAAGAAAGATGTTATCTTCCAAACGACTATTTAAAGGAGTCAAGCATTTAATTTTTTATTAAAATACTTTTTGATTCCAAATGTACAGAGACAACTGTGTCACTCCACAAAGACAGTGTGTTTTCACTTATACATGAATGAGCAAAGAAATATAAATTATATACATATATAAAATAAATCCATTAGTATACTGATTTCCACAAAAAGGCAGAACTATGTGGTAGTATTAAAACTTTGCTTTGGTTTGGTTTTGTCCCCAACATTTGCACAACCAATAGTGCAAACTTGGGTCGAGACTATCTACAATAGCCAAACGGCAGATGGGAAACAAATATTTGGAATTTTAAAAATATTTAAGATTCTTTTTGGTGTTGCTAGAGGCCAAGAAATGACACATTTCAGATTTAAATTAAAGCTCAAGTCCATTAAATGATGATGAACAAGCTTTCAATTAAAAAATATTGTATCTAATGCATCTTTGCCACCTAAACCATCGCATTAAGACAAATGATTGGGTGAACTGCAGTTCTTATTCCCTGAATTGGGGGGAGAAGCAGTGATTAAGGGAACATTTGGGAAATGTGTAGGTGTTTTTTCAAGGTCAGCGTGGAGTAGGAGAAGATAAAATACGGAGGTAACCATGTCTCTGTGTACATAAATATCTAGAGACTCATTATCTCCAGGCATTTACCACAGGAAATGAATCTCTCTACAAAACACACACAAAGCGTTCCATCATACCATGTTCACCTAATATACACACACACACACACACACACGCTTAAACATAATTTGCCACATTGTTTATTGGAACTTCTGTTGCATTTCTATTCCTATTTTCTCCATCACTCCATTTTAATAAACTCTTTACAGCTGGGAGTGGAACTTAAAACAGATTGAATCCATCCATACATCCACATGCAAAATCAATGACTCCCAAGTTGAGTTTCAATTTGGCATAGACAGCATGAGAGAAAAAAAAAAACCTGTAGCTAACCTAATCATGACTAGTTAGAAAAGAAATAGCCTTATCCATTTTTAAAGAGGTGAAGAAAACCCTTCCCATATTTTTTATTGTGGACACATGTATGTTATACCTGAAGGTCAATTACAAATAAGAGTGTCCATGTAATGCAGGAGCGAGTCAACGGATGAGATCCATGTGCAGGCTTTATTGAAAACGTAGTCAAACAGGCAAAGGTCAATGTAGCAGCGAACAGGAATGGCAAAGGATAAACAGAATCATAGTCAGAAAAACAGGCGGGAATGTCAGGACAGGCAGCGAGAATCAGAACACGGGAAAACAGGCAAAATCAAACAACAGGAAACCAAAACAGGGAATAACGCTCAGAATTACCAGGGGTTAATTAGTCAAGACTTCGCAAATAACATAGACTTGAACTAGGGATGACTGACGCGAAACTAACGTTTCGACACAGAGTCGAGATCCCGAAGCGTAGATGTTTCGAAACACTGCTCCGAACTGTGATTCAAAACACCCATGTCACGTGACTATGGCTAAACGAAGCTTCTGCGCGCTTCGACAGGTGTCATGCTCACCTAGTCTGCGTTTGATTGACAGGGGCGGGAACAAATCACACAATCGCACATCTGTCTCAACTCCCACAAAGTTTAAAAGAGGACTTAATGCATCTTCACCTCGTGGGTTTTTGTGAGAGGAGAAAGCAATTAATATTTTTGAATAAAAATCTGTAAAAAACAAAAAACAAAAATGAGACCATTGTGGATTGATTTGTTTTATTAATTTCCATTTTTCTTGACCAAAATAACCTAGTTATTATTATTATGTATTATAGTTATACAGTGAGGATGTTAAAAACTCACCACATTAACAAAAACACAACATTTTTATTTTTTTAAATGGCTTGTTGTCAAATTTGTTTCAGATAACATGTGCAATTGACCACTAGGTGTCACCGTGGAGACGGTGTCGGTATGGTTTCGAAGCCTTGACACAATACGGCACATTTGCTTCAACTGTTTCAGTGTGTCATGAAGCCTCGCTCTGCCCACCACTAAATAACGCTCAGAATTGCCAGGGATTAACTAGTCAAGACTTCGCAAATAACACCGGCTTGAACGGTCTCTTAAATAGTGGACTAGATTGTATACAGCTGGGCAGTAATTAACATGAAGGTAAGGGACTTGTGGGAAATGTAGTGTGGTTGAGAGAGTCCGTGAAATGGAAGGGCGACATCTGGTGGTAAGTGGATGAAGGATGACAGACCGGATTCATTACAGTCCAAGACCTTGTTCAGGTGAAAAATAACTCTAAAGAAATTAAATATTAGATTGTTTTCCTTTCATCAATTTCTTAATGAGTCCTGATTTAATAAATTAACAGATCTAGACAAACAAATATCACTGACTTATGAAATATCTAGCTTACATAAGTACCTTCGGTAGACCCTTTGCAAACCATGCTTGCTATATAAATGACGGTTGCAGACCTTGGATGTGACAAGACAAACTGCGCTGACACATGGGATTTTATGGGAAATCTGAAATTGTTTTGGTCACATGACTGTGGAACATGTTAATGTCCATGGCCATAAGAGGAAAGCAAATTGCCCTTGTCACACAACCCAATAAATGATAGCGCAGAGGTGAATCAGATCTAATCCCATTGGCTAGAATGAGGAATAGGGGTGTGGCCAGTAAGCAATAGCAACCCATTCTGTATCTCTGCCCTTTTCATTCCACAGCATTAGAGCTCAGGGGTGTTAAATGACTGAACATCAAGACGCACCTGATAATCCTACAATTGTCTTTAGCAATTATAGCTAGCGTCACAATCCTCATCGCACATTGCACTAGCTAGCAATTTCTTTCTTTGAATATCTGACAAATTTGGGATATGATGAATGAAAGGCAAATCGCACTGAACAATTTCCTCTTGGCATTTTAATTAGTCTTGTGATAGCATCGCTAATTTGAATGGGGAGGCAGCGTCTCGTGAAATTAGTTTTTGTAGCTGGTGGGTACGCAACCACTGGTGACCAAAAGCACCATTTGAGCCCTGCGCCCTGGACCCAGAACCAGAAGGTGTCATTTGGACAAAGGCCAAAGATTTGGTGCTTGTGAATATCATTCAAAGCTGGGTCAGGAGTATTTGACCGCAAAACATTTAAAGTACATCATTATTTCATCATGTCATTCCTGTAAGATTTTTCTTCTTCCTGTGGAACACTTTTATATCATTTTTTTTAAAGAATATCCTGGTTGTTTTGTTCCATATAATTAAAGTGAATGGAGACTGGGATTTCAAGGAATAGTTCACCCAAAAGTTACAATTCTGTCATCATTTATTTATCCTCATGTCATTTCAAACCCATAAAACTTTAAACACAATTGAAAATTGTAATAAATCCTACAATATTTCTGTTCCTCCACTGAAAATCCATTCCACCAAAACTTTAGCTTCAAAATTTTCATAAAGTCATGTAAAAGCAATCCATATAAATAAAGCTTTTTAATCTAAGTCCTCTCATTTGATGTTTTCATTTAACTGCAACTGCAGCTCAAATGAACTTGTTTGATGTACCAAAAAAAAAAAAACACTCACTGGTTCTTGCTCAAACATGCTTACACGACATGCCAAAACAAACCTTAAAACTGTAAGAATGGTTCACAACATTTCTATTTAAAATAATTGTCTATTTTTAAAAAAAAATGTAAATTTACTCCTATGATGCAAAGCATCATTACTCACATGTCACATGATCCTTCAGAAATCATTCTATGCTGATTTGGTGCTCAAGAAACACATGATTGTTATCAATGTTGATACAGTCATGCTGCATGTTTTGGTGGAAATAGTGATTCTTTTTTCCCCCAGGAGTCTTTGATGAACAAAACCTTCAAAAGAACAGCATTTTTTTAAAATAAAAGAAATCTTTGTAAAATTCTAAATGTTTGAAATGACACTTTCAATCAGTTTAATGACTCCTTGATGAAGATTTCTTTAAATGAATTTCTAATTTAATTTAATCAAATATTCATACTTTGTGCTTGGGTTTGAGGAACATGATGAAATGTGGATGATATTTATTGAAAATCAGGAGAGTATAAAGACTTGGAAAAAAGCCTGTGATACTTTCATGATTTTTATTTATTTTATTTTTTTGTCACCACAAACCTCCATGTCCTTTGGAAAAGAGTGGCCAGGACAGTCTTCTGAAATGCACCATTTTGTGTTACACATACTGTAAGAATGAAAGTCGTACCGGTTTGGAATGACATGAGGGTGAGTAAATATTAACAGAATTTTCAATTTTGAACGAACAATCTCAAAAGAGACGCATTTTGAAATTCAAAGCACCAGCACTTTTCCATTTTTCCTCTAACAGAGATTCTGTATCCTACAGGAATAAACCAATTCTGTGCCCAAGCTTTGAGTATCTGAGCACAAGCATGAAAGGGAGTGTATTTTTAAAAAAAAGTGTGACGCTGTTTACGCCTCAGGCCCAGCTCTTGGTGTAAGCGCTGAGGATAGGAAGACATGCTCAAGCGGCGGCCAGCTGATAACACATTCTGCTGCGACCACCGCTTGACTGACAGCTGCATCCTTAAGCCTTTTGTTACTTCAGAGTTTCACCAGGAATATAGTTAACAAGGAGCTTCCAAAAGGTCAAACAAATTCTCCAACAGTTCAGTTCTCTAAAAATACAGTTCAGATAGAGTCGCTGCTCATTATAATTGCTAAAATGGGATCTTGAAGTACATTGTTCAGCAGTGTAATTTGCAGTAAGGAATCATCTAATCAAATTCTTTTATAGTTAATTATAATCACTTTTGTTCAACGAATTACAACTTTCATTGCTCATATTCAGTTGATTCTAAATTCAAGTTGATTATAAACAAACAGTCCAAAAACATCCGATTCTGACATAAAATTATTGAGACAAGTCCGTGAATAATTGCGTGTTAGTCATGAGCATGGCATTCTTGGGTTATATGCGTAATAGCAGGTTACATGCCACCATGCAGATCATGAATGAAGGCAATTACTGAATTAATGATTTGTAAGACTCCATTACAACAACAAGGCAGAGAGTAATTCTACCTGTCAAATGGCAACTATAAGTACGATTACAGACACAGTGGCACTTACGTTTTTATATATATATATATATATATATATATATATATATATATATACATACACACATATATATACATATATTTATATATTTATTTATTTATATATATATATATATATATATATATATATTTATTTATATATATATATATATATATATATATATATATATATATACACACACACACACACATATTATATATAGAAGAGATAACTATATTTCAGAGCTTGACTGGTTGATTCAAACTTCGCTCATGAATATTTTTTGTTTTGGTATTTTTAATTGTTTAAGTCCCTTATGCTCAACATAGTACAAATAGTAATTTTGTGAAACACTAATACAATTTAAAATAACTGCTTACCATTTTAATATAATTGTTATGTAATGTGTAGCCAGTACCAAGCACAAAGACGATGGTTGAAGGAAAACAAAGCCTTTTAATGGAGAGCCGGGAAAGCAGCACACAAAACACGCATAGATACAAACGAGAACCGACAAGGACTCAGGGAGAACACAGGGATTATATACAGGTGGCAAACAAAGGGAGAAACAAGGTAATCGACAAAATACCGCTGATGACGATGGACAAATGATGAGCTCATAACAGAAACCAATGAGATCAGAGAAACACAGAACCAATGAAGACAAGGGCAATAACCAAACACAGAGTCCACACAGACATACATGTAACATTAATGTATTCCTGTGACTGCAAAGCTGAATTTTCAACAGCCAATACTCCAGTGTTCAGTGTCACATGATCTTTCAGAAACCGTGAAACATTTTCAGGATTCTTTGATGAAAAGAACGTTATTTGAACCAGAAATCTTTGGTAACATTATAAATGTTTTAATGTAAATTTTGATCAATTAAACGCATGCTAGTATTACTTTTTAATAAAAATCTACAGATTTACTTAAATTTATATTTACTGGCCATTGGGAGGTATTAATAGTTTTCAGTCACATGACTGTCACAGCACGAGCCTGTCAATTGACCGTTTGCAAAGCCCCGCCCCCTTTAGTTACTGTTGCTATGTCTGACAAGCCATGCGCTCTTATGCCACACATCATGTTCTTACGAAGTGAAAAATACATCCCGGAGCAAAGAGGACACTGACAACACGTCGACAGACAAGACAGAGCAGGTTTCTTTTGATATGAAACAGTTTCAAATTTCAAATATTGTAAATTTTTAAAGAAGTTTAAACAATAAATAGCATATACAGATCGCTGTAGCTCCTTCAAGCGGCTCGTGAACCGATCATCTCTTCATACTAGTTCATTTATAGCATCAAATAAACATGAATGAACATCAGAAGGAATGTTGTTTCAAGCGTGGAAAGACGTCAGTACACACAATTTTTCAAGTTCACCAACGTTAATCTACTATCTCCCCTGACTGCTTTGGGAGATTCAGGGTTATTTCGGGGTTATGATTGGTTAGATCACCTGTCAATTAAACTGCCGGTGAAGGGTCAATTTTCCATCTTAAAAACAAAAATGAGTGAACAAGATGCAAGTTTTGGGCACTTATGATCCATATACAGCACCTGCAGTGATTTCAATCACTAAAAACCGCGGGACGATTTTAAAAACGTAACATGAAAAACACTAGGGTGGGCTGCACCAATAAAGATTAAATTAAGCAAAGTAACACGAACACTAATCAAGGAATTGTTGATCGGAGTTTTATTTTAAATCGATTTGTGTTGCGCCACTTAATTTTAAACACTGATTAACTATGCAGAAAGAACTTTAGAATTAAAGGGCTGATCAAACAGCAGAGGCAGAGGGTGAACCAACGCCAGGCTAAAGAATAGTGCAACCCAAAGCTTGGGTATGGCTAAAGAATTAGTACAACCCACCCTTAAAGTGCCTTAATGTACTAAAACAGAGATATTAAAAGATCAAATTAAGTTTAACACTTTTTAATGATGCATACTATATACAGGCGAGTAGATGAGGCCAGAATATGAACACAACACGTTTTCTTTATAATGGTCTTCTATGTAAAAAAAAAATGCTTAAAGAGAAACCTTGTGCGGCATTAACATTCTGTGTTCATTTTTTTGCCTGTACATAGTATGCATAATCAATAAGGTGTATATTGAATTTGGTCTTTCATTATTGTCATACTACATTAGATTTTATTACAAACCTGGTAAAAATGACAGGCCTCGTTTTGCCCTCGAGGTGGCCATTCCTTTAAGGGTGTGATGTCACGTGAAAACTATGAAAACATTTGACAAATGCTTTCATCCAAAGTCACTAAGTTTGTATTCAAGGACCTGTACACTGTAAAAAAAAATTCATTTGAACTAATTTTAACTGTAAAAATGCTACGGGAAAAAAAACTTAATAGGTTTAGAGGACGTTCCCATTCTATTTACAGGGCAAAATTGTAAAAGATCTGAGAAAAAGACAGTAAAATGCGGTAACACTTTACAATAAGGTTCATTAGTTAACTACATTATTTAACATGAACTAATAAAGAACTGCACTTCTACAGCATTTATTCATCTTTGCTGATGACAATTTCAACATTTACTAATACATTATTATCATTATTATTAAATCTTGCATTAACGTTAGTTAGGTTAGTAAATACAGTAACAAATGTGTTGCTCATGGTTAGTTCATGCTAGTTAATACATTATTATAAGTGTTACCCAAAATGCTGTTAATTATACAGTTTTTTGAAGTAAAAAAAGAACTGCACTCAAAAACTGTAAACTTACATTCCCAGAATACCCCATGTGACACTAAACATTTGAAGGTGTTTTGATTAAATAATCATTTTTCTCAATAGTTTTTCTTATCAGTTATGTACTTTGGAGTTTTGTATTGCAACTGTTGTGTCGTGTGTCTTATCTGCCCGTGGGAAAGCTACTTTTGATGAACTTATTCATGTGGCTTCCTCTTTTACCACCTCCATTATTATGGTGGTTATCAGAATATGTTAAAAGGTACAAAACTGATTTTAGTAGCAGTGTGCATTGTTGAACTTACAGGGTCAAATTTAAATGTACATTACAGCTTGAAACTGTAAAATTTGCATGTTGTTCGGTAAATAGGTTTACATTTTTTTTTTTTTTTACAGAATTATTCTAGCAACCACAGCTGCCAAAATGTTTTTTGTAAAAACAACTGGGTTTTTTTCAAGGAACCTTGACGTTGCTAGCGCCACGCTCTACTCTTTGAGCAAGAGGGAATCACCTAATTTGGAACTTTACAGATTAAAAAGACAGTATATCTTGCTTGGGTGAGGACATTTGACAAAATAGCAGAATCAAATGCAAATATGAACGCATTTTGTCCGTTTACACAGAGATGATAATGGTATCCTTTTCTCTCGCTCCCTCTCTCTCTATTGTATATACATATACACACAATGCTAGCCCGCCCTGCATTTCATGCCATATTCACAGATGTCCTCACCCAGGGCATTCACATTCGTACAACCTAATACTTCAACAGAGACTGTAAAAATAAGTGAACTCTGACAAATCTGCTCAGCACTTCTCCAACTGTCAGCCCCTTTTCTCTCCGGCATTGACTAATCAAATGAACTAAACTATTTGTTTCACTGGCATGAAGGATCCAGCCTCTGGGCAGTCTTTTTTCCCCGGAGACCTGAGCAGATCAATCCAATCCCACACTCAGTATAGATTTAGACGGCAGGAGATTTCAGGGCCTGTCCTATCCGTTACCCAACAAGCCTGTTAATTTGCATGAGCACTTTCTGCACTTGGCAGCATTATGACTAACTGAAGTGATATTTCTCATGATACAGAATTACTTGCCAAACAGAATTATTGGCTTTGAATCATATTGGTTGCAATTTGTGCTCCACTTCAGCACAGTATATCACAGCAAGTTTAAAGCAGACGTTCTGGCTGATATAGGACTGCACTGATCTCTGTAAAGCAGCTCCTTCTAACTAAACAAAGAAAACGTGAAAACCCCTAAACACGGAAAAAGTATTTAGGGTACGTTTACACAACAAAAATAATGTTTTTTCTTTGTACAGATGACAACGTCATCAAAAAGATGCCCGTTTACACGGATCCGCGAAAATGACTAAAAATGCAATTTTTTACAGCACTCATGGCAAACACACATGTCTGTAGACTAAAAGGTGATACGCACATGCATGCCGTCACCGGCAGTAGACACTTACATGATATCATTTTCATAAACTTGTACTTTGTAACCCGTTTTCAAAAGTTTGCGTCTTCAAGCCCCCAAAACGACATTTTCGTGTAAATGAAGCCATTTTTAGTTGAAAATGTTGTTGTGTAAACAGCCCCTTAGTGTGGAACAGGGCTGGATTTATATCTGAAGGCCTGGTAAAGAGATGAAGGAAAGTGTCCGCAGTTTCTATAATGAAAGAAACATTCAAATGTTTCAGAGAACTTATTTCTTTGAATTATGACAAACACTTTCCCATGACATACTGGCGCTGTGAAACTGATAAGCGCTATCTTTTGTGCTTAGAAGTACATTATAGTATATCTAGATTCATCAGAAAATAATTTGTGCTGCTTTAGTATCTCACCTTCCATCCAGTGAATTAAGACTTTATCAAAGGAATAAAAATATGCAAATTCCTTAAAGGGATCCCTCTAATACTATCAACTCAGTCTCTTGCCTATATGACTTATGATTATTCTGTCAATGATATGATGCTTATTTTAACAAAACTCGAGAGAGAAGGTCTGGGGAGTTACACCATGACATTTTACAAACTGAACTAATGGTCTATTAGCTCAGTTTGTAAAATGTCATAGTGTAACTCCCCAAAAATCTTATTTTTATGAAAAATCATACAAGTTTAAAGGTTTTTTTTAAATATATGAAGCTTAAAAAAATGATTAAGGTGTGAAAACCAGGGTTATTTTATATCATTCAGATACTTTTATAGGTTATTAATATTTTTAATTATTTTTTATATTTTTATTCTAACTTCAGTTGAAGCTTTAGTCCTTTTGTTCTGTTATCTTTTAATGTCTAGTAGTTTATTATTTTTTATTTCCTTTTTTTTTACTTTAGAACATCAAGTGTATTAAATGAAAATGAGACCTAGCTGAAATAAAATAAGTTTATATATATATATATATATAAAACTTATTTTATTTCAGCTAATATAATTTTTTATTTCAGTTAACTTATTTTAAAGCAACAAAAATGTTGTTTTTTTAATGGTTTTACACATATTTAAGGTGTATTTTAACTTGATGGTTACACCACAACATTTACAGACTTGCTAAATTAAAACTTCTTGATGGTATAAACCAACATGAATTCACATTAGTTGTTGTTGTTTTTTTTTTGTTTTTTTTTGTTTTTTAAAGGTTAATTCTTTTCATTATCATGGACATTCTTACAGGTCACTGACCCTCTTATTTTCCAGAACATTCACATATAGCATAAGCGTATTTTGACCAGGGCCTGTCAAGCTCCAAAAGGCAAGAAAAAGCACCATAAAAGTGGTACATATGACTATATTCCAAGCAGCAGCTATACGATAGTTCAAACATGGCACATTTTAGGTAATTGAACGTTTGAATTGTATGCAGATATTAAGAGCTACAGTAAGATGAATCGAAAGACACCAGTGTCCATGCTGTGCAAGAAAATCAAGTGACTGTGATAAAATGAACAAAGCCAATGTGTAGTTCAGGATGTCTTCAAAAGCACCTGAGCTCCAGAAACAAAAGTCTGGCTTAAGAATATAAACCTCTGACTAGGGCTGTGTGGGCTGAACTCTGATTACATATTCTGAGCAGCAGCTCAATAATCAGGCCTGTGATTTCTTGACACATGATGGAAAAGAGAACACAATTCTGAAGGAGGGAGGAATTAAGTTTCTCTACAACAATGAATTGCAGTACACCTCTGCTATTTCCTCTACAACAAAACAAAGAAAAAAATTGAAATGACTCATACTGAATATACACTATTATTCAAAAGTCTGAGGTCAGGTTTTAAGAATTTTATTCAGAAAGGACACATTAAACTACGGAAGCTTGTTTCCGCCATGAAATAAATAAAATAAAAGTAATTGGAACTGTTTATCTCACAATTCTGACTTTTTTCCCCCTCAGAATTGCACGTTATGAAGTCAGAAATGTGAGATATAATCATAATAACTTGTTATAATGTCCAATTGTGAGGGAAAAAAGACTGACAATTCTGACTTTATAACTTGCAATTGCGAGAAACAGTCAGAATTATGAAATAAAAAGTCATAATTACCTTTTTTATTTTAGTGGTGGAAACAAGCTTCCACATCATCAAATGTGACTGTAAAGAGATTTATAATGTTACAATGCATGAAGACTTCCACAAAAATAAATCCAAGTCGCTTTGGATAAAAGCGTCTGCTAAATGACTAAATGTAAATGTAAATGTAAAAATATTAAGCAGCACAAACATTTTCAACATTGATAATAAGAAATGTTTCTTGAGCAGTAAATTAGAATTATTTCTGAAGAATAATGTGACACTGAAGAAAAGAGTAAGGGCTGGTTCACACAAACATTGTTTTTACAGCTAAAAACGAGAGACAGATCAGTGGAACGAAAAAACCCCTGCAAGGACTAGAGAGTTTAACTTCTTTTAACTTGAGCGGCACATTTTTAGAAAGCCATGTCATGCTGAGGGAGCTGCAAAAGACAAGAGTCAAACGTGTCCGTTTGGCACACGTTTACATAGAAAACCAATGGAAAAGTAGTGCAGTGGAATGTAAAACCTGCTGAAAATTCAGCTCTCTTCAATATAGTGCAGCCTTAATAGAATCTAAAACACATAAGTGTTCAGAGAAAAATCTCAGGAGTATGGTAAGCATTTATGATCATATTTTTTAACGTGGATTGTTTTTAAACCAGCGTAAATGTCGCTTTCACATCTTGCGTCTTGGAGCATGCTGTGGATCTCTCTCCTGTGTTAGTAAGCTATTTCCTGTTGATGGAAAAGCATCTCAAACAGAGCTGACTTGTAGTTCAGCCTCCTGGGACAGGTTCAGCAGGGCTCTAGCCATCTGTGTTTATTGTGGCTGTGTGTTTAACCCGAGAGGGCAGGAGCTGCACCGGCAGAGGAGCTGTATAACACTGACGGTCTCTGATAAAACCGCAGGTCCTGAGAAGAGAGCAAGAAGTAATCTGATAGCAGCACAGGCCGAACGGATGGATGCCGAATTGATGCGGGGGATGCTCTGTACGCCTTGTGCTTTCCCGATAAGACAAAAGACTAAACTAGCATTTGTTCCCTCAAAAAAAGCAGCTAAGGCCATCCACATTTTTGTTTAAGCAAACTTGTGTTTTCATTAGTATAAAATCGGCATGTTCTGGCAAAAGAAATTTTTACATGTTTATTACAGGCTAGTGAAAGTCTGAAAATCAGCCAATGGCTTACTTATAGTAGCATCTGCCTATTATGCTAGTAGAAACTATACTAACATCAACAAAATGACAACATTCACTCAACTCAATGACCCTTTTAAATCGAGTGTCTACGCAAGCGTATAAAACATGGGCAGCCGCAGTGATTGAATGACAGTTTATGGTATTCACTACATGCTTGCCTCCCTGAATTAGCATCAGTACTACAAGGTGACACCTGACCTGCACACAAGTATAAATACGGTGCGGCTACACCGATATTGCTATAAACTCTCTGTAAACTTTCTGCTTCGTGACCAAATATGCCTTGTCATTTTTGCAAATATGCCAAATATGTTGGTATCTTGACGATACTAATGAGCATTTTCATGTTTTTTTTTCTTTTTTTTAAGAGAATATTTCTATTCAACAAGGATGCATTAAATTGATCAAAAGTAACAGTAAAGACATCTACATTGTTGCAAAAATTACTTCAAATAAATTAATATTTTAATTTACTACAATTTTTAAAAAATTAAATTGTATTTTAAATAAAAACCCAGAAAAAAATGCATCACTGTTTCCACAAAATATTAAGCAGCAAAGCTGTTTTCAACATAATAATAATAATAATAATAACAGCAACAACAATAAGAAAGTCAGCATATTAAGCTGGAGCACACTTTACGATTAACTTAAACATTAAGACTGAACTCAAAACACTTTAAAAGTTGTAACTTCTTCCCGAGTCTTTCCGTCAGTGTCCTGATGGAGTGTGTAAGGGTGAACCGTTACTGACAATCCTCATTTTGGCTGTGTGAGATTCTCCAGCTTTGTTGTTGTTGAGCAACCGAAGCGCGAACTGATAAAGCTTCTTCTGGAAAGCGAGCCGGGAGCAGCAGCACATTTGCATTTAAAGGGACACACAAAAATGGCGTGTTTTTGATCACACCCAAATAGGGGCAAATTTGACAAGCTATAATAAATGATCTGTGTGGAACTTCACAGACACATTCTGGAGACACCAGAGACTTATATTACATCTTGTGAAAGGGGCATAATAGCTCCCCTTTAAACACAGACTGTAAATGCCGACTAAGCGCAAATGGAACAAACTCGGCCCGTTTGAGCAGGCTCAGTTGTAACGACCAAATTACACTCATAATTGGCCAGATGGTCGAGTAATGTGTTCCCGGCTTCAGATGATTTCTGAAGGATCATGTGACACTGAAGACTGGAGTAATTCATCTTTGCACCACAGGAATCAATTTCATTTTGAAATATTTTGACAAACAGTTATTCTAAATTGTAATATTGCACAATATTACTGCATTTTTTAATCAAATAAATGCAGCCTAGGTGACACTTTTCTAAAAATATCTTCCAGATCCCAAACTTTTAAACAGTAGGGTATGTTCAACTTGAATTAGGATCCTTCCAATGACACTACACTTCCGACACAAATTCAGAAACTTCCCCCATCCGTGATATGTAACAGAAGGTTTCTCAGAACACCATGAACCAAAATGAAACCCTGAGGCCAATGAGAGATCTCACATGAAGCATATAACTGTCCATCTCTTTCTTTACCCATCGTTCTTATCTGTTGTTCACTGCTCAATATTACCTGCTGGGCTTTAAATACAGAGGAGTGATGAAGGAGCGTCTGACAACACTCATCTGTGGCTAATTGCGCTGAGATGTGCTGTGATTAGCACTGAAGGTTAGTGTGTTTAAGCGGGCTGTGACAGGAGATGGGGTCACTGAGGGCGGCATTGAAGCTGAGCTCTGCGCTGGAGGGCAATGTGTTATTTCTGTGACATTGGTAATGAGGACGAGGTGCACGTCAGTGTAGAGTTCTATTTGAGGTAAATGGGAGATGCTTCATTTCTAACTGAATCTTTTCAGAACACAGTTAAAGCAGCGCTGAGTGGTCGCACTTGAATACGGGAAGAATTAATTTATAACTTTTAGAATTTAAAGGGATAGTTCACCTAAAAATAAATATTCTGTCATCATTTACTCACCCATATGTAATTCCAAACCTGTATTACTTTCTTTCTTCTGCGGAACACAAAAACAGATATTTTGCAGAATGTTGGCAACCAAACCATTGACTTCCAATGTATCACCAAAAAAAACAAAACATTTGCATTGGATCCCATTGACATTGACTGCAAAGACAAAAATAATAATAATAAAAAAATAAACATTTTTCAAAATACAATGCGTTCCACAAATTTACATTTACATTTACATTTAGTCATTTAGCAGACGCTTTTATCCAAAGCGACTTACAAGTGAGGAAAACAAACAAGCGATTCTTCATGAATTGGCAAATAACACAGGACGTGCTCACAATACAAGTTTCATACATTGCTCAGTACCATAAGCTAGAGTAGGAAGGGAAAAAGGGGGAAGGATAGGGTTTTTTTTTTTTTTGGTTTTTTTTTATGAGGGGATTAAGTGTTCACGGAAGAGGTGAGTTTTCAGCTGTCTCTTGAATATTGCCAGGGATTCTGCGTTCCTGATGAAAGTAGGGAGATCATTCCACCAGCAGGGAGCAGTGAAGGAGAATGTTCTGGAGAGTGATTTTGTGCCTCTCTGTGATGGTACCACAAGTCTTCGTTCCTTTAGCGATCGCAGGCTTCTGGTGGGGACGTAGCGTTGTAGCAGTGTGTGGAGGTAGGAAGGTGCAGAGCCTGTGGTGGATCTGTAAGCAAGCATCAGCGCCTTGAACTTGATGCGAGCAGCAAGGGGTAGCCAGTGCAAAGAGATGAAGAGGGGCGTGACGTGGGCTCTCTTAGGCTCGTTGCAGACAAGACGTGCAGCAGCATTCTGGATCATTTGAAGAGGTTTGATTGCACTTGACGGCAGACCAGCCAGAAGAGCATTGCAGTAATCAAGCCTTGAAATGACCAGGGCCTGGACAAGCAGTTGTGTTGCGTGCTCAGTCAGGAAGGGACGGATTTTCCTGATGTTGCAAAGTGCAAATCTGCACGACCGCGCCGTCTTTGAGATGTGGTCACTGAAGGTCAGTTGGTCATCGAAGATAACTCCAAGATTTCTGGCCGACTTTGATGGGGTAATGGTGGTTGTACCAAGCTGTATGTTGATGTCATGTTGAAGAGTAGGAGTGGCAGGGAAGACTAAAAGCTCAGTCTTTGCCAGGTTGAGCTGCAGGTGGTGTTCTTCCATCCACGTCGAGATGTCCGCCAGACAGCTTGAGATCCGTGCAGCTACTGTGGAATCATCTGGTTGGAAGGACAGGTAGAGTTGTGTGTCATCAGCATAGCAGTGGTAGGAGAAACCATGTGCATGTATGATGGGACCCAGTGACGTAGTATAAATGGAGAATAGGAGGGGACCAAGAACTGAACCCTGAGGAACCCCAGTGATCAGTTCATGAGGTTTGGATACCTCCCCTCCCCAGGCAACTCTGAAAGACCTACCTGTGAGATAGCACTCAAACCACTGAAGCGCAGTACCTGAGATGCCCAGTGACGAGAGGGTGGACAGAAGAATTTGATGGTTTAAGGTGTCGAAGGCAGCAGATAGATCCAGTAGGATGAGAACAGATGATTTGGAGCCAGCCTTAGCAATCCGCAGGGATTCCGTGACAGACAGTAGCGCAGTCTCTGTTGAATGGCCGCTCTTGAAACCAGATTGGTTGACGTCCAAATTGAGAAAAAAGTCAGGAGCATGAAGATTCTTTGAAAAATTATTAGTTCCATGGCAAAAATGGGTAACAATTTATTTCGATGGTCCACTTAAGACATTCTACTAACTTCTAAGTTAGTAGTAAGTTAGAAGTAACTTTGCAACTACATGTCAAATTCTACTAACCCTAACTCCAAAACAATCAGTCTACCAATACTCTAATGAGAGTTAGTAGACATGTGGTTGCAAAGTTACTTATAGGTAGTATGTCTAAAGTGAATCATCAAAATAAGGTGTAACCCAAAAATTTCACATTTGACATACGACACAAGGTTGAGCAAATAATTAAATTATGTGAACTATTGCTTTAATTCCTTTCTTTATACTGTACATTACTGCTTCAATATTTTTTTTTAGCTTTATAAACGGAAACTCTTGCAAAAACAGGCTTAATATTGGATGAAACTTTTGACTATGTGACCGTGCAGTTGGAAGAGACACAAATCCTATCAAACCCTAAACACACACTTCATTTCTTCTTTAAATGGATCTTTCTTTGACCTTTACAGAATCTAATGGAAACATAGATGGGCCAAGCATCGGATCAGTTTGCTTTTTTTTTTTACAAATGAAACTTGCAACTTTGCAACAAATTCTGTTCTTATTTGTGGTAGAAAATAGCATTATGATAATGTGCATGGTGTCCATTCAAAACTGGTTTCAAGGTACATTTATACTAAGCTGTTCTGAGTGATTTGTTCACGTTGCTATGTGGTTGCCAGGGTGTTCTGGGTCATTGCTTGGGCATTGCTACATGGCTGCTTATTGGTCCATTCCCAAGTCTCTATTCTGTTCTCCAGATATCGCTCAGTCAATTTAAAGTCTGAGATTTTGGTTGTCTTTGGAGAGTAATATCACCCCTCTCAACAAGCCACATGATTTCAGATGTCATTCATGTCCATAGCACAACATAGAGTAACAAATTGAAGATTAATATATTGTGTTATGAGTTTGTGTAAATTCTTGAAGGAATAGTTCACACTCATTTACTCACCCTCACATACAGTGGGGAGAACAAGTATTTGATACACTGCCGATTTTGCAGGTTTGCCCACTTACAAAGCATGTAGAAGTCTTTAATTTTTATCATAGGTATCTTCAACTGTGAGTGACAGAATCTAAAACAAAAATCCAGAAAATCACATTGTAGGATTTTTAAGTAATTAATTTGCATTTTATTGCATGACATAAGTTTTTGATACATCAGAAAAGCAGAACTTAATATTTGTTACAGAAACCTTTATTTGCAATTACAGAGATCATACGGTTCCTGTAGTTCTTGACCAGGTTTATACACACTGCAGCAGGGATTTTGGCCCACTCCTCCACACAGACCTTCTCCAGATCCTTCAGGTTTCGGGGCTGTCGCTGGGCAATACGGACTTTCAGCTCCCTCCAAAGATTTTCTATTGGGTTCAGGTCTGGAGACTGGCTAGTCCACTCCAGGACCTTGAGATGCTTCTTACGGAGCCACTCCTTAGTTGCTCTGGCTGTGTGTTTCGGGTCGTTGTCATGCTGGAAGACCCAGCCACAACCCATCTTCAGTGTTCTTACTGAGGGAAGGAGGTTGTTGGCCAAGATCTCGCGATACATGGTCCCATCCATCCTGCCCTCAAACGGTGCAGTCGTCCTGTCCCCTTTGCAGAAAAGTATCCCCAAAGAATGATGTTTCCACCTCCATGCTTCACGGTTGGGATGGTGTTCTTGGGGTTGTACTCGTCCTTCTTCTTCCTCCAAACACGGTGAGTGGAGTTTAGACCAAAAACCTCTATCAGACCACATGACCTTCTCCCATTCCTCCTCTGGATCATCTAGATGGTCATTGGCAAACTTCAGACAGGCCTGGACATGCGCTGGCTTGAGCAGGGGGACCTTGCATTCGCTGCAGGATTTTAATCCATGAAGGTGTAGTGTGTTACTAATGGTTTTCTTTGAGACTGTGGTCCCAGCTCTCTTCAGGTCATTGACCAGGTCCTGCCGTGTAGTTCTGGGCTGATCCCTCACCTTCCTCATGATCATTGATGCTCCACAAGGTGAGATCTTGCATGGTGCCCCAGACCGAGGGAGATTGACCATCATCTTGAACTTCTTCCATTTTCTAATAATTGCGCCAACAGTTGTTGCTTCTGCACAAGGCTGGGATGGGCTACAGGACAATTGGCAAGCAGCTTGGTGAGATCTACAATTTTATCCGTGATGTCCTTACACAGCTCTCTGGTCTTGGCCATTGTGGAGAGGTTGGAGTCTGTTTGATTGAGTTTGTGGACAGGTGTCTTTTATACAGGTAAGGAGTTCAAACTGGTGCAGTTAATACAGGTAACGAGTGGAGAACAGGAGGGCTTCTTAAAGAAAAACTAACAGGTCTGTGAGAGCTGGAATTCTTACTGGTTGGTAGGTGAACAAATACTTATGTCATGCAATAAAATGCAAATTAATTATTTAAAAATCATTCAATGTGAATTTCTGGATTTTTGTTTTAGATTCCATCACTCACAGTTGAAGATACCTATGATAAAAATTACAGACTTCTACATGCTTTGTAAGTGGGCAAACCTGCAAAATTGTCAGTATATCAAATAATTGTTCTCCCCACTGTATGACTTTCTTCTGTGAAAAACATGGGGGAAAAAAAAATCTCAATTAGTGAGGCACCGAAATTCCAACAAACTGAATTGTTTTGGACACAATGTTTTTGGAAGGCCGTAATCATTGACTGACACAGTGACATTTCATTAGTGCTTCTCTGACTGTTAGCATCTTATAATGAGCACACAATGATATGCTACAACAAGTAAACATGTCAGCTGCATGGATGCTAGGACTGGCTTGACACTAATAATTTCTTGATTTTAAAGTGTGTCTATTATGCTATTTTAAAAGGGTGCCAATTTTGTATCAGAGGTCTCCAACAATAGGATTACAATGTTAAAAGAATTCATAATACACCTCTTTTCTCACAGTGTCTGAACGGTTCAATAAAGGATTCAGTCTCTCTAAACAACTCCTTTCCGAAAGCCTCCTCTACTCTGGTCAGATGGCCCGGTCTGTTGGGATTTGTTACAGCATGTGTCAGAAACTAAACGCTTACTACCCTACCTAAATTTCAGCTCCTTAGGCTTCCTCAGCACTTGATACTTGAGTTGTTCACAAGTCCTTCATCAGAAGTCGGAGTCAAGTCTGAAGCCTAGCCTTTATCACTCGAGTCGGAGTCAAGTCTGGAGTCTTTTGTCACAACTCAAATCCCATTTTTATCCTAGTTGCATTATGCAAACATGCATGATCTTTCTATGATCCGTCTTGTTTGTAATAAAGGTCCTAAGATGTAATGGAAATACAGTCGGTTACTTGTATTATAATCCATTACAAGGTACAAAATCGTTCTAGCAACGAGTAGCCATTTTCAATACAGTCGCTAAGTGGATACAAGATGGCACCAGTCACGGTTTGTTATTTGGTTTCTTATAGAGCATTGACGACAGTCATTATGAGAAAATATCAAACCTTGGAATGTTTCCAGTTGTTTCACACCAATAGAAAACTGTACCCATGCTGACTGTGACATGTTAACACATGCTCTTTAAGTAATAAATGGATTAACATCTCTTTCGATCTCTCTCATACACACATTAAGAGAGAGAAAAGCTGCATTTGCATATACTATGAAAAGACTGAAAACGTAGTGCTAGGTTTAAAAGTTAGATTTTTTTTGTTCATGTTTTTAACAGGCTTGCAATCCAAAGGAGCCATGCGGCTACACCACAGTATAATAGTTTGCATCCAAAAAGGTTAGTCACATTAACTTACATAGCAATGTCTAATAAAATGCCTTTAACCGTTTTCCGACATTCTTTGCATCTAGCTGATATGGCATGTTAATGAACCTAAATGTGAAAACATATGGCACAATGGCTCCCGAATTTTCTGACAAGGGTCTGACCTACCATGACACCTAGACAAATATGTGACACAGATATCATAAAACCATACAAATAAAACACCATTTCTTTATGATATCCGTAGTTAAGAATAAAAGACTTTTTTTTTTTTTTTGTAAATATTCACAAGTTTTTTGTCACGTCAGAAGTCTATTAAAATGTCGACTCAAGTGCCCATCTCTGTACAAGCACAAGTAAACAACGGTAAGCTTGTAATAATGTTTCTGGTGGTACCGGTGGGTTTCCGCTGAAGATTCAAGCATGCAGCCATTCGTCTTTGAGATATTATGTCATGTGATACATGAAGAAAGAGTCCCAGCTAGTAGGTTTATTGTAATGCTTCAAACAGAGATGACGACAAAAAGGCAGAACTTACAGACGGCAGCTGTAGTGATATCTTCATTATTTTTATTGCATGTTTGAATAAATATTTAATAAAAATTATAACCGCTGATTTAATGTATTTCATAAACAAATTAGAGTAGAAACATCATTATATCGCCAATACCTAGATAGACTGTATAAACTGCCTTATGTGCAATGTAAATGTTTTAAACTCATTTTTTGTTGATTAAATAAATTTAAAAACTTTCGGTTTCAATAAAAAAATAACTCATTGTAATCTCACTATATTTTTGTTGTTGTTTTGTCTATACTGTCAATGTCAATGAGGTCTGCTTTTTTTTTTTTTTGATCCCATTGACTCACTGTAAGGACAAAAACAAACATTTTGTTCTGGATAAGCAAGTAAGTCGCGCAGTTTTGGAATGACATGAGGGTATGGGAGGGTTTTAAGTAGAAATCCAACATGCACTATCACTGCTAAAAATACTAGTATAGTCACTGTAGTCTGAATTTCGAAAACCAAAATGTGAAAACATAAGTGTAGCCTGAACTGACACGGGACAGGAAGATGTCATGTCTTCCAGAGAAAAAAATGAATAAAGAAAAGCAGCAAACCTAGAGAACTCCTCTAACACGAAGAGCAGTGATGGAAGTGTCAAAACTGTCTCCAAATCCAGTAAGAAACAATCATTTTGACAACAAGCCTCTATTACCTGCCTAACCTGTGATAAGACAGTTTGCCAGCAGCTGTCCTGTTCATGGAGCCTCTATCACCTTTTGCAGCTCTGAGTTGGAAATGGGGCACATTGTATTCACAGCAGTGCATCAAAAACTCTGCATTTTATGTTTTTATGGTCCCATTTAAAGGAATACGTTCATGGAAAGAATTAAATATTTGTGAAAACGATACTATAGTACTTTCCTTTGAAGCATCTGACAGAGGAAACGTCCATTCAATTGCATTGTGGTTCTATACAGCACAATTTAAAACTGCATCAGCAATTTGCATTTATTGATTTGAATGTACTCAACATGACCATACTAAATGTTTCAGGCTGCATTACTGTCTGCCTGTGGTTTTGAACTGTCTGAGGTTGGAAGGCTAAATGATTCCTCTTTCATCTCCTCCTTTCATGATGACCCTGAACCTCTCTCTCTCACACACACACACACACACACACACAAAACAACAGAGAGGCAGCAATTTAATTTCTCCACAAGCTTGAAGGCGAAGCGCAAGCCTTATGAAAAGAGATGAGATTTTCTTATTAATGTCCAATAGTACATCATCAGTCTGACGACAAACAATACGGCCTGATTCACCTTTTTGTGACTACTCATTACTTATCTCATTATTGGTGTCATACCCTTTGTCAACCATCATTTTCACTTTTGTTGCGCTGCCGCTAAAAGTATTCACGATGTAGGAACATAAAATGGTAAAATAGGCATCAAAAAGTATAATGAAACAAACTGATGCAAAAGGTGTAGGTTAGTCTGCCTACTTAGAGTGTCACAAAGTCACAAGTTTGTCCTCATATGCTCTCATTGTAACAACCAGGTACACTCCTACAAAAAAAAGGAGGTTCAATGGTGTTCTATATAGAACCCTACAGTTCTTTACTCAATAATTAAAGAACTCTACTTCAAAAAGGTTAAATGTCTTAAAAGACTGCATAATACTTGTTCATGTTTACTCATGCTGATTACATTTTTTTTAATTAATTAGTTAAAACCGAATCCACAAAATGATCCTATGATGGGAAATAGTTCTATATATGAAGTATTTGAGAGAACCCTTCAAGGTTCTATATAGACCCTTTTATTCTAAGAGTGTACATTGTAACACAGTTGTGTTTCCTGATAACTGATAAAACCTGTGCACCTGGAGTCCCAAATTGCATTCCAATCAGGAAATCTGACTAGACTTTGAAATTTTCACAAGTGCTTTCCGGTTTTGTTTGCAACATGCATCAGATGGTTAGAACGTGGGCAGACTGTAGGCGGACTGTCTGAGACCGTGTTGGTTATCAGAATAGAAATGAGACCTTTTGGAATCCTCTGGAACTGTATCTCATATTCTATTATTGGTATTCCTCATTCTCAAGTTCTCACAACTGAACAACAACTACTCCAAATGGAAAAAAATGGGGTCATTTTAGCTTGAAAACAAAACATTTGTGGTACTGTACCTCTCGCCGTTCACTGCAGATCTTGCAAAGCCATTGAGCCCTTTTTTGACTGCCTGCAGTCTCGATTCCACATTTAGTGCACACCTTCTGCAACACAAACATGCATATGTATAGAAGGGGTCAAACAAGCACAACCTGATAACTATTGTAAAATAACATTACATTATAATAATAAATGTGTTTTTTGTTTTTTAAAAAATGGGGAAAAATGGCTACTGTCACTGGTAGAAGGGGGCACCAGTGAACAGACTGTGTTTGGAGTGAAGAGAAAAGGTTATTGCTTGAGCTGTTTAAGCTGTTTGAGTCCAGTTACAATCCAGCCTCAGTGATTATAGTGAGGAGTTGGTACTGCCTGTAGTATCAGCACAGAGCTAGTTTTAGACTGCTTTTATTAACTTTTTTTTAAGTCAAGGTCTTAGACACTTTATTTGCACAATTTGCCCATCCCGTTTTTAATCACCATCTTGCACGCAACTACCGCTTCCGTGACCCATTCCGGTGTGATTCTCCTTCTGACTACTTGGGTCCCTATCATAATATATTAAAAGGACTTATTTTTTAGATAACAGTGGGGGGTTACACAAATCAAGTACTTTAGTAAAAGTACAGGTACTCTAAAATATTCCTCCAGTAAGTATTAAGTACTCCTTATCAATTTAAGTATTGATTGATAAATGTTTTTTTTATTTTTTTTATTTTATATACTCTATCCTCCAGCTCAAGAAAATGTTTTATTTTATTAAAAAAAAAAAAAAGTCAACTACTACTGATAACTCAAGTGTGCAAATAAGTGTAAGTAACAAAATATACCATGTAGTATTTACAAATGAGGAAAAAGAAAATGTATAAAAGTTGGTTAAAAAAAAGACATAAAAGGAGACATTACATAGGGCAAAACGTGATACTTTAAGATGAACGTGTAATGATGAGTCAAATTGCAGCTTTATTAAAACAGGCAGTGGTCAAAGATCAGCAAACAGATATAATTAGAATCGTGGTCAGTAAACAGGCATTAAATCCAAAGAAAGGCAGCAAACGATCAGGAAACAGGGAACAGGCACAATCGAAACCAAAAAAACAAACACAGGATAAACGCTCCGAATTGGTACATAGGGTAACACAATACTTCGCGGTGTGTGGGTGTGGGGGGGGGGGGGGGGTGTGTGTGTGAGTAGTATTAAGGTAATGTGCTACAGCTGGCGGGGTGATCAGTGACTGGGTGAGGGGCTTATGGGAAATATAGTCTGTGTGACTGAATGTGAGTGAGTGAAAAGTAGTTCATGGTGAAGTGCCCTCTAGTGGTGATCATGGGCACTTCACCTGACAATCGTGACAGAACGCTACACAAACATGTGTTTTACATCATTTGAAACTGCTACTGCAGCAGGGAAGATGCATGCACATTAATTTGCTTCATTTTATTTAACCCCGCAAACAACTGACAGTTGTGACCTTAATTTGATTTTCATTTACAATAATCAATCCTGAAATTTGGCATTAGTAACTTACTTTTTGTGCCATCAGGATCTCCTGTTCTTGGCTCATTTGAGTGAGACTTATGAATTCAGTGAATTGTTAACTGGAGACTAGCTCTGACCAGATCTTTTGAGTCAGTGAGTTGTTGACTCGAGAACAGATGCATTCAGATCAGTCCAGCTCACGGATTAATCGTTCAGTGCGAATTGCAAACTGATTAAAACAGGCTAATTTAAAAGAATCAGCCTGCTCACGAATTGGACATCACAAAATAATGTGGAACAGCATTGTGGTAAGCAGGACGAGGCCAAGAGCCTTGAGGATGGAGCGAGGTCCGTGGCATGATTGATAATGATGCGCTTGTGTGATTGAATGTTCACCAGTTTAATTTTCCTCCTTCCCTTATCAACAGAGAAAAGGGTTATCTTGTGCACCACTGTTATTTAGCAGTTGTTTTTAATATTACATTTGATTTGCCAAGTTCACCTGCAAGATAATTGGAAATGCAACATTTAATGTGTGGAAGTAGAAACACGTCTATCCTGCAATCGTGCTGATTGTGAGAAGCATCATCCCCCTCCACACCAAAATTAAATTACAGCGGGAGATATTACTGTAGACTCTGATGGCTGTTTTTAAGAATTAATTTGAAGGTGAGGGCTACGCCATTGTAATAAGAGAAAGAACCTTTAATCAGGCTTTATGTAATAGAAGACAAACACTAGACTGAAGTGCCAGTAATTTAGTTTTAGCAGAACTTCTATATACTTAAATTGCTTTGAGATAGAGTGAGCGAGAGAAGAACAGAGAATTTGAGCGAGAGGGCACAAAAAAAATCTCTTCAATTTCCATTAAATACTTCTAAAGATCCCTCTGTGAGTGAGAGCCATCTTTAAAGCTGCTGTAAGAGGCTTAATACCACGCATAAAATGTCCCTACTGCCTGACAGATATCACTGAAATGGATGTCTTGAGAAATCACACTTCACTCTGTGACAGCTTCAGGCTCTGTAAATGAAAAAAAAAATGAATCTGACTGTGGCCTGCATGTCTCAGCCAATCAGAAAGCTTGGAGGCAGCCTTCTACCAACCTCAACCAATGGTGAGAGTCTGGGATGGGACTTTATTTAGGCTGAACAATAATAGAAACAGAGTGTTTGGGTAAAAAATAAACTTGTTCTGAAACAGTCATTCTTAGTCATCATGAAATAAAAATGGACAATTCCTGTATTTATTATACATGATTCATCTGTGGACCCAATCGCCACATTGCAATTATTCTAATTCTCTGTTAAGTGTGATGATATGATAACACATTACACTGAAGTAGGCTGCTTTTAAATTAACTTTCATTTAAAATAAAAGTTCTTCTTTGGCAAAATTACGTTTTCTTAATAGCCTAAACAGAGGCTGACTTCCTTAGCTAGACTCTGTTCCTCCTGTGCCAAGCAGTGCATGGGGCGATGAACAATCTCCATCGTACTTGGTGAACATGTGACACCAAGTGTTTTTCAGACATCCAGTCATCTGGTTTGTCATCCAGTCATTCAGTCTTCTGGTTTGCCATCCTATTCCGGTCGTCCAGGCGTCCACATCATAGCTGCTTTTGGAATTTGGGTTTGTGGGAGATGGAGCAGATGCCCGGCGATTCGGAACAGTTGTTTGGCAACCAAATACACAAGGGGTCGACTCGAGGTGCAGCAGTATACTTTTTGTTGTTTATACAATCTCTGTAATATTCAGAACAGAATAAGGCAGAATTCTCGGTAGGCAGCATTGGTGGAAAACATTCAGTCATCGTTCGATGCTTGCCGTCAGTTTCCATGTCTCGGAGGCAAATGTCGCTGTTGGTATCTGATCGTAAAATGGACGACACTAATTCTAAGCCCCACTCGTCTAGCCTCACTGTCCAGACACTCCGTTAGGTCCTGTAGACTCTGCGTTTGACCAAGTAGAGCAATGTCGTCTGCAAAGTCCAGATCGATGAGATGGCGATCATTTGTCCAGTGGATCCCTAACTCCTCACCCTGACTGATGGCTTATCACATAAAATCATCCACCATCAAGAACAGGAAGAGGGAGAGGACACACAACTGCTGGACACCCATGATGATGCTGAAGGCCTCAGAGGATCCGTTATAGATCCGGATACTGCAGCTTGAGTCTTGATAGTTTGTGGAATATATCGGCATATCAGGCAAGAATTCCATCAGCTCGTGTGAAGTTCAATTATGTCTTCTGATGTACACTGTCCAAGGCCTTAACGAAACGAATGAAGCTGATCAAGAGCTGTTGTCGGTACGAGGCTTTCTTCAATAATCGTCCGGAGAATGAAGATCTGGTCGATGTACAATTATCCACTTTTAAAGCCAGATTGCTCCTCCCATAGCGCCCGTCGACTGATCTCCACAATCAATTCAATAAAACGACACACAAGACTTTCCCCTGGACCGATAGGAGTGTGATGCCTTGCCAGTTGTTATAGACATAAAGATTGTCTTTCTTTTGGATGATTCCAATGATCAGTGTGATATTCCTCTCCTCCAGTCTTAGGGTACAGTCACATTGGTTCAACAATTATTGACTACATCTGTAAGCTTGTCGATTAAATCTTGGCCACCTTTTTGAACATCTCTGGTGTGATCTCATCCATTCTGGCCACTTTGCCATTTTTGAGCCCTCATGCTGCCGCCACCATTTCTGCCTTGCCGATCTGGCCATCAGGAGTCAAAGGTGCTCTATGGCTAGCAGGAGCTGGTGATCGGATCCCTCACCCTCACCGTGCTTTGACATGGTGCAGTGTTGACCGCCATCTCTTTGACACAAAGATATAATCAATCTGAATTTGTGCTGGTCCATCTTGCGACCGCCAGGTCTTTTTGTAAATATCTTCCATGCAGGCCAAGTGTTCGCTCCAGTCATGCCGCTAATCTGGGCGTTGAAATCCCCAATCAGGAGGAGTAGGAGGTCGTGACAGGGTGTGCTATAAATCTAATTTTGTAACCGATCGTAAAAGGTGTCTTTTGCGGCGTCATCCATATCTTTTTTCGGGCACGCACACTTGGACCACCATGATCTTTGCATGACTAGCTTAAAACCATGCGGAGATAATTCGATGCAACACCGGTTTCCACCCAATTAACCCCAACTCCACTCGCTTCGAGAGCATGATCCCAACTCTGCTTGTGTGATCGTTATATCCAGAATAAATGGTCAAATGATGATTAGCCCACCCCGCAAAACAATCTCTTATCACGAAAGCGACAAATTATCAACCACATACTCAATGCGTTTACCCGTAGTGAAGACAGATGAAAAAATATGACGGCTGTGGAGAAGAGCCCTTCTGAGGTTGTCCAATGCCAAAGGTTTTAGTCCATTCAAGCTTGAACTAGAACGTCACTGTTTTCATCACAGTAACTTCCTGATCACACGCAAAAAATTAAATGTGTTCGGCCCAAGCAAAGGCTTAATATAGGCTTTATTTGTTCACAGTGCTGCACATCACATACAGAGCACTTGATTGGTCCTGATTTACAACTTCAATAAAATGCTCCCACATGATACTTTTCTTTCCTGTTGTTTTGATTTTAATTTTTAATTCTCCTTTTTGAAATTTCTCTCAGATCAGTTTTGCCTCCATTGCTGCAATTGGACCCTTAAACTGCATTGCTTAATGAGAGTCTGCAAATTAGTGCCTTACGAAAGCTTTAAACATGTTAATTTTTCAATCATTATGTTGGAAAACACTTATCAGGATAATTTCTGTTTAGGCATGTGTATATGTTTTTTACTAATATAAGCTGTTAAATTATTAAGCAGTATCTCATCAGGTTTTTTCCTGTTTTATAGAATGACCACTAGGAGGTGCTCTAGGCATACGTTTTCCTTGATTGGTTTTTCCCTGAAGATTTCAAGAACAGCATAAGCCAGGGGTGTCAAACTCAGTTACTGGAGGGCCACAGCTCTGCAGAGTTTAGCTCCAAACCCAATTAAACGCTCCTGGTCCAGCTAATAGAGTCCTTTAGGCTTAACTGAAAAGCATGTGTTAGAGCAGTGTTGGAACTAAACTCTTCAGGGCTCTGGGCCTCAGGAACTGAGTGTGACACCCCTCACATTAGCTATATGTGTGTTCGACTTGAAGCGGTGTTGTCTACTCACTAATCGCTCTCGTGGTACTTTGATTTCATACACCAATCGGTCTGTGCAGTACCACTTCAAGTCGGACATAAAACAAAAGTAAAAGACTGACATCATGGGTGGGACAACCTGTCACTCACATGAGATCAACCAATAGCAAACTACAACGATCCAACCATCCAATCAATTCCTCACGGATATAATGAAGTCCTGCCGTTCAACTCAGGTATACTTCACAATAGAGAGCAAAGTTGATCCGTTTCATGCTCACTTTAAGAAGCAGAGATAGGCTGTTTATTTTTTAATGGTAGAAAACCAAGAAAATGTGCGATATTAAAATCCAATACCATGTTATTGAAAAAAAACAATCTCAATGTAAAAATTGAGCTTCCACAATTAACAAATACAGATAAAAATAAATCACATGAGAGCAGAAAACTGATATGGTACTGATATATTGTGCATCTTTACTCATACTCAGTCATGGTTTGTTGCTCACCCCAAGTATTATATTTCAGCACGCAACTGAATGATTTGTGCTTTAGAGATGAAAGATTCAACGCATGCAACCTGTAGTGGAACGATACTTTTCAAAGCAAAAAAATCGTGAGTTTCACCTGGTGAATGTCAAAACTGTTGATAATCAGCCTAGCAACCATCCAAACCAGAAGAGCAACTTGCTAAAAGCCACTCCAAAGACCATCGAAAGAGTAATGCAGAGCAATTTCACTACAAATCTGCTCATTTCAGCAATAACCCAGCATCAGATCCATATGGTATATGATCAACTTAATCTATTACACAGATTATAATATAATGACTGAACAGGAGGCATTATCTAATAACAATAATGATCGATTCATTAATTTCCCCGGCATTTTGAAAAGCCATTGTGAATCCAGTGAGGTCTCGAATCAGCAGCTGTTGAGAATGATCACAGGTCATGAGAGAGCAGGAGTGATGTGAGCTCAGACTCCCTGAAACAGATGCTCTGTCCTCACTGGCACAGACCTGCTGTTAAGGACCTCATTCAGTCTTTAGCAGTCCTTAAGTCCTGTGTCAAGTCACAGTGTGTGTCTGTCTTGAAGGAAACTACAAACTGTAATCCCAAAGTTCAGTTGAAAGTATCTCTCCGATTGCAAAATGTGCAATAAGAGCACAGTTTTTTTTTTCAGTTACACACTGCCCCCTTGTGGTTAGACTGGGAGCATGTCAATTTTAAATCAACATGCTTACAACTGCATGCTACATTAAGAAATATATTTGTGAAGTATATTTGAATAGCTGTATTGTAAGTAATATGGATCCCTCAGGATTTTTTTTTTAAGAATAGAATATTTGGGATAAAATAAAGTTGACATTACTTGAAGACACTTTCATGTATTGTTCTACATAATGACAAATTATATACAGCCAAGTTTTTTCACTTCACTTCAAGAATTTTGATGTGGCTGTATTGTCTTTAAACTGTCACAAAGTCACAATCTTAATGACTTGTGGTTGTAGTCTTTATTTGCCAACTGGTTAGCAATTTCAGTTAAAAACACAATGGTTTCAAAATACGCCTTTGAGAATTGATTATGTGTAATATTACATTGTTCAAAGCTTTGAAGTCAGTAAGAATTTTTTTTTTTTTTTTACTTTTTTGAAAGCATCTTATGCTCACCGAGGGAGCATTTCTTTGATCAACAATAAGTAAAATCTATTGTTGTTAAATATTATTACAATTTAAAAGAATGGTTTAATACTTGAATATATTTTAATATATGCTACACCTTTTCCTATAGAATTATACATAAAATAATCATGTATAATTTTTTTTAATTTGTTATTTTAAAGTAAAAAGTTTAAATTAGATCCTTGAGCTAAGACGATTTCAGTGTATATAAAGAAATATATTTTATATTATATATATATATATATATATATATATATACAAATATTTCTATTATTTTTCTTATAATAAACATCTTGATCTTGAACATCTAAATCATCTTGCACATGCCAAACTTATGTTATACATGTTAAATATGTTACAGTTTAAAAGTAAATCCACGTTGTTCTTAAGGATGTACATGTACTGTGCACAGAATACTAATTTCCTGTATGCACAGATTCCTTTCAGACCCTCCTTGAATATACAGCTCTCTGCTGACACTATGTGGTGTCTCAGAATTACTGCATGGGCTAGTTACTGCACAGAAATGACTAAGCAGTGAGTGCGAGTGCAAAGGGGAGAGAGCATCATGTTAAGAATATTTAGACCAGTTTGTACCATGCAGCAGTCCAGACAGAGGACAGACGGAGAGCTCAGCAGACCAAACACTTCTCCACACAGCAGACACTGTGAAAGTCCGTTTCCCACTGCAGACCTCCTCATGTTCTCCAGACGCTCCACTAAACGCCTGAAACACACACACACACATCATTATTTAAAAGAACATAACTGCCACATCTCTAGCAAACATACATCACACAGCATTAACATAAGATGTACACCTGCTGTCACAATGACACCTTACGGTCTTCTGAGACTGATATCCTAATTATTTGGCGTCCCAGAAACACCCTATGCCTTCTTAAAATGTATAAATTAACTTATTTTTTACTTCAAATCCTTTTTAATCCTTGTAGTAATCTGACCTAACCAGTAAATTAATAGTACAGTTACATATATAATTTTAAGACTTATTTCTGAATGCTTGTATTCAGCAAAGATGCATTAAATTGATCTAAAGTGACAGTAATAACATTGCTGTCAAAATAAACAATAACACATACCATTCATTATTTCAGCTTCTCACATTAGAAATATTTAACGCAATTAAAGAAGCATCCGCTTTAATATAATCATTTTTTGTATCTTTAATAAGAATTAATCTCTAATTCATAATTTATTCAGTGAAGACTGTGAAGTGTTTCTGTATATATCCTACCTGTTATATATATAAATATATTTAAAATATATGTTGTTTCTACATTACTTTGGAGATTAAATTTTAAATTCAATATAATTTACAATATAAAAATGTATTAAAACCTTTAATGTTATGTGCAATTAATTATATAAAAATGTGAAATTAATTAATTTTTTTAATCAAATGACAGCACTACATAAAATATTTTTATTTCAAATAAATGCTGTTCTGTTGTTCACAAAATCCTGAAAAAAAATGTATCATGGTATCATAAGAAATGTTTCTTGAGCAGCAAATTAGAATCATTTGAAGGATCATGTGACACTGAAGAACGGAGTTATGATGCTGAAAATTCGGCTTCGCCATCACAGGAGGAAATTATATTTTAAAACATATTCAAATACAAAAGTTATTTTAAATTATTATAAAAATCCCTTAAATTAAGATGTGAAAATATATAAAAATATATACATAAATATATATACATGTATATGAAAATATATACATATCGTGAAAATATGATGTTTTCCATGTTTAAATGCTATTATCAAGTCTACCAACCATCTACCATCCCAGAAAAAGTGAAAAAGGACAACCTTTGTTTTGGCAAGCCTTTCTCTACAAGCATGTGAAAGAACAAGCTGCTCAGTGACGTAAGAAGGGGATCTTATTATAAAATTACCACCCCTTAATCTGTACTATACTGACAATAGTCATTGTGGCTGCGTGAGATTCTCCAGCTTTGTTGTTGAGCAACCGAAGTGCAAGCTGTTAAAGCTCCGCCTTCTTTTGGAAAGCGGGCCGGGAGCAGCAGCTCATTTACATTTAAAGGGACACACATAAAAACAGCATGTTTTTGCTCACACCCAAATGGGGAAAATTTGACAAGCTATAATAAATTATCCATGGGGTATTTTGGGCTGAAACGTCACAGACACATTCTAGGGACACCAGAGACTTATATTAGTGTACTATTGAAAATGGTTAGGCTATTATTCAATAGGTCCCCATTAAGATCAAATATCAGTATTTGTGACAAGGCAAAATAAGGCATGAAAAAACACAAATGTGATGCAGAGTGATAAAGTCTCACCCAATCCGGTGTTGCTCAATGAGCTCGAGCTGCTCAGCGCGGTGGAGGACACTCATGATGAGATCCAGCTCGGTTTTCTTAATTGTCTGAGCTTTCCTTTGTCTCTCTGACTGAAACGTGTGGATGGACCAACCTGTGTGTAGCCTGTGTGTAAAAATCACATCATAGATCGGTGAGAAATTAATTGTTTTAATAATGCGAACACATCACATTCAAAAGACTGTCTATTTCAACACACATTACAATGGTTTTGTCAAATGACATGCTGAAATGCAATTTGCGCAACAGAATTTAAAAAAAAAAACTTACTTTGCTCTAAGTGCCAGCTGTCTGTCATTGGGACAGACCCACTGCTCATTCTCACTGCTAAACATTGTGTCCGTCATGATTCACTGTGGAGCTGTAACAGAGCAGAATGACATGTCTAAAATCATAAAATAATCAGGTAATTGATGTAAAGTATGAAGCAACATGTGTAATAGGTTTGCGAATGTAACTGTCAGGATATATATAAGTGAATGAAATAGCATTCACCTTCAATGTCACAGCTGTTCATTGGCTTTGACAGGTGTTGTCTGTTTGTTGAGACAGAGCTTACATCCAATTAAGTACAAGTGGAAGGACGTGGCTCAATTATTGGATTATTCGTCTCACAACACCTGCCAAATGACAGTTTCAGAGACCAAACACGAAGACATATTGTGCTGTCTGTGTAACAAGAATCATTTAATCAAGAAAATAACAGCACTTTATTAAATGGAATAATACTGTATATATGTCCCTATGTTCTGGTAGTGCATGGATGCTATTTAATTAATAATTGATGAGTTATATGCAAGTTAAATGAAAGGGGTTGTGTAACAGCCACTAAAACACGACAAAAGAAAAAAGTAAACAATATATCATATAACTTTTTTGCTTGCTTTTCTGCTTATAGCATAAATAGTATATATAATATATATAGTATATATAAAAAGTATGTTTAAGAACATTATTGAATTAGTTAACTATATACATTAAATGTCAATTATTTTATAATAATAATAATAATAATATAAATATTTTATTATATAAATGTAAAAATTAAAAAATCCCATCAAAAATAAATGGGATAACCCCATTTGGGAAAAATGGGATATTTTAAGAGCATTATTGAACTAATTAATATAAATTGTGCTTTTTAATTATTTTTCAATAATAATAAGAATAATAGTAGTGGTAGTATAATTTATATTATTCAATAATATTCTACCGAATATAAATGTCAAGGTAATTTTTATGAATGTATAACTACAACAATAATAATAAATTGCATTCATAATACATTGACATTTGTCTTTGTAAGAATATAACTGAAATACTTTATATAAAGTATAGGTTACATTTAAAATGTATAAATTGATAATAATAATAATAATAATGTGTATAGTTAATAATAATAATAATAATAATAATAATAATATGTATATTATATAATATTATTATTATTATTATTATTATTATTAACAATACACATTTGTATTATTATTATCATCATTATATAATAGTAAAATAATAATTTGTATTGTTAATAACAATGCTAACAATCATTAACAATTTAATAATTTAATAATAATAATAAGTCATTATTATTATTATTATTATTATTATTATTAATATTGCCATTATATAAATTAATTTTTATTATTACTATTAAGAGGAATTAAAAATCCCACACAAATGATGGCACTCAATGCATACATAAATTTATGCACAATACAGTATGTGTGATGCAAAAAGTTTAACTTAAAGCATCTACTCATAAAAAAAAACAAAACAAAAAAAATCTAACTGACATTCTCTCATTCCCTATCTCTCAAACACACACAAAGATACAATCTACCCCTTTATGGTTAACCAGGGCAAGTCTGTTTACTTTTCCATGAGGAGAACCGCACTTTATTTGGCTCTGCTGCTCAGGCCTCGGGCTCAGATGACAACGGCTCCAACAAACTGCTTTGTTACACTAGCACACTTCACAGTTACAGCGTTTCCTCTCAAAACGACAACTGTAATTCCAGAGAAAGAAAACTTGAAAAGCTGCAAACCCTGGTATTTTCTTGAAGAGTTCAGATATCAAACATTCCCTTTTCTTATTACAACCTCCAAGTCACTCGCTGTAGAAGTCGCTGACTGATATCCAGCAGGATATCAAAGAAAAAACAAACACCTCGAACTATTACATTAACTACAGGTCTCTGACTCCAGGCAAGACACCTTTTTTAACATTCTGGCATCCATTCAAATCTAATCCACTACAATGCTGATAGAAAACAGGCACAGACCGACAGGAAAGAGTGTTTACCTTACAAGAGGACAGATAAAGTGGCGTTACTGCGGGCCGTGTCTCAGCATAAGAAAGTGAAGGTTGAGGAAACAAGGCTGCAGAGGAGGAGGAGGAGGAAACTGCAGATTACACTGATCTCAGATCAGGTTCGCCGTCTCTCTTGCACTGGATCAGGTCACATGACCCCAGCACATTTCATCCAAAACATCCTGCTCCTCCAATGATTACAGTGATTGAATAAAGAAACAAAAGAGTGACGCTGACAAAGCCAAACAGAGACAGGCCTTCAAGGTGCTAGAGGCTAAATGCTTTACCATTGACCTGGCCTTTAAAATCAGTCAATATAAATCACAGTAATCTCATTCGCTTGGTCTGCTGCGGCACTAAATCGTTTCGAATGTTAAAGGACGACTATTGTAAAACTTCTTGTGGGAAAACAAAGTATCGGTGGTGGTCATGCAATTAGGCCTCAAGGTAGATGAACAGTTGCAAAGACCTCATACAATCTTTATTAAAAGTGTCTGACAGCCTCAGTCGTCGACTTAAGGCTGCTCTGACAGTGCCTGCTCAAAAATCTGTGTAAAGAAGTATAAAAGCCAGACTAAAGTATGCCTGCTCAGACCCACTTAGCCCTCAGGGCTGGGTCGGTTACTTTTAAAATGTATTTCACTACAGATTACAAATTACATGCTTTAAAAAGTCATTTGTAACGTATTTCGTTACATTACTCAAGTTTAGTAACTTAATCTAAATACTTTAGAATACTTTGGAATACTAATAAGTGTGGAACAAACACAAAAAAGGTAATTGTTAAAAACTTTGGTTAAAGTTGCAATTGCGAGTTATAAAGTCAGAATTATGAGATATAAACTCAGATACTAAATTCACAATTGCAAGAAAAAAAGTCAGTATTGCAAGTTTATATCTCCCAATTCTGACTTTATAACTTGCAATTGTGAGATTAAATCTTGCAATTCTGAGAAAAAGAAGTCATAGTTGTGAAATGCAAACTCACAATTGTGAGGGAAAAAACTAACTGTGAGAAAAAGATGCAGTGAGCTTTTTTACAATTATAATATGACCCACAAACAACTATCACAAAACATGAAAACAGTCGTGGATCATCCAGGTCAGGACAGGACAGTTAAGTTGACAGTTGGGCAATTTTTTTTATAAATTCAGTCATTTTGTCTTGTTCAGGACAGTACTAAATAAAAAAAAAAATTTTATGATCCCTCTTAAAAGTATTAAAATGCTACTGTCAGAGTCAGAGAATCACCAGTTGCTGTTTAAATGACATTAAAACTCAAAAGTAATCACTTTGGTAATCTAAAATACTTTTCAGGTGTAACTGTAATCTGATTACCACCCATTTAAAATGTAACTGTGATGACATACAGTTACTCAAATTTTGTATTTTAAATACGTAACTAAGTTACTTGTATTCCGTTACTCCCCAACCCTGTTAAAAGTACAGTATACAGTTGTAATTGCTGTGTAAATCCACCTCAGAGCAGCCATTAAACAGTGTGTGTAAAGACACCTAAATGCCACTTCAGAAACACTTCTGTGCCACCTTTTCAGTGCATAAAGAAAGCATTTATCACAATAAAAATTACCTGTATCTCAGATCCACCCTATAACTTTGGTTTTACTAGCTTATTATTTCAGGAACTCAGTCAATAAAATAAAGACAATAAAACTGTCTATTTGCACACTTACACACTCTTGTACAGTCAATGTATGAGAGTCATTGCCAGCTAAAAAACAAAAACGCATCAAACTAAAAGTGTCAAATAGCACAAACTCAATTCTCGAGCAAAACACTAAATAAGTTTGTTGGGCTTCAAAACAACAAGCACATAAAAGTATTGCGATACTTTATAGTGACCATGTTCACAGAGGTTGTGATGATCTACAGCTAGAACACCTGTGTAAACCTGAGGAGAAATGACCTCACAAATACACGAAAAGCACCTTGAGAGCAGATGGTTAGAAACAAAGAGTCTCAGGAAGAAGAAAAAAAAGGTGAAATTTATAGAGAAAATCTCTAGCATCATTTGTTTGGTCTCATGTTATCCAATACAATCCTGAAATCCTTCTTTAAAAAATCTGCAGGCATTAATCAAAACTGTGAATTTGACAATGTCACATTGATTTAGTTAAAAACAAGTTTTATTCCCACCCAAACAACATAAAGGGTAACAAACAGATGGTCTAAACACAACAAGTGCTCGCCTTACCTTTGAGACGAGATGTTTCCAATAGTAGAAGTTATTTATGTTCTTCACAAACCCTCATAGGCAGGGTCAAAGCTGTCCGAACCCAGAAAGGTAGCAGGTGTCACAGGAAACGGAGTAATCCCATGGATAATAGTGTGAAGAGGTGTTTATTGTGCGAGCGCGCGTGCTTTGAGGTGTGTTGGCCGCTGTGGAGGAGAGCCACGCAGCAGTTTATCTACAACTCTGTGAAAAGAGTGTGAAGGGAAAATCTGAGGTCACACCTTCCCACCACAGCAGATGCTGGAGAGCTGACCACGTGCTCCCTCCCGGGCAAACGCACGCACATATAAACGGCGCGTGCGAGTTTCCGAGGAGAAAAGAAAGAGGAAGCAAGGTAAACTGTTGACTGTTTATTTATCAGAGCGCCTGTGTGGTTTAGTATGGAGGACCAGGAGTGACACATAAAAATAAAACGAAGAATCAATTAATTCATTTAATAATTCACACATCAAAATGTATATAAATATATCACTTTTATATAGGCAAATAAATAGACATATTTAAAGTTGTTTATTTAATTCCTGTTTTTAAACGTAGATTAATAGAACAATAAAAAAAAATACATTTGTAAATCATTTTAAATCGCTTTTTAAAAAAGGATTTGCTAAATGCTTTTCTTTATCCATTTGTCAATCGAGTGCTAAAATGCCATTGGACAGAACACACGTGGGAGCAACCAATCAGCTTTCGCCTCAATTTGAAGAGCCGACTCTCTAAAGACAGTTCGAGCAACGCGATCAAGCAAAATGTCAGGCGAAGCTAAATGAGTTTTTAGAAGTATTGTATATGATTTGTTAGCTTTAGCTGATTTTTGCGAAAGAAATTCTCCTCTCGATTATCATTTTATATGTAAAAGAGTTTTTCAGTTGAGGGAAGACAATAATATATTGTGGTTGTACAATAAATGGACGGATTTGGGTTCAGTTTGAGGTCATTCAGCGACTCCGCAGCGTCACGCAATGGTTGAACTTCCAAGCATTCTCGAACAACACCAGTCGTTGGATGTACCAGCAGAAGAGACAGCAGGATGTATTGTTGTGTCGCTAAGGACAGTCCGACGAAAACCATTATAACCTCAAACCTCTCCAAACACGTTCAGATTCGACTGAGATTTCGCGTGATCGCGTTGCTCGAACTCTTCTAGAAAGGGTCGGCTCTTCAAATGGCGAAAGCTGATTGGTTGCTCCCACGTGTGTACTGTCCAATGGCATTTTAGCACTCGATTGACAAATGGATAAAGAAAAGCATTTGGCAAATCCTTTTTTAAAAAGCGATTTAAAAAGCCATTTAAAAAGTGATTTAAAAAGCGATTTAAAATGATTCACAAATGTATTTTTTATTGTTCTATTAATCTACGACTCCTAGACTCACTCACACACAGACAAATACTACATTTCCCATAAGCCTGCATGGCTGGACTGATTGCATCCACACCTGCCATTAATCACATCACACTATTTAAACACCCTGCACACACACTCATTTTCGAGGTTTTGTCAGTGTATAGCATTTCTGAGGGTTGATTTCCCGTGTTTGTTTTTGATCCTGTTTGTTTACTGTTCTCTAACCGTTCTCTGCCTGCCCTTGGATTCACTGCTTTGTTTTAGTGGACTATTCTATAGCTGCCTGCCCCTACATTCTCGCCTGTCCACCGACCTAGATTCTGCCTATGCCTCTGACGTACCTGTTTGCTGTTCTGTGACGTTTGCCTGTTTGACCACCTCTGTTACAATAAAGCCTGCATTTGGATCTACACCCGCGTTGTCACGCATCTCTTCATCACAGCATGTAGAAGTCTATAATTTTTATCAAAGGTATCTTCAACTGTGAGTGACGGAATCTAAACAAAAATCCAGAAAATCACATTGTATGATTCTTTAATTAATTTGGTATGTAAACTTTGGAGCATGACTGTATGTTTTTCCTTTATTTCTATTTATATTCTTTGTTTTTAATCGGCTGATATTCCACCTCTCCCTGCTCGTCCATCATCAGTAACAGTAACACTTCCTGCTGTATCATTGTAACGCGTAGACTCAGACGAAGGCACGAAGATCAAAGCTGTTACATAAAACAGTTTAATTATAATCCACGGGAATACAAACAGGAAAACTCTACACAAGATACTTTAAGAACTGACAAGGACTGGACTGACACAGAGGGAATAAATACAGAGAAACAAGAGGATAACGAGCGGGGCACAGGTGACAGGCATGACTAATTACAAAACACAGCTGAAGACAATGAACTAATGATGAGACAATGACAGATCGAAACCAAAACAAAGACCACATGACAACTGACAGGACTAAACTAAACAACAGTTCATGGGTGTGACAATCATCTTCTTTACAAGTGAAACTAAATAATTCTAATGCACAGTCACCTTTATGGAATTTAGTTCTTGTTCATGTGTGGGCATTCATGTGTTTCATAATTTCATGACGGGGTACGGGGGTCAACCTGTTTTGACACCTTTGAACAGGTTTCTCAGGTACTTGTTCTAGTGGCACTCATGTGTTGAACAAGAAGTATTAGTGGAATCATAGCACCACACCCATCATCTCTCGAACTCATTTATTAAAGCAAAGTGCGATATTGGATTTATACAACTGTTCAACAGACATGTAAATAAGTAAAGGAAAAACCAAGACGTGTGCAAAAGACCCTTTTTGTGTTTCTTACATTATGGATATGCCAAGGTCAAAAAGTGTGTCTAAGCCAGGGCCGTAACAACCATAGACACCAAGGAGGACGGATTCCACCCAATAATCAAATTATCAAATGAAATGAATACATCAGTGGCATCTCAAGATTTTCTGTCTGTATTCCAAAGGATTTATAACAACACAGAAAAGAATTTCTGTAAATTGAAAATTTGGCTCACATGGACTGCTGTTGTTCACTGTTAAAAGTTTTGAAAAGAGTACTAGGAAATTGGTCCCAGTGATTGTAAAAAATGTAGACTTTCAATTTCTTTACCATCTACAAAAGTGGCCAATTTAGAAATAATTTTGTACTGTAATGTAAACATGGACCATGTAAAAAATACTTCAGTGAATTCTAAAGATCTGTTATTCTTGTTTTGTAAAGAAATTTTACAAAAGAAAATGCTGTGTAATGCTACATGTTGTCATTGTTTTAAGAATGTCAAAGTTTGTGTGTTGGGTGACAATATTTACTTATGGAAGAATAAGTTGATTTGAGACATGTATGAAGTTTTTTGGTAGTTTTAGTGCATTTTGAATGCGAAAACTGCTGAGCCAAGTTTTAAAAAGTGAGTTAAAATGTTCATCCTAACTTGCTGAACTACTTTATTTTTATGAATAGTTTTATGAGTAGTCATAGAACTATCTAACCCAGTCTGCTTCACCGGAATTACTGGGTGGTTAAGAAGTAGTTGTGTATGGAAACTGTACCATACTCTGGCATTTAAAAGATACAAAGACTGAATTGCTTCTTCTACAGTAAATATTTTGGCAAAAAAATAGTACACTACAACACCATACAACAAATATACAATTATCTTTATCTGTAAAGTGAATTCAGGTAAATTAGGCTGGCAGGTAAAATGTGCCAAATTTTTTAGTTTTTTAGTGGCATTGTTCAGGGATGAATTGGGATTAAAAACACCATTCATATGAACAAATGCAATATATATATATATATATATATATATATATTGTTAGGAAGACATAATGTTAGGAAGCAACCCAAACATAGAAAGAAAAACAGCAAACAAGAGTTTGTAATTATAGTCTCAGATGTACAGTGTTCTACCTTATATCTTTAATATGCATCTCATCAAATCATCTACCTTTTTAAATCAGAATGTACCAATTCATGTTACAAACTAGCCCTGAGAAAACACGTCATCACAGCAATCGAATGTTTAAAAGTATGCCCCACCTAGCAATGACGTGATTCAAGTTTGCTTAAAACCTGATGTTCAGTGTCTGTCTGAATATACCTGAAAGCCACTGATGAAAAACAATAAGCAAAGGATAAGCAATAAGTTCCAGAGATGTCTGAAGAGGTGAAGTATATTCATTTTCCTGTTTACCAATATAAAGTTTATGCTACAGTCTATCTGTGTAATGTTTTGAACACGGTGATTGGTGTAAACTGTTCATATTTTATATAAATATCGATTGTTTTATTTAGTAGCACCCTTTAAAAGTTGCGTAAGATAATGAATCTCCTCATATGAAGTATGAAGTGTAACTACTTATGACCAGTCACCTTTTTTTGTATTACTGCTTCATGGAATAAACAAAACGGGTTCATGTAAAGATTTTTTTTATTGTACTTTGTTCTATAGGGCCATAGCATGGAATCAAAAACAGGGAAAAAACTTCGCTTTCTCTCTTGGAATGTTAATGGGCTTGAGGTGAAAATAAATGGAAAGAAAAAAATAGACTATGTCTTCGACGAGCTAACTACAAAAAATCCTGAAATTGTATTTTTGCAAGAGACACATATTGGAAGTAAAAATTACAAAATATTAAAAGACAAGGCTGAGGCTTTAAAATGGAAATGTTTCTTCACAGTCTATGATTCTGGAAGCAAGGGAGTGGCCATCCTGATTAAAGATGATGTTCCTTTTGAGTACTTTTGCCATGATGAAGATTACAGTGGAGGGTATCTTGTACTCTTCTGTCGTCTCCATGGAGAGCTGTTTACTCTTGTTAATGTGTACAATCACAAAGATGACATAGATCTACTGAACAGACTGCAGGATTACTTGAGAGAAACGGCTGAAGGGGTGCTTGTAGTTGGAGGTGATTTCAACACAGTTCTGGACCTTAACTTAGACAGAAAATCTGCAGGAAAAAATCTGCTTCATACACAACTGTGGGACCCTTTCAAGAAATTCACCACCTCTCTAAATCTCATGGACACATGGGCATACAGTAAACCCACAGATACGGAATTCACATTTTCAAGGGGAAAAGCTTCATCTAGATTAGACATGTTCCTCTTTCCAGAAGACATCATAGAACAAGTAAATGATCTTGAAATCAGCAAAGCAGAAAGAAAACAGATCTGCAATGACAAAGCAAAAACGAGGAGTATCTCAGATCATGAGCCTTTAGTTTTGAGTTTCACTCTTAGTGAAAAGATAAGAAAAGGAGAAAAGCCACAAGTTGCGGCATGTTTAGTTAATATACGTCCGTACAACAGAGATCAGAGATCAGGAAAGATTAATGGGGCAGAAATACTGAGTGCGATTAAGTCTTTGACTGACTCAGGACAGCAATACAGTGATGGCAACAGTTTGAAAGATTACAAGAAATCATATTGTCCAAAAACAGAAATGTTAAAAACATCTTTCAACCGCTGGCTAACAGGTGAAGAAACACCTCAACGTTTCAAAGAACACACCTTAAATCTGGATTATATGATATTTGCGATGGTCCTGGCCAAACGTCTAAAGATGTTACTGGTGGCAGTCCCAGAGGAAAAATGCAGAATAAACACAAAAACCTGTTACAGGCTGGTCTTTTCACCAAAACCGACACATATCAGTTGGGAATTCTTGAAGAAGTGTCTCTCATCCCTATGCAATATTTGCGAGTCTGCCAAACGTATCCACCAAAGAGATTTCACTATCCTAGATGGTTTTAACATTTTAGAGAGTATTCTTCCTGAGAGCAGTACTTCTAATGATCACAGAGAGTTGCAAGAGGGCTGTCCACTCACTAAGGCCATTCTCAGTTTGGTCCTGAAATATCTGGAAATGAAATTCCTAAAATTAAACTACCTAGCTAATATCTGCCACTACAGGCAAATATTAGTCTTGTGTAGAAAATATCCAAAATTCTGGCAAACATCTCCAGAAGATGTAAATTGTGAAAATTTCATTAGAACATCTGGACTTCAAATAGAAATTTCAGAAATTTCCTCATAAATAGCAACAAGAAAACAATTTTGGGTTTATTATGCAAACTTCAGATATACCCATTATTACTTTAATAGTAAAACCAGCTTTTATACCGTTTCTTGTTTATTTGTTAAAATAATCGTTTTAAGTAAAATGTAATGGATAGAAAAATTTAAGTAAATGTATAGGCTTAAAGATGTAAAGGTCGTAACTGCATAACTGAAAGTTACAATTGAATCTAAAGGAATGTGATGGATTATTTAAAAAATGGTAAACTGTATTAGAAGCAATGCATACTGTAATGCATCTCGTTTTGTTTTGTCAAAGAGTTTTTACTGGTCACAATGTTGCTTGCAGACATGTTATGTCTATGTACTATGCAAATTCTAATGAAATGTATAGATTATTGTACTGTATATTTCTGCCTGTATGTATCATGATCTTGAGGATTTTGTATGATTTTAATCTGAAGAACCCAGAGGCCTGAGTTAAATCTAATGATGTTTGTCACAATTTGTTCACCCTATGGTGCATTTGCAGTGGTAAAAAAATTTTAAACTTTGATTTGTCTCTGTACATAATGTAATTGAAAATGAGAACATTTAAAGTTTTTTTTGTGAAGCATTATGTTGTAATGTATATTTAATTTGTTCTATCATTAAGGAGAAAATTTCAATTAAATGTATAGATATATTGTACTGTATGTATCCCTCCTGATCTTGAGGATTTTCTATGATTTTAACCTGAATAAATTCTAATGATTGTTACAATTCTCGCCTTGCTAATGCTAGTCTGTCATTTACAGTGCCTGTGTGGTTTAGAGATCTTTATAATAAAATTAAGCAAAAATCTTTCAGCAGATTGTCCTGCTCAATAAAACTACGGATTAATGTCAAAAAATAATTTTTCTTCTTCGTGGAAGAAAGGGAAACAAGACGCCAGGTGTAGAACTACATTATGTAAGGTATAATGTCGCCTTCACGTGCTATCGGAAATTTGATGATTCCTACTTTGTGATTATGAGCTCATTGCATTCAAATTTCGAAATGTTTGTTTGAAATTTTTACCTAGGAAATTCGTATTTATGATAATTCCTAGACCCTTTGCTGGCAGTTTGATTGACAGGCGATCTGACCAATCATAACCCTGAATCCGCCATTTTGTCTGACAAAGCAGTCAGTGGAGTATAATAGGTTAACGTTAGTGAACTTGAACTTGAAAAATTGTGTGTACTCACGTCTTTCCACGGTTGAAACAACATTCCTTCTGATGTTCATTCATGTTTATTTGATGCTATAAATGAACTAGTATGAAGAGATGATCGGTTCACGAGCCGCTTGAAGGAGCTACAGAGATCTGTCACGACACATTAAAGAGACACTAGACGCTATTTATTGTTTAAACTTCTTTAAAAAATTACAATATTTTAAATATGAAACTTTCATAGCAAAATTAACCTGCTCAGTCTTGTCTGTCGACGTGTTGTTCGTGTCCTCTTTGCTCCACGATGTATTTTTAACTGCATTTGTGAGAACATGACGTGTGATGTGAGAGCGCATGACTTGTCGGACATGGCAACTAACAGTACAGTAACTAAAAGGGGCGGGTCTTTGCGAAGGGTCAATTGACTATGGCCTGGTGTCAGTTATTCCGCTTCAGTAATACTGTATCAGTTATACTGCGTTACCACACCTCAAGACTCTGTTCCGATGTTGTATTTCAAGACATTTGTCAGGTTTTTGTCTCTTGTGTGTGGGACTAATTTCTTACGCATCTCATCCCAAACCTCTGTTGCTAATTCCAAGTAGACTAATACAGTTTATGCTGTTATTAACGCAATTGAGAGAGAGAGAGAAACTAAGCACATGTGAATTAAGTTAGTTTACCAGAGTCAGTGTGTCTCTCATGGCAGCAGTGTCTCTACTAATCGCAAAACTATATTTTTATCTACATCAAGAACCACCTCGCTGATGAGAAATGTCATGAAGCTTTTAGGATTCTAGAATATTTTACTGATTAATTCGTCACAGCAGCGCTGACAAAACGTTTCTGTGCGAGTGTGTGTCTGAGAAAGAGCGGGAGAGTATGCGCTTTCGGACACAATAAAATGTATTTTGTGGCAAAAAAAAAAATGTCGTTTTCATCCTATTGTTCACTATATTTATTTGCTTGGTCGGTGTCGTTGTGGATTTTGTTTGTTTTGCGGTAAGCTGTTGGGCCTAGTGAAAGTAGTGAAATCATTTGGCGAAGTGATATGGAACTGCAATACGGTCAAGACCTGCCTAGTTGGTCAACCAATCAGATTTGAGCATTCAACAGCCCCATAGTAATACCTACTAAGCTGTGCCTGTGACAGTAACAATGAATACAAATACGTAATAATTTTAAAGCATTCATTTAAACTAACTTTCGTAAAAAGTCACAAACAATTCTGTGAAATAATTAAACAGAAACACGGAACCTCAATGCATCTGTGAATTGTTACCTGCCAAGAGGCCAGTGTCTCTCCTGGGTATCTTAGCAACAGGAGCTTGTGGAAAAAAATCCCCGACAACTCACAGGAGGAGGAAAAACACAGTTGGGCTCTAAAATCAATAAAATCAGGCTGTCACCAATAAAATGAGGTATCCCTGGGGTAGTCACAAAATAAATATATATATATAATCAAACCTGCATTTATTTGATCAAAAAACAGTAATATAATAATAATATAATTATTATTATTAACAATAATATAATATGAAATATCATTACACTTTACAATTTATTTCTATGATGCAAATCAGCCATTACACCAGTGTTCAGTATCACATGATCCTTCAGAAATCATTCTAAAATGTTATTTGATACTCCAATATTATCAATGTTGTGCTGCTTAATATTTTTTGGGAACTTCTTTCCAGGATTCATTGATGAATAAAATGTTAAAAAGAACAGCATTTATTCAAAAGAGAAACGTTTTCTAACAATATAAGTCTTTACTATCAATATATTTATCAGTTTAACACATCCTTGCTGAATAAAAGCATCATTTTCTTTAAAAAAAAAAGAAAAAAGAAAATTACTGACTAAAAAAATTTACTAAATGCTGGAAAAACAGCTTTGCTGTCATATAAATAAATTACGTAGTTAAAACATTTTAAAATACAAAGTTATTTTAAATGGTAGTATTTCATAAAATTAGTTTTACTGTATTTTCAGTCATATACATGCAGTCTTGGTGAGCAGAAGAGTCGACTAAATAATGAAAGTAATTGCTTTCTCAACGTAAGGGTATTTTTCATGTTTAAAATGTATTAAAAACAATATTTGTTACCCATAACCAATATTGGCTGTATTTCCATTCCATTTTTCGCATTAACGGTTTTGTTTTATAATTGTATTTTAAAAACTCTTTAATGTGTCTTGTTGCTTATTCAACTGTGATAAAGGAGAAAATAAATGCTTAAATGTCAGGCTCTCGTTCCTCAGGTAAACCGGCTGCGGCAGCCATCAAATCCGTTATTGACAGAAAATACAATTAGTTACGCCCAGATGGCCTTCAACAGAACCGAGTGCATCGTGCCCTCCACACAAAACCAACCACTTCAGTTTATAACATGCTTCTAGCACTCCGAAAATCCCTTGCTTTCTATTTTCCACTAATGGATGTTACATAATTATATTATTAACCATGATCTGTAAGATTGGAGTCAAAACAATATTAGATTAAAGGTATCATGAAGACTGAAGCATGAAGGAACATCATGAAATTGGTGTTTTGTCTTATAAAAGAACAAAGAAGACAGTGTTATCTCGGATTTTATTCAGCAAAGCATGTGCCTACAATATCTTACAAACAGAGCAAAAACAGAGGGATTGTCCTCATACAAACAGGTCAGCAGGTAGAACATTTACAATCATGCATCATGACGAGTCAAAGGGCTCGCGACGCCTCTCGCCAACACGAGGGAACTGCCGAGAGTGCGCGACGCAAGTTCAGACGAGGAGAGGACCTTCTACCACTTACAAATACACTTCACTCAAATGCTATACGAGCCCAAAGGAAGGACGAGGGGAAGATCAATATGATCTGAGCATCAGGCAGCGTCCGTGGAATTCGTTGTCATTTTCCATTGTCCTCCAGCAGCACTGAAAGGCCAATCTCAAGAATGATGCATTAGCTGCAGTTATGAAGCAGAATGCTCTCTTTCAGAAAGGCTCCTTCAGCATTCAGAACCGCGATCTCACGATCGCAAAAAACAATTAAACCAGACATGAGCAAATGTCTCCAGGGCTGAAGAAAAAAAAAAAGCTTCAGAGGTTTCAAAACAAGTTTATTTGGAAGCTCGTTTCCACCAGAGAATAAAAAGGTAATTTCATAATTCTGAGGGGGAAAAAAAAAGTAAGAATTGCGAGATTAAATTAGCAACTACGAGTTTAGGGGTCCTTCTTACTCCAGTCCTCCAAAGGTTCGTAGGCTAGTCCTCCTCAGCATTAAGCTTTATATTAACTGACTTTCTATTAATGAATGAGGTCTTGCGATGATTTAAATTGTGTACAGTTTAGTATTATGTGATTAATTTGCAACAAGACAATACATGACTTCATCGCCACAACCATTTTTGTATCTTGCATTACGTAGTGAAATTGTACGAGTTCAGTGCCGATTCATTTTCCGATAATTGTTTTTCGTGAATTGGAACGTGTGAAAGGATTGTGGGTGAGTGGAGGACGCGAAGGATACACTTGATGCATCCTTCAAAATAAGCCAAATGAAGGACGCAAAATGAAGGCTGCCTTCCAAGGATCCTTGAAAATTAAAACTTCCACCGATGGAGCTTGATGTCGTGGCAACCGAGATATGCAGCCTCAATAGGATGCAGCCTTCCGATTGAGAAGCACCCTAAACCTTGCAATTGTGAGGGGGAAAAAATGCAAACTCGCAATCTCACAAATTCAACTTGCAGTTGTGGGGAAAAACAGAATTGAGAGATGCAAACTTGCAGTTGAGTTTATAATTGCAAGATATAAACATAAAACTAAGGGAAAAAAAGATTTGTGAGATATAAACTCGCAGTTACGAGTTTATAACTTGAAATTGCGAGATATTAACTTGCAGCTTTGGAGAAAAAGTCAGAATTGAGAGATGCAAACTAAGAGGGAAGTCAGCATACCAAAATTGAATCGCAATTATGAGTTTATAACTTAAAATGGCACAATATAAATTCACAATTGTGAGAAAAAAAGTGAATTGTGAGATGCAAACTAGTAATTACAAGTTTATAACTTGCAAATACACAATATAAACTAACAATTGTGGTGGGAAAAAAAGATTTGCAAAATGAAAACTAGTAATTACAAGAAACTCGCAACTGGAAGGAAAAAAATGTCTGAATTGAGATGAATTTCGAAAATGTTCCAAACTTGGAATTACAAATTTACAACTCGCAATTGCAAAATATAAACTCACAACTAAAATAAATTGCAATTGTAAGGAAAAAAAGTCTGATTTGTGAGATACAAACTCACAACTGTGATAAAAAGGGGTCAGAATTGTAAGAAACTCGCAATTGTGAGACAAAAAGTCGCAATAACATTGGTTTTAATAACATGATGGAAACAAGCTTCCATAGGCTGCTCAATGCAATCATTTAGCATTTTTATCTAACTTCAAAATCTATCAAACTAGTTACAGTGAAATGGATTTGGAGAGTAAAACAAAAGCAGGTATCCGTTCTTACTCATCAGCAGAAAAAGCACAACTGAATCCCACTCTTTCACAGCCATTACTGCAGTTTTGACTTGGAGTTGGACATGAAATGGGGAGGAAGTCAGTGCGAGCAGATCAGACGTATTTATTTCAACTCAATGTATACAGCAGGTTAAACTGAAAGAGGAAAACGGTATTAAACAGAAGACAGCGATGAACGTGGTTGACAGTGCAAAGGCACATTAGTGTTTATTATGGGCTGTAATACTGGGAGAAAGAAGGTGAGCGCCGATGAACCGTGACTGATGCAGCTTAAGAAGGCTGTAATTAAGCAAGGCGTGATGGGAAAACGGGTTCGTCGATAACTTGAGGTGGGAAAGTACAAAGATGCAATGCTAAACTAAATAGGAACATTAAACCACACAGAATGGAGAGGGAGAGCATTCGTAATATGTCTCATGCACATCTACTGGATATGATCCCACATGCATGATATGAAAAACTAATGACAATAAGAACAACATAACAGGAAGTTTGGAAGGCAAAAAGACAGGTCAGATATTGCACTAAAATTAAAACAAAACAAGCATTGCTGAAGTATCAATCTAGGCTATAAACAATGGATGGTTGAGAAATGGGTAAGAGTACAAATCGTTCTGTAAGAACAAAACAAGGTAATGTGATTACAAAAAATAAAATATCTACAATAACGATTTACATTTTTTTTTTAAACTTCAATGTTAAATGTACAAGAGATTGCTGCTGCATCACTGCTGTTAATTTGCTGATTTTACAAATACATTCATTTGAAATGTCTAGAAACAGATCTAAATGAGATGTGAAGCCCAAGGCGTCAATTCAGATTCAAACGCAAATCCGTCGATCCATAAACAGGCATTTTATCTGATGCCTATTCACAGTAACATTCGGAGTAAGATGATGGTTTGTCATGTTTTTAAAATCGAGCACTGCGTCAACTTCCACTCAGGCATCTCTTTTAGACACAGTAAAACCAGCGTGGGGTCCTGATGATAAAAGAAGCATGTCAAACAAATGCCTGCCGTCATCACTAGAGGAACTCGTTCAGAGATCATGACCAGCAGCCTGATCATGGTACGTGGCAGAGATCCACACATCTGCCCGTCCTCAAAGAGGAATCAAAAGAAAAGCCACTGCAGAATCTGCAATGGACACATATGAAAGGGTCGGTTAAGACAAAGACACAAGAGGAATGACAAGGCAAAGTTCATCTCCGGAGAAATCAAATGTCACAGGAAGTAGGATACACATTTATGATCTGATCAAGAACCCAGAGTGAGCATGAGAATGGATCAAATTTAATGGAGGTGATATTCCCCATGTCTAGTCAAACACTTTCCTCTGTTGATACTAAATATACTGAACATTTACAGGATGGCACAGGGTGCAGGGGAAGCTCAGGCAGACTGCTTCTGTACTGAATTTAAGAGTCCTATAATTATTTACACAGTAGATACAGGCACTTAAAAGTCTTTGGTTGGAGTGACCCAACATTGCAGAAAAATGCATTCACAGAGCTTTTTTTTTTTTTTGCACCCTTCTCCTGGGTTCAGTAGGCAACATGTAGTTTTCTCACTTCCCTTTCCGATATGCTTCGGTTCAGATGTTCACCTTCGACCCTGTTTATCCTGCCGACAAGGCCACCTGTGAGAACAACAGGCACTTTCAGTATTCATCTAGACACTGGATTCATGTCAGTGGAGCAGCCACTACAGGCTCAGTTAGAATTTAACCTGCAGACTAATCACACAGATCATCTTACCTTTTCTTGACAGAAATCTGGGTTGTTCTGTCGAACCTTGCCAGGCCTGCCCTTGATCACTGCATAGCAGAACATTGTGATGACCATCACAAACAGGAAGTAGCTGGTGTGCATGAGGTGCAGGTTAATGAGAGAGCGATCGTCCTATTGGGAAAGAGAACGCAATTTGCCTGTAAATACATGCTTTTGCACAAATTTTTATACAAATTGTAACAGTTTTGTTCATATTCCGTAATATTCAAAGTGATAAAAAGTAAATATCTGTGGCCATTACCCATTCACTTTGAACTATCAAATCATAATGATTTTTTTAAATTTACGCTTTACTATTTTTCCTTTACTCCTCCTGTACTGATGATATTGTATGCTACAGGGACCAATGTTGGGGGAAGTTAGTTTAAAAAGTAATGCATTACAGTATTACATTACTACCTAAAAAGGTTTTTCCTCACCTAGGCTGGGCTTGCTTGTTTGTTTGTTCCATTTTTGGCAAATGTTAAGGCCCTTTCATACCAAAAGGGAAATGAATAAGCCTCAGGCTGAAGGAAATGCATATTTACGCCTATATTTACGCAGCTCAAACAAGCCTTTCAGCTGTGCTGCCATTCTGGATTGAAGAAGAATAGAATACAGGAGAAGGAAGTTCTTATTTCTAAATCTAATCTAAAGTCATTTTTGCAAAGACATTGGTTCATAAAGTGAGATTAAATACAAAGGATGTGTGATTTTATATGCATTATTACAAGTTCAGATTAAATTTCACTTTTTATTCATTTTGAGAAATACTGAATGTTTTTGTGCAAGTGAGATGAGTAAATGCATTTTCACATTTAGTCTAGAACTACAATAACCATCATGTTCACACAGCACTCACAACACCTCTGCACTTTATTTCTCTCAACATGGGGACAGGAGAGCTGTCAGTCAATAAATGTGAAAAAGTAATTGATATTTTGTTGTAAATTGAAAAAGTAATGCATTACTTTACTAGTTACTTGAAAAAGTAATCTGATCACGTAACTTGTAATGCGTTACCCCCAACACTGACAGGGACTGATAAATGTAAACGCAGATACCACTTTTAAATCAAATATTTTTATTTTTTTTGCATAGGTTTTATGGATATTATGGTGTGCTCTTTGTGACAGTTTTTCTAAATTAGATCCTCTTCCTTAAAAAAGAAAAAATAAATCACAATATATTGTATCGTAACCCATGTATCATGATACGCATCAAATCACTACATTTTTGGCAATACACAGCCCTAGTAAATGAGAGATTATAAGCAGAGTTTTCACTCAGTGAGCTTGTGCTGCGGCTGAACTGAAGCGATATCATCCTCATTGATTATAAAGGGAGAGCTCTTTGCTCTGTTTCAATATATAACATTGCTCGCTTTCTGTATATAACCCATTCATAATCTGATAGTACACGCTGCAAATTGTGACAACCGTAAAATGTAGGGCTGAATCTGAAATTGTGATGTTTGTCATTCTGATAACCATAGCAACAAACAGGGGGAAAAAAAGCATTTCTTTGTTTTTCCATTTTATTGCTAAGTTTTCATTGGATTTTTTAATGCAACTTTTTTTTTTTAAGATTTATTTTTGCTTTATTATGACAGGACAGTAAGCTGACCAGGAGCGAAGTTGGAGAGAAAGGGGAACAGGTTTGGGGAAAGGTCCACAAGCCAGGACTCAAACTCTGGACACCTGAAGCACAACTGCGCTATATGTCGGCTCGCTGCCCATGAGGCTATTGGCAACAACGCAATGTTTACTTAATTGAAGAATATTTGAAGGTACATTGCTAATGTTTTAATGTATTATTTAATTTAAATGCATAAATTAATTTCATTTATTTCATATTTTAATTTTCAAATAGTTTGAAATTGAAAAAAACATTAAAATAAAATAGTTACAATAGTTTTTGCTATGGTGCTAAAATTAGTACAGAGAACAGTCAGAATTTTACTGTTATTGGTAAAGACTGGAGTTGCACGATTCTGGACAAATTCAGAATCATGATTTTTTTAAGCTTCAAACTGAGATCACAATTCTCCCATGATTCTGAACAGACAAATAAACAAAAACATGTAATTTACTAGAGCTTCTGACAAAATGTTAATTTCTGCAGTCTATTTAAAATGTTTAATTAATCTGAATTAATTCATTAAAAACAACCGATTGAATGAATGATCCAATGAATCACTTTTAAATACTTCACTTGTTTCATTACTGGATGAATTAAGAGTGTTTGAATAAATCCCTTGAATGAATGATTCAACGCCAAATATATTTTTTAACAGTCACTTGTTGCCACCTGGTGGCGTAACGATGTAATCGATACAATCGTTAGTTAAAGCGTTTCAAAAATGAAGCTCTATTTTGATTGCACCTGTAGACATCAGTGTTTATATCAGGACAATAAACTTTGTTCCCAGTGTTAATGTGATAAGATGAATATTTGTAACAGAAATAAAGATACAGTAAGGTTCAAAAGACTGAAGATGTTTTATACGTGCTCTCTCTGGCTCAGTGGCAGTGCTAACACCGATTTGAATGTTCTGCTGTGATTTTGTCAAAGGTTTAATAGATACAGGCGATTCGTCATTCAGGAATGAGATTGCGTGGGTGTTTGAATAGAGATCAGGATCTTTTAACAATTAATTGTGCAGCTCTAGTACAGACCACTGAAATGTTGGTATCCTGACAACACTACTGCGCTAATGTTTTGAGGGTGATTGTTAGGGCATCGATATGGCTTGCTATATTTTTTGTTAGGGTGTTCTGAGTGGTACCAGGTTGTACTACCAGGTAGGACTGTGCTTTCACAAGGCATTTAATCACACAATGTTACCATCAAAGGCTGAAACACTCACATCTGGAACGATGACTGTGAGCTTGGGATTCAGTGTGTGATACACCTTCCCAATGGCACCTTTGTAACACCAGAACGGGTTGTACTCCTGTGTGTACTTGGTGTCCGAGTCTCGTGCTGTGGTGAAAATCTTGTACCAGGATGTGGCATTGCTGTAGGTCTCTGGAACACAGTGAGGCGGCTGCCTGCAGAGGATTTGCAAAACAAGGCATGAATTACTCATTCTAGATGAAGGAAACTCAAATCGGTATTTTTATAAAAACAAGCTTCAGTTATGTAACACCAATTTGCACTATGCTGCCCCTCTGTGTACACTCTTTTTGTTTTGCTTTGGCTGTCTGGGTCAGTTAAACACTCATTTCTGAGCTGCTTGTTATTCAGCACACAAACAAATTTACAGAGATAAATGCACAGCTGAAAGCCTAGAGCAATATTTCAGAGCACATCTTGAAGATACAAAACACATAGTAGGGGAGAGTGGGGGTAAGATGTTTCAGTGGGCAAGTTGTGCGACCCCATTATCTAAGAAACTGAGCACTATTTGTAAAGAGCCTATAATACCATTAGTAACTACCTTAAAGTTTTTAAATGTTATTTATATGTTCTACATCTTTGGGTAGATTCAACTGTTGATTCATGTTTTCAATTAGATTCAACAACGACTTTTGCAAATCCAGAAAGATTTGATTCAAGACGATTCACAATGAGATTCATTGCGATTCGATTCTGCATGTGTATTTGTAGGATTATTTAAATGATTCCCCTAATGTGTCTTATCTGGTGTGATTTATACAGCGACCTTAATGGGGTTAAAGAGTGAGAGCAAAAAAAAATGTTAGATGTTAGTTCTTTATGATGCTACACCACGCTTTATTCTAATAACCTACAGACCTTGTGTAGCCCTGGCCCTTTCAGCTTTGTGCTCGTTGTGTTCCGTCTTCCGGTTTGCATTTCCACAGCATGAAAGTAAAATCTTACGGATTTATGAATGAACCGCAAAAGCGTAAGTTCAAAGACAAAATTCTAAAGATAGCTGCATGCTTGTTTATTACTTATCCAGGCCCACTTATCTGGCTTTTCTTCCAAATGCAAGAACAAATATTACTAATATTTACTATTATTACTAAAATTTATAGATTCCAGCATCCCTGTGACCCAACAGAGGACAAGAGGTTTGGAGAGTGGATGGATGGACGCAAATTTAATTAAAATAAATAAAATATACAAATAAATCACATTACAAAAACGTTGTAAATGGTTTCATTTATATCGTTAAAATTTTTCTAATTTCAGAATCAATATAACAAAAAGTAGAAGTAAAAAATACACGTAAATGGGGAACTGAGTATGCGAACTGAGCTGAGCCGGACGATTACGTCACTGTTTTCTGCAGTGCTGCTATACCTAAATTAACTAGACTAATAACTACTGATATTTGCAACGGAATGAATCAATAATATATAGAATAAGTTGCACAATGACACCATTTTCTTATTAATGTAAAGCTGCTTTGCCACAATTTGCATTGTAAAAAGCGCTATATAAATAAAGATGACTTGACTTGACTTGACGTAAAGAGTTGCACAACTTACTCCACATTCCCCTACATGACTGTGACCGTTTATGTGATTTGGAACATACGTTTCTATAGACACTTACACTGTGACTGGGAAGACATTACTGGCTGCTGTGATGGTCATACAGGTGCTGAAGACCATCTGCTCACAACGACCGTGCAGAACGCACTCATCTGAGTTCCAGGCTACCGGCAGAGTGAAAGTGATGTTCATCTCTTCATGGGTCTCTCTGCCTTTAATAACACAAACACACCCACACAGAGTCAGCATGTTCTGTAAAACAAAGGGAGCTTAGATGTGCCTGCAAGTGATATCTAGAAGGTATTCAGCTCCAGGCCTCTCTCCCACTGTTATCCCTTTATGCACAATGGACCATTGTTTTAACTGGACTATGCTCAGTCACAACACCAGGGAAAAAAAAAACATCACAGCAACGACTCTCCACCCTGATCTGTTTGATGGAAATATACAGTCAGAGAGGGTGAATTCTGCTCAAAATTTCTAAGGCCCTGTTTACACCTAGTATTAAGATGTGTATTGGTCTATCAGATCAGAAGTAGAAGTAAATGTATAGGGTTTTTTTTGCGATATTTTGACCTAATGGACAAAATAAGGTTGCACACGGAAAAGCATACAGAGAACATCATCTTTTGTTTCTGCTCTGATAGCCGCAAGACCAGCCGAATGCTGTGAGTGCACGTAAGAAATCAGGAATGGCAAGAACATTGCGCTTGGAAAGTTTTTCGTCATCAAACCAAACTTGGGTCTTCAGTCGACAAAGTTTAAATCCCGTCTGGCTAGTGCGCTTCCGGTAATATTTACGCATTAGATCAGTAGACGGAGAGTAGGCAGACCAAAATGTATCATATAATTTGATTAAATATTCACACTTTGTACTCCCCAGATTTTCAATAAATATCATCAATCATTGGTACAGTACTTTTCCCATTCCAAGATAATAAAAAAAGGACACGTACCAGCAAGGCCAACTTGCTGCCCAAGCACACTGGCATAAAGGTGGGTAATATTGCGTGAGTAGCCTCCAAATGGCCTCAGCGGATCTAGGGTCAATGTGATGGCCACAGAGATATTGATCAGACCGGGGTCCTCCAGCAGGGGTGGCGACTGGGTGCTGGATCGCGTCTGGCTACTGGTCACCGTGCTCTCTGGGGTAATGGACTCATTCAAGCTGTGCTTGAGGGTCTCATTTTCTGAGATGCAAAAGTCAAGCTCATTGAATCGGAGAAGGAAGGTGTTCCAATCCTGGGGCAAAAAAACAACATACAACAGTCACAAAAGTAAATTCAAAATAAAGATTATCGCCAACATTTCCTGATCAATATTTATGCAGTCTTAGACTGTTGTTTTATTAACTAAAACTATTAAATATAATTTTAAGTAATTAAAATAAAGCTGACATTAAAGTAAAATAAAATAAAGAAACTTTACAAATGTTGCCTTGGCGTTAAATTGCATTACTAAAACTTAAACTGCAACTAAAATGAAAACTGACAATAAAATAAAAAAACAATACAAATTTAAAATACAATATTATATAAATAAATAGGGGTGGGCGATATACTGGTAGACATGAGTAGCCAGAAGAAATTTGTATTAGTTTTTTTTAAGATATAATATTGGTGATGAGAGAATTTCAGTGGTATCATAAATGTTAATATACTATAAAAAAAACTTTATTTAAAGTAAATTTAAAGCAAAAATAACTATAAAATCACAATATATATTGCCATCTTGAAATAAAACTCGTATCGTGATTTTGGTCATATCACCCACCTCCAATAAATATATAAATAATACTAAAATAACACTGGTCTACCAATCATTAACCATTATCTGCGCAAGTATTTTCAATGGTTCATGGCTCACACATTTGTGGTAAACCAAGTTATTTACTACCTCGGTCATTTCAGGTGATTTGATCTCCTTGATCTTAAAGAAGTATCCTATAGTGAGGAAAGCAATAGCCACAGCACTGACGCTGACCATAAAAATGACCAGCGGTGGACGGTTACTTATGTAGGTCTTCAGATTCTCCAGTGGATTCAACAACAACACCTGCAACAAGAAAAAAATCCCACAAGCTTAGGGAAACTTTCACCTACATAAACACTGGCATTGAATGAATCTGAAGCACATTGCAGTGAATTCTATTTCATTTCAGTCATCTTCTGTTCAATCCAACCTTCAAGGCACAATGGTTTGCCATGTGCTAACATATGGCTCCAAGTCAATATTTCGATCTTATCCATTTATTTGTTATCTCTTCACTTGACAAGAGTTGAACTGTGAAGTTTCACAACTTGCTTTACAGTCATTTAGATACGCATAAATGCCTAAACACCAGTCAATGGCAGATCTTGATTCAAAGTCTTCCTTGTGCTGCACAGTATTAATATCAAAGAGGGTTAATGATTACAAATAATCATTACAAATTTCAAATATTATTGCAGCTTAAGAATGATTAGAGGACTAAAGCTCTATAGATTAAATTCTGTGAAAAATAAACAGATCATGTCAAACTGTTTAGGGTGTAGAAACGCACGCAGAAACTCCACACCCCACACACACTAACAAACTCAAACAAACCATGGCTGAATGAGCTGACAAACATAATAAAGACACAATACTCTCAGTGAATACCATGAGCTCATGTGCAGATGAAAGCCTTCACAAATCCTGAAAAACTGTTTTACAACAAATGAAATTAAATCCTATAAACGATGACATTGAGCCACTATGTTTCCACCCTTGTATTTTGAATATGAAAATAAACATCCTATCATTCTTCTTTTAAATATCGGACTCTTCTTGAGATGTTCAGTTCATTTAAAGGTTCTTGAACATGCATTATTCATCACATGATCTCATCAATATTTAATCTAATTCAGTGAGTGAGGTGTAATTGTAATCTTTGAAAAGGAAAAAAAAAACAAATAATTTTTAATCCCATTTAGTGAAAATACGTCAACAGCCGGCAGTCTGATCAATAATGGCTGAAGTAAGAAATCACAGCTGATATTAGAGGTCAAATGTACCAATTTCACATTTTAAAAATGAGACGCTTTGATTCGTAAACATCTCTGATTGGTTACCGTGTTGATGCGCTCATCGGATATGTCAGTGATTGGCTTCAAAGATCAACGCTTCAAAAACGTAGTAAATAGCCATCAATGCCGCTCTTCACCGAGCGCGTACACAGAAACACACAGGAGCGTCTGAAAGCAGGCGTCTATCACTGACCAGTCCGATGACAGACGCCTGCTTTCAAACACCCCCGCTTTCAAATTCAAAGACTTCCGTGTGCGTTCAAATGCTCCCATGTGATTGTAGCTAATCAGAGACATATCTGATGAGTGCGCGTCAACACAATGAATAAATTAGAGCCATTTACGAATCCGCTCAACAGAACTCAGACACATTTTTAAGATTTCAGTACCGATTGGTTCCAAAGTTGGTACTCTTGACAACTCTAGCTGACATTACTTCCAATTTATCTATCACTGCACATTAAAGATCAAGTCACAGTAAAAATCAAGGCAAATCTAAAATCAGAGTAGTATTCAATGCATATAGAATGTTAGCATTCTGTTCAAACCAATTCACCAATACAATTTAAACCAACTCACACTGACCAAGACAGGCAATACAAGGATTACATAGGACTACAATTAGGGCTGTGTATCGCCAGAATTCCGATAAGCATCACGATATATTACGATACGATATATTGAGATACACTGCGATACTGTAAGAAAGGCGATATATTGCAATATTTCTTGTTTTTGTTTTTTAGAGGATCTAATTTTGGAAAAAAAAAAAATCAAAAAACACCATCAAATATGGATAAAAGCTGAACAAAAACTTCATTTCATTTATAATTTGCATTTATATCACTAATCACTATTTTGTGCAATCAAAGTAAAGGGAAAATAGCAAAGTCACTGCAAGATTCTTTTGGTATATATATCCAGTATATTTTATTTTATTATATATATATATATATATATATATATATATATATAGGGTATAATAAGGTTCACAGTAACGCAGTTTATAATTTCGAAAGTATTAATTTTGAAACGCCACTCTCAGCAGCGTGGATGGTGTTATGTGAGCTCTCAGATTCAATGCGTTTCCCGAGTTTTGGATTTTAACATGGCCTATTTTGTAAACAACATGACTCTTGTCGATCTCCCTTAGTGGTTTCTTTATATTGCAAGCCAACACGAGTCCACACTTCAGCTATGTACACTGTGGCAGGAGCTGGAGTAACTATCATCTTGTGAGCGTCGTTTCTAATGCTAACGCTAACAATGCACCCTTGCGAATCTGTGCGTCACAGAGCCATGGGGGGAGTATAACCTCCAGCTCCCCCTTTCTCGACCTACTGTGGGCATGATGGGTGGAGCTGCACCCTACAACCACACCCTAACCATAGCACTATCTCTCCACCCATTAAACAGGTTAAGCTCCACCCTTGAGCTCCATAGTGGTGGAGCTGGAGGTCATTTGGCTCTGCAGCGAGCACCACTTATCAGTTTACGTCCTGGGATAACACTACCATCTTGCAGCCAGGTTTAAACTGAAAACAAAGCCATGAATCTTGGATGTTAACAAACAAATAAATATTGATACAGCGTTTTTGAGAATTGTTACAGTAAAGCCAAACATAATATCGAAATTTTCTTACCCCCAATTACAATTCACAACTTATCAGACTTTCTACGACCCAACAAATACCAAGTGAACATCAGCAGAAACAAGTGCCAACCAACAGTAACAGACAAAATCGTTGGTTGCTGACTGTTGGTGCAGTGTGAATTGGCCTATTGAATGCAACAGTGCTCATTTGTTTTTTCAGTGGTTGGTTCTGGAAGTATTTTTCCCATAGGGATTTTGAAAAAAGCATGTTATATGTTTGGCAGTTCTTCTAACACTAACTGATGGAGTGTGTAGCTTTACATTTCTCAAACAATCATGAAGGAAGAAACATCACGACCATATTCCAAGATAACAACGTCAAGATTCATCAGGCTCAAATTGTGAAAGAATGCTTAGGAGGAAGTGGGGCTGGACGATATGAACTAAAATCAAAATATCGACTAATTGATGAAACCTCGATTTAGAGGTACTCATAGTTCACTGACAAGGTTTGTACTGTAAATATGCTTGACTATTAAAGATGGGATTATTTTTCTAATGAAAGGAAAGATATTGACCAAAGAATGATGCACCCCTTGATGGAAATAACATCACAACATTTATTTCCATCAAGTGGTGCATCATTTTTTTTGGTCAAGATCTTGCATTTCTTGTATTGCCAATGCAATTGTCGAGCACTCTGTAAAGTCTATTCCACCACAGCCCAAAGACTTTCAATTGATAACATTATGATTTACAAATATTTATGTAGTTTGAGAGCAAAGGGATACTGACTATGTTAGCAGTGCGGGCGCTACAATGTTCTTTTTTTTCCCCTGTGATGTGTTTGACGCAATTGACCCTTCGCAAAACCCTGTTGCAATGCCCGACAACCCATGCACTCTCACGCCACACATCATGTTTTCCCGCAGTGAAAAATACATCGCAGGAGCAAAGAGGACACTGACAACGTATGAAACAGTTTCATATTTAAAATATTGTAATTTTTTTAAAGCAGTTTAAACAATAAATACCATATAGTGGCTCCTTAATGTGTCGTGATCCTTCAAGCGGCTCGTGAACCGATCATCTCTTCATAATAGTTTATTTACAGCATCAAATAAACATGAATAGACAAAAGGAATGTTGTTTCAACCGCGGAAAGACGCGAGTACACACAATATTTCAAGTTAAACAACATTAATCTACTATAGGCTACTCCCTGACTGCCTTGTCAATAAGATTGCGGATTCGGAGTTATGATTGGTTAGATCGCCTGTCAATCAAACTGTTTGCGAAGGGTCAATTCTCTGATTGGTGAAGATTTCACAGCAGGATCATGGGTAACGTTGTTTTTTACAGTTGAACATGATTATTTAAAAAAAGAGGTTGAAATAATTCAGGCTGACATCTTCAACATAAGCATATACTATTGATTAACTGAGTCAATTATTTTTAGTGATCAAAAACACTGGAGCAATCACAGCAATCACTCGCCGACCAGCTGAACTGCAAATAAATACTGTCATTCAGAACAAATGAAATACTGATCTCAATATGTTCATTATTTTGGTTCACCATACATGTATATGGTCAACTAATGAATTGCATACGTCATTAAACAGTCTGTGTAAACTTTTTTTTTTTTACAAGAATTTCATAAATTGCATTTCTGATCTCTGACCAGAAATGATCTCAAGAATTGGCAACAGACTGATAGGGAATTTTTTTTTCTCTTTAAATAAATATACTATTTATTATTTACAAATATTAACATTTTTAATATATATATATAAAAAAATGTTTAAGTACTAGTACAGGAACCGTTAAGAATAAATCGACTTTTTAGACAGCACTTAAAATTCTGACAAAAACATGTTCACTTGTCTTGTACCATATTTGCTCTATCAGAGCTGCTGGTGATGGCCTGAATCTCTCGACTTCCTGAGTCGTACTCTGCAGCACATATCGAGCTGTCACATCTACACGACGGCGGAGTGTCAAAACCAGTGATCTACCAGTCGAGGCAGTGTTTATGTGGCATCAATGGAGGGCGTGTGACACATAAACGCAGACAGCTCACTAGGTTTTGAAACACAGCCGACATCTAGCTGTTGTTTTGTGTTAGCTACGAGCTCTGATGTGAACGGCACTGTTCTCACCAAAACAGCTCAACCTGGTAACGTGCAGCTGAAACAGCTATGCGACTAACTAGTTATGCGACCACCCCCAACCACACAAATACAACATGTCAAGTAATTAACTTAAAACAAGCAGGAAATCTCAAACTCACCATTTTGCCTCCGCGAGTGCGCAAGACAGCTGCAGGCGGCTAACGCTAACAAACTCGAGCCTAACGGGCCTGTGCGACAAACGCACAGCTGAGAGCGGTATAGGAGTACACAACACCCCTTCCCATTATTTGCAGGTGCACTATAGTCTCAAATATGGTTTTATTAGGCCTTTGCGTCTTTAGCGAGATGCAGGTTAACCGAAACTGACTGGAGACGTCTTCTGTGTTTAGGAACCAGCACAACCAATCGCGTTACTTTCACTCCTCCACGCACGCCCCGATCACGCGTGGCGGGGCTTAGCACAGTGCAAAGCCTGCCATTGGCTTACGTAAATATACGGAGGCTGTGATTGGACGGCTCGCCTGTCAATCACGCTGAACAGTGACTGGTGTTGAAATGTGGCGGGCAACAATATAAAGTCCTGACGATTGCTCACAAGATGTAAAGATACTCTGAAGAACATAAGTGTGTGTTGATGCGGTTTGTTGCCATCTGGTGAGAATATCGTGTTTTGTGGTTAAGATGCTTAACGTAGCGTTGTTATTACCTCTTTTGTAATAACGTTGCTGTCGATTGTGTTCTCAAACTCTGTCTAGGGAGTCATGGTGATCTTGAGAGATGGGATCTGCCCTGGAATAAACGAGGACTTCATTAAGGCTTTACAATCAGAGGACATCAGAACAGGTGCTGACTTTGATGGCAACGCGTTGTTTCAATTTCATCCTTGCTGCACAAACAAATAGTATAGTGCTACAATGGCTTCATGGGGTTAAACCAATTAGCACTGTTATATCACTGTAAAAATTAATTTCTAATTGACCCATTGAAAAGACCCGCCCCCTTTAATTACTGTTGCTATGTCCGACAAGCCATCACACACATCATGTTCTCACGCAGTGGAAAATAGATTGTTGAGTAAAGAGGACACTGACAATACATCGACAGACAAGCCAGAGCAGGTTACCTTTGATATGAAACAGCTTCATATTTAAAATATTGTCATTTTTTTTAAGAAGTTTAAACAATAAATAGCGTATAGTGTCTCTTTAACCCTTGTGCATTGTTCAAATTCACTACCCTACGATTTTAACTGCTTTAAAAATGTATCAGATAAATATTTTTTTCAATTTTTTTTGCTTAAATCTATTAATCAACCTCAGTCCTGATCAAAACTACTAAATTTAAAAAAAAAATTCAGGATTTTAACTCTTTAAAACGTTAAAATCTGATGCTGCACAAAAACTAACAACGCATCAAAGCCAATGTTGTTTCTAATCTTTGACGCGTTTTTTCCCAAATCAGTGACATCATTTATGAATTTGGCAATTAAAGAGTTAAAATCCTGAATTTTTTTTTTTTAAAATTTAGTAGTTTTGATCAGGACTGAGGTTGATTAATAGATTTAAGCAAAAAAATTTGAAAAAAATATTTATCTGATACATTTAACGAAAGGGTAGTGAATTTGCCCACAGAGTACTGTTGAGTTTTTGAAAATTTTCAAAGCATTTTCCCAAAATATGTGTCAAAATAAGATTTGTCACCAAAAATCATTCCATTTGCTGAAACACGGAGAAAGTTATGGCCAAATTAAGACTCAAAAATTCCCCATAGTGGATGAAAACATCCCGAACAGCACATAAGGGTTAATGTGTCGTGACAGATTGCTGTAGCTCCTTCAAGTGGCTCGTGAACCGATCATCTCTTCATACTAGTTCATTTATAGCATCAAATAAACATGAATGAACATCAGAAGGAATGTTGTTTTTGAAGCGCAGAAAGACGTGAGTACTTGACAAGGACCAGTTTGATAATCTTTTAAGAAAAATTGGCCCAAGCACCACCAAACAGAGCTTCTGCCGTGAAACAATCTCTTCTGCGTTCCTCTGAGGTAATTAGGCTGTTAGGATAAGGGAAAGGGTTGATTGGATGGTTCTTGTCACATGACCTACGGTGCGCTTGCGGCATTCTGAAAAGTTGAGATGTTTTCATCTCGCCGCGGCACAGACGCGCCTGGGAAAAACGAGCGCGCCGCACTGCATGCGCTTCCAAGCGCACGCCTACATAGGAAATAATGAATATGCACGCGCAAAAGACGCGATATGTGAACGGCCCCTAAATCTATTAACTCCACTGACTGCTTTGTCAGACAAAATGGCGGATTCGGGGTTATGATTGGTCACATCGCCTGTCAATCAAACCGCCGGCGAAGGGTTTTTCTCCCTCTTTTTTATGTCAGGATTATTAACTGCGATTGTGTTGAGCTTTTATTTATGGTGTTGGAATATAAATTTTTATACTTTGTAGATACCTGTAGCTATTTACTCATCCCAAATTGTTCTTTTCCTTAATGAAGCACAAAAGTTATTTTTCATGTATGCCATACAATCTAAAATTAAAATGAAAACAGGAAAAAAATATATATAATGGTCTTTCAATGTTACTAAAATAAAACTGCTTAGTATGGAAAAGAGCTGCGGACAGATTCTGCGGAGTTACTCAGTGTGTGTTCAAAGAAAAGAAAAGGGCATACAAGTTTGGAACTACATAAATAAAACTATTCATTGAACAATTGTTGCTGCTCAATCACTAAAGTTGTCCCTATGGGAATTAATAAAGTTTACTCTGTAACTGGGCTTCAATTAAAAATATATCCGTTTATTTTTTTCAGTTGAGGACTTCGTCTCATGTAACCCAGAAGAACTTGCGCAAAAATGTTCTTTGTCTTACAAGGTGTGTGGAATGTCTTCATTTTTAGTGTGCCAGTTCATAGATCGGCTAATCCCTATTCAGGCCTCACCTTTATTTACCACTATTGGTCACAAAGGCCGTATTACTACACTAAACTGAGCAAAGATAACCACCTAAATACTGTGCATTCTATCTTTCAGGCTCTAGTAGCTGTTCGGCGTGTGCTCTTGGCTCAGTTCACTGCTTTTCCCGTCACTGGAGCTGATCTCTACGAGGAGCTCTTGAGCTCCACAGCTATTCTGTCCACCGGCAGTCCCAGGTTTCAAATTTCGTGTGGAAAAAGTTAGGACAACCTATTGAATTCCATGGTTTTCCATATCAGAACAACTGATGCTTGGCAGGTCTTGAAATCACACCATGTCATTAGTTATTTAGCAAAAATAAAGCCAAGATGGAAAAAACATGAGTGACAAAGTTAGGACAGTATTTGATTAGTTACCGCCCCCTTTAGTTACTGTTGCTATGTCCAACAAGCCATGCACTCTCATGCCACACATCATGTTCTCACAAAGTGAAAAATACATCGTGGAGCAAAGAGGACACTGACAACACATCGACGGACATATGAAGCAGTTTCATATTTAATATATTGTAATTTTTTTTAAAGAAGTTAAAACAGTAAATAGTGTATTGTGTCTTTAATGTGTCGTGACAGATCGCTGTAGCTCCTTCAAGCGGCTCGTGAACCGATCATCTCTTCATACTAGTTCATTTATAGCATCAAATAAACATGAATGAACATCAGAAGGAATGTTGTTTCAAGCGCGGAAAGACGCGAATACACACAATTTTTCAAGTTCACTCTACTAACTCCCCTGACTGCTTTGACGGACAAAATGGCAGATTTGGGGTTATGATTGGTCAGATTGCCTGTCAATCAAACTGTTTGCGAAGGGTCAATTGCTTCATAGATACAATTTTAGCAGCAATAACTTGAATTAATCATTTTTTGTAAGACTTGATCAGTCTCTCATCTTATTCTCGAGGAATTCTGGCCTATTCTTCTTTACAGCATTGCTTCAGTTTATTGAGGTTTGTGGGCATTTGTTAATGCACAGTTCTCGCCACTGCTTTCCAGTGCAGATGAGGTCTGGTCTAGTCTGGGCCATGGCAACATTTTCTCTTCTTTTTCAGCCATTCTGGTGTAGATTTGATGGTGATCCTCAGATCATTGTCCAGTTGCATGACCCAATTTTGGCCAAGGTTTAGCTGTTGGACGGATGGCCGCACATTTGACTCTAGAATACTTTGGTATACAGAGGAGTTCATGGTCGACTCAATGACTGTGAGGTGCCCAAGGCCTGTGGGTACAAAACAAGCCTAAAATCATCACCCCTCCACCAGCGTGCTTGACTTTCGGTATGATGTGTTTGTGCTGATATCTTTTTTTTTTAATCAAACTTGGTGTTGTGTATTATAGGCAAACATCTCCACTTTGGTCGTGTCTGTCCAAAGGACATTGTTTTAGAATTCTCCTTGTTTGTTCAGATACAAACTTTGCAAACCCAAGCCATGCTGCCATGTTTTTTTTTTTTTTTAGAGAGAACAGGTTTTCTCCTGGAAACCCTTCCAAACATGCCGTACTTGTCCCACCTTTTTCTAATAGTACTGTCATGAGCTTTATAACATTTAACATGTTAACTGAGGCCTGTAGAGTCTGAGGTGTAGTTCTTGGCTTGTCTGCTATTTCTCTGAGCATTACACCGTCTGAGCTTGGGGTGAATTTGCTGGGATATCCATTCATGGGAAGATTGGTGTCTGTTTTGAATGTCCCCCACTTGTGAATAATCTTTCTCACTGTAGAATGATGCACTTCAAATAGTTTGGAAATGGGCGTATAACCCTTCCCAGATTGATGGCAGCTACAATTGCTTCTAAGATCATTGCTGGTGTCTTTCCTCTTGGGATTTTGTGTTAACACATCTGAAGGCACACTTGCTGATGATCAATTAATCAAAGGTATTTGATTAGCAGTGCCTGATCGTTACTTACCCTCTTAATTCCTGTTGGCAGTAAGAGTGTCCTTAGTTTGTCACCCACAGCTTTTCAATTTTGGCTTTATTTTTGCTAAACAAATAATGACACAGTGTGATGTGTCATGTGTTGTTGTTCATCCGAGGTTTTATTTTCCAAATTTTAAGACCTGCCAGATGATTTTTTTTATAATGCCGATATGGAAAACCATGGAATTCAATGGGGTGTTCTATCTTTTTCAAATGACCGTATATGTGGGGTATAAAAAAAACATGAAAAATAATCATTCCAACCCCAAACTTTTTAATGGTAGTATATGTATTTTGCATTAACTCTCTGTGTTGTCTTCTCTTCAGTTTGGATAAGCTGTTAGATTCTGGGCTGTACACAGGGGAAATAACTGAGCTAATAGGAAGTCCAGGGAGCGGGAAAACACAGGTGACCTTTTGTTCTGAAAACTCTTCTCAGTTTCTTGGTGCTGCTCTACAATGTCAAAGTCCACCTTGCTTTTATTACCCACTACAGTTGGGTGGGCTAATGAGTGAGTGTTCAACAATGCTGTCTCTTTCAATCACTTTATAGGTGTGTTTTAGTGTTGCAGTTAATATGTCCCACCAGCTGAAGCAGACTGTGTTTTACATTGACACAAAGGGTGGTATGTGTGCCAACCGACTACTTCAGATGCTACAAACCAAAACCTCTAATGTGGAGGAGCAGGTGATGAAAGTGTAATTTATTAGTAGTGCTTGCTAAAGCAAGTATGAATATGCTGCATGTTCAATATACTGGATCAATAGCGTTTGTGTCAGTGTTATATTTCCCCTCATCCCTCCTTTCAAACATACTGCGCCCTCTTTAAAGAACGATAGACTTTTACATGCGCCAGGTGACCTGTAAATGCGAATAAACTTTCCATTGCGGTTTTGCGCAATATTCCTTTTCGAATTCGTCTGAAAAACCACCCCATGTGTGCATAAACTTTTTTGCGCTATATGGCAGTTATTGCGAAATTGACGTTTCCAGTTGGGTGTATCAATTTGCAACTTCAGTTTGCACAATTTGAAGGGTAATGGAAACGTGGGTAGTGTATTTTCCAGTTTTACTTTTTTCAAAGAAAAGTACAGTAGATTCAAGTCAAATTATTTATTATTAACATTATTTGTATCGTAACTTGTACTGTGACACAGAAATTGTTTTTCCTTTTCAATACATAGATGGAGGCGCTTCAAAAAATCAAGGTGTTCAGAGTATTTGACGTCTTCTCTCTGCTAGCATGTCTTCAAAATCTAAGATCGAATGGCCTTCAGAAGGTAGGAACTGTTCTGTGGGAAAGTCTGTTGATATAAGTGGCTGTTTGTAGTAGAACTCTCAAATGTGCCCAGGCGTCTGTCGGAGGTGGTTCAGTCAAAGCGCTGATGGTGGATTCAGTCTCTACTGTGCTCTCATCCATGCTCGGAGGGAAACAGAATGAGGGTATTTGTTTACAATATCGCACAATACATTATCATAATACTTTATCATGTGCATCAGATGTCACAGTTCTGCTACTCTGCATCAGGAATGTCCCTGCTGATGCAAGTTGCTGGGGAGATGAAGATGATTGCCAAAGATTTCAACATTGCTGTGCTGGTATACACCTTTCTATATTGTAAAAAAAAAAAAAAAAAACTGGATATACAGAATTTTAAAATTGCAGTTAAGAGATGGAAAAGTGTCAAATAATGATAGGTTTGCTCAAAATATTTCATTCAAGTTAGCATTAAATTCATCCTATCCGTTTTGCAAATGCATGTTATAGATCTTATTTTGGTTAATTTTAAATGATTAATTTAAAATTTAAAAAAAAAATATATATATATATATTTTATTAGTGTGTGTACACATGTGTATATATATAATATGTGTGTGTGTGTATGTGTATATATGTGTATATGTAACACTGTTCTTAATAACGGGAAGGAGGAGGCGGGAACCAGCGAATGCTCAACATAACTTTTAATATCAAAAATAAACAAACAACAAAACAAAAGTAAAAACACAAAATAAAATCCAGGCCTAGTCCTCTCTCGTCCCTCACTGTCGTCGCTCCTCCGTGAGAGATACGAGACCGGTGCAGCACACAGCTGACACTCATTATCACTCACGTCACCGGCCTCGCACCGTTCTCTCATGGCTCTCGCCCGCCCAGCTTGTCACAATATATATATATTCACTCTTATATTTGTCTGTCAAAAACGAATTATGTTTGTCTCATCACATTATGTATTGCTATTATTTGATGACAATTAATGTAAGTGTTCAATCCAAAACTGAAATTTCATATTACTGTCGGGTCGCTGAATATTTCAGCCAAATATAAAATGTTTACTTGCTTTACTTCGCCACGTACTCACTACTAAAACGAAAGTGTTGCATGGAAGTCCCACTCGTTTTCTGTGAACAGTAAGCCCTGTCTCTTTTGATTTGATTGGCCAGCTCACTCATTCAGTGAGTGCTGAGGCAAACGTTGTCATCCTAACAACAAACAGAGCGGTGCATGAGTACAGCAGAGCACCAATAATATCAAATATTGGGGGGAGGGTGATTTGGCCATTTCTAATTATTGGGGGGATTTGTCCCCCTCAATGTATATGGTGGTTACTGCCCTTTTGTAATGTCAATTTCATAACTTGATCTTCCCGTGAAAACGGAAGATGTTCAATCCTTTATTCTGCTTTTCTTGTTCCATCCAATCAACAAATAATGGAAAGAACCAAGTCCCCGTCCTCTTCTTTTTGATAATCCATTTGACTTTGATGTATTGTAGGTCACAATATGGAAAAAGATTTGTCGCTGACTAGTTTAGTCATGACTTAAAATCCTGAGCCCGTAATTAGAAGTGACTGGAAAAGTCATGGAAATCCATTAAAATTAATCCCTCAGTAACTAGTTTATGACCAATTACCAAAATGTCCTTTGTAGTAGATACTGATATGGTGAAATCTTGCATTGAAGGTGACAAACCATGTGGTCAAAGATGGAAATGGGCATTTGAAAGCTGGACTAGGCCAGTCTTGGAGCCATGTGCCACGCACACGTGTACTCCTGCAGAGAGTGGAGAACGCAGAGACTGCGTCCTTACGAACCGCAACTCTGACCAAATCATCCCGACAGGTCTCTAGAGTCTATCTATATATAAATTGTCTAGATTTTTAAGAATTAAAGTGGGTACACATGGAACATTACTACAATTTACCATTTTGTAATTTATCTTCAGGCTTGTCATCTGGTCGAGGAGTTTGATCTTTGTCACTGGTCTGAAGAGAGGAGGACCTCCATTTCAGGCAAGAGGAAACTAGAAAGCAGTAAACCTTGACAGAAGTTCCACTCAGTATGATCACAGACAATACAAATGGCTGTCCTCCTTTTGATTTCAAAAAATATTTAGAGCCCGTGTAAATATGTATATTATTTCTATGTACTGCTTTTGACAAAAAAGGCACATGTGCATTTTTGCACTTTGTATGCATTTACTGAAGTCACAAAAGGTCTTGTATTCTTATTTTATTAATCTTTTTACATAATGTTGGCACCTTAATATTAAGTGATGAATGGAGCAACGAGTAACTTGTTTTCCTCAATACCAACAGTATTTCTCAATGGTAAAACAAATTTGCATCATTCTTTTTCTCACCTCTATGTGTCAGTATAATTCCAAAAATCACAGAGCACCTTACTGACAAGAAAAAAACCCAATTCAGAAAATGAATGTGTTATACAAACACTCACACAATCACTCATACTGGAGAACAGAACTACGGTTCCCTATTGCGTGCTAGACTGACTCGATTCAAGCACAAATCAATTTCTTTGTGCATGAAAAGCTTGTTTTAATTAGAATGATTGGAACATTTGAAAGTACACGTCACTACCATTACTAAGCTAGAGGGCTCTTACCCAATTTACTTCTTAATTATTCATTCCACAATCATGCCTCATGGCTGTAGCTATTGTACTGATAATCACTCGTCCTGTGACCAAGAGCATACTTCTCACAAACATCCTTGTCAAAACAGAAATGACACCACCGTATTATGAATTCATCAAAATCATTACACTTATTGACCTCCTTGAAGAATATGCTCAAGAAATAAGTATCAGCATTAGTCAATGACATCAATAAAAAAAAAAAGTTTAAAAATCATAAATATGAGAACACAGTGAGAAATCTCTCAATGTCAAAACCAACACAAACATGAAAAGCTAGGAAACAGACAGTTTTCTAGTACGACGTGTAATACCACAATGTGGTAAAGCTAAGAAATAAAAAATGATTCAGAGACACCGTTTAGAAAAGTTCATTCAACTCGGTCTGTCATGATTGACAGCATTATTGCTGTAGCTGCAGGTCTGGTGAAACAGGCTTTTTTTTTTCTCCCATAATGGCATTGCTTGTTAGAGAACAGCAAACCTGAGCTTTGTGTTAAGTGTCCTTCGAGCAGTCTCTTCATCTCGTTCAGCAGGGGGGAACCACCCTCCTCTTTCGGATGCATTCCCAGATCCAGTTAGAGGTGACCCTCTGGGCTGAACTGTCGTCCTCTGGCTTCTCCAGTGTATGTGTGGCTGAACCAGAGTCGTACTCTGGCACCAGATCTCCATCGTACGCAAGGAAGTAACGTCGAAGCTTCTCGAAGTCCTGCACTGACTCTGGGAGGTAGAGCTTCACACCTGTGAAAATGTCCAGTAGTGTCTGCAGGAAGATGGCAAGAGTGAAAACGTGTCAACTCTGCACAGCGTTCACAATCAACCTACAAATTATTATGTTAATATACTTCCCATATTAACAGCAAATTTTAGTTTTAAAGGGTCAGTTCAGTAAAAAAAAAATGTAAATTTACTCACCCTTATGTCATTCCAAACCTGTATAATATTTTATGCAGAACACTAATGGAGTTACTTTGAAAAATGTCAATTTTTGTCCATGCAAATATGTCCAATGTGCTTCGGACCCCATTGACTTTCATTGTATGGACAACCATTGAAAAATTCTGTAAAATGTCTTCATAGGTTTGAAACAACATGAGGGTAAATGATGTCTTTTCACTTTTGGATTCACACTCGTAGTTTGATTCTCTTGGTTCTTTTGATTTGGACCAACAAAGAAAATTGTACATTTAGTCCTGGTTTGCTTTAGCTGTATTTTATAACACCGAACCTAAAAATACTAAACAGCTTTTATGACGGAACATCAGAAACAATGCTGTGTGCTTGGCTAAACGCGCTCGTATGTGCGCACATGTGGTAATTTTACTAGATGAGAACTCATGGAAGAGCTTATAAAATGTGTAGAGTCAAAACTGCACCAGGAATTCCTCACAGAATGAAGATCTGCTGCAACGAGACTCAGGACCACTGCCTGTGCGAACTCAACGTTGTTCAGTTCAACCGCACCAAACCAGCCGAAAGTGTGAATAAACCTTAAGTATAAAGTTCTAACGAAAGCCAAAGGGAACACAAACCTTTTCATTCTTTGGGTCGGTTGTTTGAATGGTCTTCAATTTACTCTGTCCATTGCTGTGAGCGGGTTCTGTTTTTATCTGAAATAAAGCCAGATCAAAGGAGAAAAACCAAAAACAATCAAATGAACATGGTGTGACAAGACAGACTAAACCTGTGTTTCAGAGAACACACATTCCCATTTAAAAGTTTGCATTCAGTGAGATTTTTTTAAGAAATGGATACTTCTATTCAGCAAGGTAGTATTAAATTGATGTCAGTAAAGACTTTTACAGTGTTACAAAATATTTCTATTTCAAATAAATGCTGTTTGCAGCACAAATGTTCTTAACATTGATAATAAATGTTTCATTTATGTGATCATGTGACACTGAAGACTGGAGTAATTATGCTGAAAATTCAGATTTGCATCAGAGGAATAAATTAAATTAAAAAACGGTTATTTTAAATTGAATATATCAAAACCAATCTTGCCCACCACAAACTTTTCAATGATAGTGTGTAAATATATATATATGTACAACAAACCTTCTTGGCAACATGTTTCTCTGCGGGTAGTTTCCTCTTTACTGCTGGAGAGGATGATTCTGTTTTGACTGCCTTTGCTTTGGGGGTATGACCGTTTTCTGAACAAGTGAAACGATTACAGAACATAAGAACTTTTTAATGGTACTTTAAAGATGCAGACGTCACTTGACAACTACAAACCAAACGGTATCTGTTCACGGCAAAAGCTTACTGGTCTTAGGTGTGGAAGCTCCATGAGATGCAGAGGGAGAGCTTCCTCCACTCTCGCCTCCCGAGGAGCTCTTGTCATTTTGGCTAGTTTTGGATGGGCCAGCTGTTACCTCAAAATCACAGTTCTCCTTCGAGATTCGATACAGCTCCTGCAAAAAATGTAAAAATAATGAAGTTGGCAAGAAGTTGCGACAGTCTTTTGTTTTCTAATGTGACATATACCCAAGTGAAATGGCTTCTCGCACAAGGAGGAAAAAAAATAAAATTAGGGCGGGACTTGATTTTGTCCATCGGAAACTGATTGGATGATTGTGGTTTGCTATTATATTAAAAACAAGTCAGAGAAAAGATGTTATTTTGATTATGAAGTTATGATAAATACTACAATACTCCATAACAATTGTGAGTTATGATTTCAAGGTGACTGTCATAAAAAAGTGAATATTTGATTTGCAAAACAATCTGGTTACTAATAAATACTGCAATATTCCATAAAAACAACAACCATTTTAATTTCATGGTGAATTTAATAAAAATAATTTATATGATTGCAAAACAGAAGTAGCAACAGCGAAAAAAATGTAAGATGGGGACTTGTTTCGATTGGATTTTGATATGCGAGTGTTGGACTCCAATTAATGCGAGATGGCAGCCGATTGGGGGCGGGTGGGGTTTGATTTGAGAAGTCAGACATGCGCCACCTGAGAAAAATCTGTTTCACTGAAGATCAAATTATGACATTGACTAAACATTCTGAGGTCAAAAAAAGAAACATACCAGGATGAGTCATTCACAGTAAGACCATGCATTTACAAAACGAATGAGGCGAATTTTCATTTCATGCTGATTTTAAGAGCACCGATTTTCTTCATTTTGTGCATGCCAAGAAAAGATTGGTTTGAAATGATTCACACGTGTAACATCTTTTGAGACGCTTGATGGCACAATCTGCAGTTCCTAATTGCATCTCTATGAAAAATGCTTAAAGACATGTAAATATCATTTTATAATCAAGGGTACCTTAAGCTGCTGAAGGTTAGTGGCCGTCTTCCAGTCCTTGTCGTCACGCATTCGAGTGCATCGTGGGAAGCGGATGGATATGCCATCCGCAGTGTGCATTTCTGATTTGGAAAACTCCGCTCCAGTTATTTCCCACACTGGCGCTTTCTGTAAGCATGAACAAACAGGATATATTCTTCCTCAGTTGTACACACAACACTGTTGGTATTGAGGAAATACAGCACATAATATTCAGTTGAGTACAAACATCTTAAACATTTGAGTGTTGTATGGTCTATTTAACACATTCATCTGAGTTAAAGAGATAGCCAATAAAATTCCTTCATTGCTGTTTTTCCAATCACATACCCAACTGTAATCTGGATTTTAACAGTCTCATCAAGCTCATTTCACATTACAAGCACATAAACATTAAGCATCCCTTTGGTCATATTAGGAAGAGGATTGATTCAGTCTTACTTCTGGATCACGGATAATGAAATCCGGGTAATAGTTCTTGACGATCTTCAACCATCCTGGGATCTTGCTTGGATCCTGTGATGGCGAGATAAACAGGAAACTTATCTCATGCAACTTTTTATAAAGCTGATATGGCAATGCAGGCAGAAGAAAATCTACTTATTAAGTCATGAGATCTACCTTGCCTATTTTGATAACGTCCAACTCCTTCTGCAGTCTGGCTAACGTGGCGTCGTCATAGCCTCCTGAACACTTGGTCACAGTGCACCACTTCCTGGATTCTGGGTCATAGCAGCCCATGAGGAAACTGGACATAATTCCACCTGTGTATCAGACAGAAACGTAATATTTCAAAACTCTGCCACACTAGCAGCTCTGAAGTGCTGATGACTTCTCATACTCACCATTTGAGCCTTTGCCATAGAAAGCTCCAAGCACCACAAGGTCAGCAGTGTCCGCCATTGCTCCTTCATTCAGATAGTCCTTCTTCACCTTCAACCAGTGACGCTTTCCTGGTTCATAATGCCCCTGAAACAGCAATAAAGCCCTGATGTAGCATGAACTGTCAAGCAGCAAAATACTCATCTTAATTAGTCCTCATTCACAAAGCACCAGAAATATAGTCGTCAGTCCTGAAATTGGGTCCTTAAAGGGTTAGTTCACCCAGTAATGAAAATTCTGTCATTAATTACTCACCCTCATGTCGTTCCAAACCCGCAAGACTTTTCATTCACATATTTTTGATGAAATCTGAGAGCTGTCTGTCCCTCCATTGACAGCTACGAAACTACCACTTTGACGCTTCAAAAAGTAAAGAGACCAGAAAAACTATTCCATATGAATTAAGTGGTTTAGTCCAAATTTTCTGAAGAGCCTCGATTACTTTATATGACGAACAGATTTAATTTAGATTTTTATTCACATATAAACATTCAACTCACACATCAGTTGTGGTAAACAGAAGTTCAAGCATGACCGCTTGACGTGCAAGAAACAATGATGTTCATGCGTTTGAGCTTCAGTTTATGTTCAATGTTTGCTGATCAATGTTTATATATGAAAAAAAGCCCAAATTAAATCCTTTCATCATATAAAACGGTCGTGTCTCCTTTAAAAATGTGGACTAACCTGCTCAATTTATATGGATTAGTTTTACAATCTCTTTATGAACTTTTTGAAGGGTCAAAGTGTCAGTTGGGAAGCTGCCAACGGAGGGACAGAAAGCTCTCAAATTTCATTAAAAAGACCTTCATTTGTGTTTTGAAGATAAAAGTCTTGGGTGTCTGGAGTGACACGAGGGTGAGTAATTAATGACAGAATTTTATTTTTGTGTTAACTATCCTTTTAATACGGTTAAGTTCACGCACAGTTCAGTTATTTACGGGAGTGAAAACCGCATTCTATAACCGAACTCGCACCCATAAATTTTCAGCACTCAGAACCGCGTTCTCGGAAAACCCGCGCTGTGTGAACGGAACTGGCTTGGACAACTTGGACATATCATTCAGTGCAAAAGAGACGTGCATGTCATCTGAAGGTTTAAGATCCACTCACTGCTCCCGTCAGTTTGTGTTCTACGCACGACTCAAATGCCCCGCTCTCCACCCAGATATAATATCAGATGTGTATCAAAAGTTTCAGCTTTACAGATGTCGTGATCTTTGATATTACTGTGGTCACTGTTCCTAATATGTTTACTGGTATGAGAACACTGGCTTGACTACCAATGCACATTCTTACAGTATTCCATATGCTACTGTAAGTTGCTGTGAGATCAGGTCATTACAAGACTCGCTCCTGTAAGTAAATGCGGATATCAATCCCAAAAACTGACAATGTGATTGTAGTCTCATTGGTCTGCCAGTTATTTGCAGTGGGATGGAAAAGAGATTAATACGTCTCTGGAAACTGATGGAATGCCAATGTTTGTGTCGGTCTGAACAGACGCATTATCAACCTTCAGTCAAATTAAAATCTCGCACAGAATTTTCACAAACATTTGCCGTGGTGTGTACAGGGCCTCAAACATACAACATGGTGGTTATAGCATACTATGAAGAACTTCAGTAGGCAGCACACTGTGCACTATACAGTACACTAGTATTACATTCAAAATGTAGCCAGGCTGTACCTTAATGTCCTTCAGAACCAACCCCTCCAGTCCCTCTCTGATGACACGTGTGATCATTTCTGCCAGGTCAGCAGCTCTCTGTTGGGACACAATGTCATTAGCCATAATAAAAATCACCCACCCTGAAGTTTTACTAAAACATCAACCTTTAATTAACTTGACGCTCCTACATATTTGTAAACATTCTAGAATATTGAGGACTTATGCAAGATGGGTAGAGAAAGAAAAACATAAGCCGCTTTCCATCCGTCGGGACAAACCATTCTCTTTGCTGAAAAGTTCCATTCGGTGCCGATTCCAGCCCAGTCGGTACGGATATGTTTTAATTTTCCACTGTGGGGCTGATAACGGAGCTCTTTGGAATGTAATACGAATGAGTCAGTCATTGCCTTAGTAACACAAGAGTTTATAGACAGAGGATGATCAGATATTTATTTTAATTTTATTATTAACTTGTGTTTACTTTGCTCAAATAGCATGCTTGGCCAGCTACATAGAAACTGGCAGCCAGGCAACAGACAAGCGACCAATCCTGAGTGGCGACGTCTTCACGCATTCTACCAGAACGGTAGAATTCCGGGCTGAGAACGGTTTGTCATCGTGCAGTGCTGAACACCAAGGTGAAGAGGAAATGTAACTGCAAACATTCCTTACCATTCTTAGAACTGTTCGGCCCCACGGTGGAAAAGCAGCTATATATTATATTATATTATATTATAAAATGCAGAACTGACCGTGACATGCTTCATTTCTGAGAATAGAATCCGGTTAGGAACTTCCACCATATTGTCATGGAGAAACTTTCTTCTTTCACAGAGAGGTCTGGAAAACATCACAACCTTTCACGTCTTAGATAGATAATATCAATCACAATTTAATATTAATATTGTTACCTGAAATAACTTTCAGATAAATGAACAATGAATTAATTTAGGTTGACTCACTTGTCCATGAGACTGACACCATTAAAATAAATGCAGTCGAACACAAACAGACCCACTTGAGCCTCCTGGAAAGCTGCTTTCTGAAAACACAGACAAAAGTCTCTCAGCTCAGATGACTTCATAAAGATTGGAATATACATTACCGTTTAAAAATTGTTGATTCTTAAAGGAATTAATACTTTTATTTGGCAAGGATGCATTCATTTCTCAAAAAGTGACCAAAGACATTGATAATGTCCCAAAAGATTCTATTTCATACAAATTCTGTTCTTTTGAACACTCCAAATAAAAAAACCTGAGGAAAAACTATCACAGTTCCAAAAAAAAATATTAAGCAGCACAACTGTTTGTCATTGATAATAAATGTTTCTTGAGCATCAAATCAGCATATTAGAATGATTTCTGAAGGATCATGTGACACTGAAGACTGCAGTAACGAACTGAAAAACTGAAAATTCAGCTTTGTATCACTTTTTAGTTATCAACTTTTGTAACTACATTTTAAAGTATAGAAATCATTTTAAAATAGATTTTTTATCAAATATATGCACCAATTGTAGTATATTTGAAACACTCTTTTAAGGAACACCAAAACGACATTGCCCTCTGGTTTACCTTATGTACTCCAAGAGTCCCAAAAGGCAGTGGTTTGCTAGACCTTGTGTCAATAAGAAGAACTTCAGCATCAAGGATCATGCTATGGCCACCAGGAAATGCCTGCGGTATGAACTCTTTAAAATGAGCAACCTGCAGGAGAAAATCAAAACCTTTTTAAAATAAATCCTAATGATTTTAAACACACACACACATATATATTTATATTATGGCTAAGATTTGCTTTAGGTCTTGACCTTGTGTGGAAGTACTGGCTTGAGACTTCGACTGAAGTAACTGAAGTGATCGCCGTTCTTATGGACCTGCACACGCTCACCATCATACTTGATCTCAGAGTACATCCCATTAGGACACTTCTTCATGGCATACTCAATGGACTTACACGCCTCTGCCTACAAGAGAAAAAACAAGCAGTTAAGAATTAAGAAAACCTTGTAACAGTTACTTAAATGTTGAAAAATATTTTTACTGCTTATTTGTAACCTACATGCTAGTCCAAATTATTTAGTATTGCACATATCTGTAATCTGAAGCTGAAGAATATGGAATTAAAGTGATAGATCACCCAAAAATTATGTTGTTCCAAACCTGTATGACATTCAGAGAAATGTTTCGTCAAAATTGTTTGGTTACCAAGATTTCTCAAAATATCTCTTTTTTGTGTTCAGTCAGTCAGTTTAGAACAACATAAGGATGAGTATATTATGACAGAAATGTTCTTTTTTGTGTGAACTATCCCTTTAAGAACACTAGAGACTCAGACCAGCATTGGCTGTACAGGGGTCATCAGAGACGCCTCCACACTAAGGATCTTTCGGGGCCCTGTTCCATTAGAGGCTTCCTGCTGGTTCCGTAGCACCCTGTCGATTACGTCACCAAGGTTACGGGAGGCTTTGAAGGCATCATATGCATTAGGGTCCACAGCATCCAAACTGATGAGAGAAAGATTAAACTGAGTGCGACAGCACAAACACAGTGCCTTTAGGTATAATTTGCTAGCAACACACTTACACATGCTTTGCCCCCGAGTTGATTTTCAGATCATGTTTGACCAAACGAATATAACACTTCAGATCATTTCCGGTACATCTGGGAATCAAGAAACGCATAGTAAAGTTAGCATCCTCAAAATTCAAACAAACATATATCGTTATTTATTTATTTTTTTATAAATAAGCATTTTATGTAATCAAAGATTAAAATTATTTCTATCTGACTTTTTAGCAATGTCTTGCAGCTCTGCCTGCTGATCATCCTCCTTTGTGAGTTGGGATAGGCGGCTCAGTGAAGCATCCACCTCCTGGATGGTCAAAAGACTCTTGGCTGCTGGAGGGAAAGACTTGCTGTCCTCGAAAAACATCCGCACTGTCTCTGAAACATCTCCCTATATGAAACCGATAAAGAGCAATGATTGAAAGGCTTGAATAAAACTCTTAAAACTACTTTTGTAAAAGAAATATGTAAAACAACACGACAAACCTGTTCCAAGTCTTGCACCATCTCATCCTGACTGCAATTCAAAATGCGGCTGAAAAGCTTGACAATTTGTTTGTCATTGAGGTTGTACACATTCTTCACCACTCCTGGGAGGAGAAGCTTCAGCGTCAGGTACAAATCTCCTCTGAATTTGTCTGTGAAGATGTGGGAGGGAGATTAACAGAGGAAAAAAAAATAAGATCCCTATGAGACTGCCTGTGTTAATAGCCGTTTCCAACCACCTACTTATGCACATTTTGGAAATCGAATAAAAAATAAAAAAAAAACTGCTGGATGGAGACAGTCAGCAAGATGTGCATAAATTCTAAAAATGCACATAAAAAAAAACCTTTTCCACTTGTTCGAGTCGGATAATTTTTTTATCCGATAAAACTACAATGAAACACATTTACAGAATAAATTTCTCGATGCACAAAAAAAAGAAAATGTGACTTTGCACGATTGCACAGCATCGGAAATGCTGTTTTGGGTTTTGGTCATTCTGAAATGCCAAAATATGTTTTGGTATTATTACCTTCCAGAACTGCATTACCAAACAGGTGGCATCCACCTCAAGATAATGCGTTACGTCTACACGCTCCAAGACAAAAGTCATTTAATATATATGAAAATTATATTATTACAGTGGCTTCTCCTATTTTCTTAACAATATTTAGCACCAATTTATCAGGAAGTGCCGATTTTGTTCTCTTCGACTGACTGAATCCTTTATTCGCAAATGTTTTGTGTAATATTCCGATTTTGCACATAAGTTAAATTGGCAAACTTATCTTATGATGGCCCCAATTATCCATAGGTGCTTTCACACCAGAGGAACCTTTTCAAAGTTCCTAGAACTATTGGCTATTGGATTTTGCCGTGTTCGCGCCACATGAACTAGGAACGATTTTAGTTCTAGGAACTCTTTTTGGGGAACTGATTCACAAACAGTTTATAGCCTACATATTCACTCCTATTATTTATAACTCCACGAACTTGGAAAACAATGATAGAGTTAGAGAAAATCCAACACAACTTTGAGGGACCAAGCGAAACATGATTATGTATTTCTGCTCAGCTTGTGACATTGAACGTCACGCTAATATTTATCATATACTGTCTTCTTTCTTTGTTTAACAGTTCAATCTAATAACGTATTAGACAGGCTGTTAAATCGCATACTACTGAAGACGGATAATGTGAGTGGCACTGCCTAAGTTCTCGGGGAACCACCCGGGTGGCTAGTTCCTAAAACTACCCAGTATAAAAACCCCTCATGCTCACCTCCACCAGAGCCTTTTGCTAAGAAGTCTCTGATGATCTCTGTCTTGGCGTTGTAGCCCGACTTCTCTGCGACTAAGGCACAGAGTTTGCGAAACTCCCGCAGTAAGTTATCTTTATGGTTGGGGTCACATAGCTGAGCTGATAAAGCACTGCCCTGAGTGGGTTTGGCTGGAGACGGTCCAGGACTGGAGGAGGAGGAACCAGCCTTGGTAGCTGTGGACACAAGAGTGTTAAGCATGTATTAAGTTAGCAGAGCATGACAGCATGAAATGATAGATCATATTTATACATCTATATCATAATGGACCAAAATTAACACTGGACCAGTGGCAAATGAGAGTAAAAATTGCTTTAGCAGGTCAAAGAGTCACTTTATAAAATGAAATGGTAAGAATGATAACATGACCCTCATCCATGTAAATTCAAATCGATACATACTAACTGTCTATAAGTGACTTCAAAGACAACTTGCGGAACTAAATATAAAAATACATATAAAAAAAAAAATGATAACAAAAAAGCTATATATATATATATATATATATATATATATATATATATATATGTGTGTGTGTGTATATATATAAAAATTGTTTCAAGTGACAGTAAAGACATTTAAATTGTTATAAAAGATTTCCATTTCAAATAAATGCTGTTCTATTCAACAAATTCTTGAAAAAAAAAAATTGTATCATGATTTTCACATGAATATTAAGCAGCGCTACTGTGTTCAACATTGATAAGGAATGTTTATTTTCCACCAAAATGGCCAATTAAAATGATTTCTGAAGGATCATGTGACACTGAAGACAGGAGTAATGACGCTGAAAAAACATAAATATATTATATTTGTTTATAATATTAAAATACTAAAGTATTTTACAATAATACTCTTCTTAATTGTATTTTTGATTAAATAAATGCAGCTTTGGTGAGCATTCTTTTAAAATCATTATATAAACTGACAAATATTTGAACTGTAGTGCATCTTAAGACACAAAAGTTGCACACAAAAATAGCAGCAAAAGAAAAAAAAAATCACATGCTCTCTTGGTGTCGTACCTGTGAAGCCTGAAAACTTGCGAGGAGCATTGACCGTTGGATCAGCAAGCGGTGCTGACAGCTGCCCACTGTTGTTTAACTTTGCTTGCACTTTCTTCTTTGGGCTTGCATTGGTTTTGGCTGCCAGTTCTGTTGAAGAGGAAAGAGGCTGTTCAGCATATGGCAGGTGTGCAATGAGATCTGATCTCAAACTAAACAAGGAGAGCAAAATTGTGGATGAATACCTGAAACATGTTTATTGATTAGATCTTTATCCTCATCCTGAAGTTCTTCCCATCCCTCCAGCTCTGTGATGTCCTCGATTTTCTTTGTGGTGGCACGTGCCCTCTCCAGCTTCTCAAAGACGCACTTTACATGGTACCACTCCTTCATTTCCCCTGCAGATTCACTGAAAGGGTTTGGCACAATCTTGCCAATCCGGACCAGCCCCTTCATGATCTTCTCTTTGCATTTCTTGCACCCAGCCGTGCCACGTTTGGCGTATTCCACGCAATATCTCTGCTCTGCCATGTCTGGTTGCTCACGCTGCCACCCAGGCCAAGAAACGTGGAAATAAGAGCCGGAACTGAGGGAAAACTGTCGAAATTGTGGCACACAGAAAAAGATGCCACTGGGGCTAGATGGAAAGCCCCACGTAAATGTCCTGGAGCACTGGAGATATTGATGATTTAGTGTTGCTCTGAATAAGGTTTCCCTAAAAAGTTTTGGCAAAGATGATCTGCTTAGTGCCCTCACTATCCCACCTAAACAAAAACTGGGCATAAAGTTTAGTAATACAGAGATTCCATCTTACACAGCGCAGGTGATTTCTGCAAGAAAAAAGTAAAGAAAAAAAATGATCATTAACAATATTCAGGAGATTTTTAATATAATCTGAGGTTGTGTGTAAAAATTCAAGTTAACTTAGGCTGGTGAGGATAAGCTGAACAATCACTGATTTATTTATTTTTTTTACTCATTTAGTAATTACGCAACAAAATGCAAAATGAAGTATATAAATTAAAACCAAATGTAATCAATTAAAATATACAACAATGTACTGCAGAGGAAATATAAATCACTTCATCTAACGAATATGACATTGATAAAATAGTAACTCACACTTATGTTTTTGTCCTGTTAGGTTGTAAATAAAAATGCACAAAACCTAAACCAAAATATCTTATTGCAACAGAATATCTTACTTTTTAAGACAACTTGTTATATTGGGGAACAATTGTAAATAATAATTCAAAATATATATGACAAAATTAAAAAATAAGGCATATACATTCATACATACTGCTTGATTTTAGCCAAAGATCATAAAATTATATTCTCTACTAGTGATTTTGCATGTGTATATGGAATTAATTATAATATAAAACACATAGAGTCCAACACAATGCACTGCAGAGCAAATATAATCTTAAGCAACTTTAGTTTACAAAAAATATTGCAAATGTAACTTTCATGTCATTTCACACTGATAGAAAAGTCATTTAGAATTGTTTTATATGGTTCTGTTTACGTGTCGCTTTGTTGATCAACGTGGAATTAGCTCACATGCTAATCTTAGCTGAAATATGCTCCAAAGCCATTTAACCAGCGAACTGTGAGGTTATACAGCAACTCATCTAAATTTAGTTTTACCTCAGTATTTAGTGCAAGTCGACTCCAAGCTCCTCATGGAACGGGTCTCATTTTAAAAACAACAACGTGTTAGCAAAAGAATATGATCCCTGGAATGTGTGCGGTCCCCTTTAAATCACACGAGCGCTTCCTCTTTGTTTGGAAGTGTTTCCTGTGCAGTGCGCATGTGCACCAAAATACCGTTGATGTTTTATTTTAACATTATTTACTTTTGCAGACATTTATCGACCTGCCTTGGACGTAAATGCAAGGTGACAGTTCCCTACCCCAACTTTAGACTCTTTAGACTTAAATGTTAGAGCTCCTTCAGCTAGAATTTCACGTTTTGTTCTACAACACACGTTAAAACCTCAAACATGACTTTTGAAGACGATATATTATTAATAATAATAATAATAATAATAATAACAAGAACAACAAAACTTACGTTTATATATATATATATATATATATATATATATATATATATATATATAATTATATATATATATATATATATATATAATATAATAATAACAACAACAAAAAGAACAAGAACAACAAAACTTACGTTTTTAAATATATATATATATATATATATATAATATAAAATAATAATAATAACAACAACAAAAAGAACAAGAACAACACAACTTACGTTTTTTTAAATATATAAATAATATAATATATAATAATGATGATAATAATAACAACAACAAAAAGAACAAGAACAACAGAACTTATGTTTTTATATATATGTATATATATATATATATATATATATATATATTTATTTATTTATTTTTGTGTGGGGGGGGGGGTATACTTTTTATGCAACAATAACAAAAACAAGGCAAGAAAAAAGTAGTAAATTAAGTACAAATTTAAAATGAGAAGGGTCTAACTTCAAAGAGTCACCAAAGAACAATTTTTGGCTTATACAGAAGTATGAAAGATACCTTTTTAACAATGATTGAAAAGTCTATCCAAAATATTATACAATATACACAGACTCGAAACAAATGATTAATTGTCTGCAGCAGGCAGAGCAGCTCACCGTTTTCCTCTTACCTCCGAATAAAATAGTAGGCCTATTTATAAGTGCAGTGCTATTTTGTTTTCAGTGGTAACCAAGGAAACGCTGTATCCATCAGCATCAGCTGCTGTCAGAGAGTGAATTTGCGTCTCATTCAGCCTGTCTGCTGTTTTTGTTTCATGCTTTGTGTGTGTGTGTAGCATATAATTTCACAAAGAAAAAAAGGCCATTCTGTTTTTTCTTTAAATCTGGAAACATAATCATCTACTTAAGGAAAGTTGAGCCCAAGTGTCCAAGTGTCCAAGTCAAAATTGACCATTATTTTTTAATGGAATATTGCAGCATTTTTTATAGGTGCACATCATTGTTTTTGTTTTTTTAAAGTCATGTTCCCCTCATCTACTAACTCCCCTGACTGCTTTGTCATTCAAAATGGCAGATTCGAGGTTATGATTGGTCAGATCGCCTGTCAATCAAACTGCTGGCGAAGGGTCAATTTGCATACTATCCATCCTAAATAGTATGTGGCATTAGTAATATTCAATACTATTTAGAGCAGATAGGTTGGATAGTATGCAGGGCTCTTCTCTGATGACGTGTTTCCTGGCGTGAGGACGGGACAACCTGCCACTCACATGACATCACAGCAATAGCACACCATCGAATCAATTCCTGATGGACAAAATCAAATCCCGCATTACATGTTTTCTTCCTCTAGAAGCCATTTCACTTGGACATATGTCACAATAAGGAAGAAAAGACTATCACAACTTCTGTTTCATGCCAACTTCAAAGCAACCTTAGTTCAAACCTCAATGATCCAATCAATTCCCAATGGACAAAATCAAGTAGGCGACCACCCTATTTTTCCTTGTTTGATTCGATTAAATTCACATTTAGCTATATAGCACTTTTCACAACACATATTGTTGTGCTTCACAGAAAATGAATGTTTCTACATTATAATTAAGAGTAATCTCAAAGTAATGTTCATATGGCAGAAACAAATCCTGCAGTTAGTTCTGCATTTAAGCATTATGACACAATGAAACAATGAGCATATTAAAGCAATGATCACTTGTTGTGATCATATTATAATATAAGGAAAATCTGGCAGTTTTGGCGATTCAGAGTTGGCATCATAAGTGCAAGCAGGGATTGGAGTCATCTCTTCAAAGGAGGGTCATCTGAAATCTTTTTTAAGAGACTGATCCTTACTGGAGCTGGTGTAATCTCTAGTTTCCTCAGGATGGGCATACCGGGGTAGAAACAGAAAAGCAATGTGTAGCTGCTGTTCAAGCAAAAAAAAATAATCATGTGCATTTGATCTGATATTGGCTAACTGGAGTACAAGGTTATGAGATTCATCATGTGAATGCTTGGCTAAAAAATGTGTTTGTAATCTAGATTTAAAGTGGAAAAGTGTGTCTGAGCCCTGAATATAGTCAGGAAGGCTATTCCAGAGAATAGGAGCTAAATGCAAAAACGTTCCACCTCCTTTAGTGGACTTTACAATCCCAGGTACTACCAAAATCCAGAGTTTTGTGACCTTAAATAGTGTGATGGATTGTAGCACAATATAAGATTGGTTAAATATACAGGAGCTGAACCATTTAGGGCCTTATAAGTGAGTAACAATACTTTGTAATCGATATGTAACTTAATAGATAAGCAGTGTATAGATGAAAAAATTGGGGTTATATGATCATATTTTCTTGAGCAGGTAATAGCAGCTGCTTTTTGGACTAGCTGTAGTTCATTTACTGAGGATGCAGGACACCTATAGTAATTCGTTAGAGTATTCCAATCTGGTCATGCATGAACTGTCTTTTATGCATCAGAAACAGATTTCATGTTTCGTAGCTTGGCAATATTTCTGAGGGGGAAAAAAGCTGTTTTTGTAACATGAAATTTGATTTTCAAAAGGCAAGCCCTCTAATAACACCAAATCTTTAAATGTAGAAGATGAAGTCGTACATCCCTCTAAATGCAAATTGTATTCTCAGAGCTTCTGTGTGCAGGGTTTTGGTCCAAAAAGTAATATCTCTGTCTTATCCTAATTTAATAGAAGAAAATTACTGGTCACCCAATATTTTATATCTTTAATACACTCTGTCAACTTGGAGAATTTCTTTATTTAATCCAGCTCAGATGAAATATATAACCGAGTATCATCAGCATAACAATGGAAACTTATCCCATGTTTTCTAATAATATTAAAAACAAGCAGCATGTATACTGAAAATAGCAGTGGGCCTAATACAGCCCCTTGTGGCATTCCATACTTTGGTGTTAACTTAGATAATTCTCCATTTACATAAACAAAATGGTAATGGTCAGACAGGGAGGATCTAAATCACCTTAATTCTTGTTCCTGAATATCAGTGTAATTTTGTAATTGATCTAAGAGGATCTAAGTGTTCGAACGCAGTGCTAAGATCAAGTAAAACTAGCAGTTGATGAAGCCTTGGTCTGATGCTAGATGCAAGTCATTTTAACATGCGCAGATTCGGGGCCTGAAATTGAGCGGACAAAACTTTTTCTAATATGTTAGCCATAAATAGAAGATCTGAAATGGGCCTGTAATTTGCCAATTCACTAGGATCGAGTTGCTCTTAATGAGAGGCTTAATAGCTGCCAGGTAGAAGGGTTTTGGGATGTGACCTAGAAACAGAGGTTGAACCTATAGCATTTTTGACTTTTGATCAATGATAAGTTTACTTAGCTCTGCCTTTCCGAGAAGTTTGAAAAGTTGTTTCACTCGGATATACGCCACAAGAGGGATGAAAACATAATCGCGACTTTGTTTCATGCCACACTACACACTATTCATAATACAAATTGGCATGTAATAGTGCTTAAGTATGTGAATTGGAACGCACATTGAGTATCTGAGATGCTCTCTTATGAATGCACACGTGAATTGGCCTTGTCCAATCTAAAATATAAGCTTTTTTAATGCTATGTGAGCTTAAGAAACAACATTTATCGGATGGATCATGTCAGATTTTGTTTGCTGATTTGAAATATGTAATTTAAATGTGAGTGTAGCAAGCAGTTTTTGAGATTTCAGGATTTCCCCATTCAAGCAGATATGACTTGATCTTTGACTTGCCAAATAATTTTGCCAGACAAATACCTCAACCAAGTTTATTGTTTTGCTCTTCCCTCGTTTTAAAATATTTTCCTCATATTTTGACGGTTTAATAAAACTTTTAAAACAAATTTCAAGTTTTGCCACTACTTGACACTAGCAAATGAGAATGAATGCCTTTAATTAACAATGTTTATACCAAAAGCACAATCACTGAAGTTAATATTTCCTTTTGTGGATTGGACAAATGTGGATTTATTCAGTAGACACAGCAAGTTCTTCACCAGAAACATCTTCATCATACCAAGAGATGGCAGTAATTCTACCACAATCAATTTACATTGTACTTCAAATGCACCTCTATGTTAATCTCTATGGAACATCTCTATCGTTTTCCATTATTTTTCTCATGCCAATAAAAGTTTTATTTGACAAAAGTACGAATCTGAATGAGACTGAAACTTAATACACCATAATAACATCCGATTCCTATTTAGGAATAAAACAAATCTATTCCAACAAAAGTTTGGTTCATTAGTTAATGAGCAGCATTAATGTTTTCCCCAGCCAAGTAAATTTAAATTCCAACAAGATTTAGCAGATTCTGAAATATTAACCGCTGAGGCTGACCTCAATATAATCACGTCAGTCCAGTCAGAGTATTGAAGGCATTTCAAGGTTTCTACACCAACCACTCCCCTGTGTTTAATAAAAATAAATATAAATGCACTATGGATCCGCATCTTTATGCGGTGTGATCTTGCCTAGAGCAGGGTTAAATGTGCTGTATTAACACACCATTACAGAGATCAAGGTAGGACACATCATGCAATCAACAAAGAGATCATTCCACGCAGGGTATCATGGGAATGTAGCATCTTTAAACATGAGGTCATATTTCTAGACAATATCATGTTAAATAAGCAGATAACCATGTAAATATTGCATCAACTGTTATGCTAGCAAGCTAAAACAGTATGTTGGATTAAACACCCGCTTTTGATTTTATTCAGAGAACTCCACTTTAATCATAATTTTATCCTAAAGGGAATATATTTTAAAGTATTTCCATGTGAAAATAAATGAAGAAAAACCAAGGTTAATTCACTAAGGAATTGCATGGCTTCTTCAGTAAAAGAATAGCCAGGCTGAGATATCTTGTCTATATCATTTTCCTGATTCCTCAAAAAAGCACCACTCAGCGAATACTCTGGTGTGTGACTTCTTTATACAAAAAAGATGAGAAGCAAATAAAAGATGAGGGAAGAGGGAAATATTGATTGGGTTTAGCAGGCTCGGTTCACTTGCGTGCTGGGATGAGGTGAGATGTCTGCAGTACATTTCTCCAACTCAATTAGGGAGTAAAACATGAGTCCCAAAGGACAGACTGAGGGGAAACTAATTGAATGATTCATCAGTTAGTGATGGCTTGTTCACAATTAAAAACATATTATATGACAATGAAACGGAATGATTAAACAAAGAAAACGGACTTGAGACAATGTAGACCAAAAATGAGGGAGCGCACTATTTTTTTTTCATTGCTCATTCAAAGATTAACAGGACCGGATCATGGTTCTGAGAGGCCTCTGAAAAATGTGTTTTTTTTCTTGCACTGTGCATGCAGAAGCCCTCATACTGTAAGGTTTTATGCTTAAACTCCAGGGGCCAAGGTGTTCTGATGGATGTCCCGAGGGGCCCCTTACAGTCTGAGGCCATTTTCACTCCTGAATGTGAAAACAGAATGCTCAAACTGAAGTGCAAACTGAATGTAATGTTTCTGGACACTTAATTGCATGTTAATAGAATGTAATGAAATGTATTATAGTAAAAATTTTATTAAATACAATTAGCTGAAATTTAGGGTGGCTTTGCACTCTCAAAATCCTACTCCATAGTTTTTCAGTGCATGATAACTCTGAAAGGCACTGTATTTGGAAATATGTACATTTTTAGAGCACAGATTAAAGATCACAAACATCAAAGTTCCATTATATGTTCATAAAAGGAAAAGAAGCTATTCAATGTTAAGGAGAGAGGGTGAAGTAAAATTCTCACCTGTCAAAATAGACTTTGCTTGATATCTTTAGATTAGCGAACTGTACGTCCTTTAAATTTCCCCCAGTTGATGAGGACATTATTATACATGTATGATGCAAAAATCATGGGTTAGCTTTGATTCACACTCAAGTTATTTAACATTTTTTAGCATTCCCAAACATTCTCGGCCTACCCTACTTTTAAAATGTTACAGGAGACAACACAGGTAACTCAAATGAACAGGTATTTTATTTGTAGGTTGCTGAGAGCAAGCAGGAGAACATGATAGGATAGAATGCCATCACGACTCACCCACAATCTTTTCTTCTGATCCATATCCTTCCCATTCAACCAGGTACTCTAGCCGACCGCCCCGTTGTCGGGAGTCTAGGATGGTGTCTACACGGTAGATGTTCTCTTCCTTAGTGATTTATGGTGGAGGAGGAGGTACGTCATCTACACCAGACCCTGTGGGAGAAGAGATCAGAGGTTTAATGACAGAGGTTTAATGAAGGGTTTGAGGAGAGAGAAATGAAATGTAGATGAAATGCGATACTCAGCAGGTAAGGCCAGCTGGTAAGTGACTTTAATGATCTGCCTTTTGATGATGAAGGGACATATGTAGCGGGGACTCAGCTTTCGACAGGGCAGATGAAGACCGATGTCCCCGATTGAGAGCCAGACCTTTTGTCCTCGGTGGTAACCAGGGGAGGCTGGTAGCCGAGCATGCACTGAAATGGTATTAGTCCAGTAGTGGTTTGACGGAGGGAATTCTGTGCATACTCAGCCCAGGGAAGAAAAACGACTCCAGTCGTGCTGGTGTTGCTGGCAGCAAGACCGCAGGGATCTCCTGATTTTCTGGATATTACATTGAGTCTGGGTGTTGGTTTGGGGATGGTATCTGGCTTATAGGCTGACAGAAAAAATCCCCAGCAGCTGAAAGAAGGAATGTCAGACAATTGGGGTCCACGGTCAGAAACAATGTCTCTGGGAAATCCGAAGTGACGGAAGACGTGGTGAAATAATGATTCAGTGGTTTCAAGTGCTGTGGCTAAACATTTTAGGGGGATTAATTGGCAAGGTTTTGAGGCTGCATCCAGTCCAAGACAACCAGAATGCATGTGTAGGTTTCTGAAGATGGTAAATCTGTGGCAATGTCTATACCAGAGCTTCCCAAACTTAAGAGGGGTAAGGCCGCCCAAAATTATTGCAAAAGCTCCACGACCCCACCGTTAAAAAAATATACCGACATTTACATACGAATACATTTATTAACAAGTTTGTAAGAATTTCACGTGAATTATGAGAACTATGATGTAAACATTCTTTACAAATATATTTAATCCATAACACTAACCTTACATACTTTAAAAAATAAATCTATTTTTAGAACAATTGGAATATTTTAATTATTTTAATATATTGATTTGGACTAGATTACTGTAACACTCTACTGGGTGGTTGCCCTGCTCTCTTAATAAACAAACTACAGCTGGTCCAAAACGCAGCTGCTAGAGTCCTTACTAGAACCAGGAAGTATGACCATATTAGCCCGGTTCTGTCAACACTGCATTGGCTCCCTATTAAACATCGTATAGATTTTAAAAGCTTGCTAATTGCTTACAAAGCACTAAATGGTTTAGCTCCCCAGTACCTGAGTGAGCTCTTAATGCATTATAGTCCTTCATGTCTGTTACGATCTCAGAATTCTGGCCAGTTGTTAATATCTAGAATATCAAAATCTACCGCAGGCGGTAGATCCTGTTCCTAATTGCCACCGAAACTCTGGAACAATCTTCCTAGCATTGTTTGGGAAGCAGACACTCTTTATCAGTTAAAATCTAGAATAAAAACACATCTCTTTAACCTGGCATACACATAACACATTGTCAATTTATGTTTTCATATCCTTTAAAGAATTGTTTAAGGATTGTCAGCCGGAACCGGGAACACTTCCTATAACACACCAGATGTACTTACATCAGAAGAAAAATGGTGTCTATGCTAATATTAGTCTATCTGCTTATCCCGAGGTTTACCGTAATCAGCCGGATCCGGGCCGTATCCAGGTCAGATGGAGGAATAATCTGCGCCTAGACACGACCACAACACAGCCCTGAAATCTCAGCAGAGATTGTGTCAACTAGATCATCCCTTGTGAAGGCCTTACCGACACGACAGCAAGTGGCACAGATACCCAACAAACCATCCCATAACGGCGTGATGAATACGATCAATAACTACATGGAACTGGATTAAATATTTTGACTGTTGCGATCCCAATTTGGATTTATGACCTGTTACTCTGCCTGAATCAATCAAGCACTGTTCACTGTTCCCAAGGTTTTTTCTTTCTCCATTTTTGTCACCTTTTGGAGTTTTGGTTTCTTGCCGCTGTCGCCTTTGGCTTGCTTAGTTGGGGACACTTGATATCAGACGTGGGGGACTCAAGTCACAAGACTTGATTTGAGTCAGACTTAGGTTGCAAAGTTTAGGACTTGAGACTTGTTTGACAAAAATTAATAAAAGACTTGACTTGACTTTGACTTGATAGTCGTGACTTTAGACTTGACTCGGACTTGAGTGAAAAGACTCGAAATAAAGTCTTTCGTTTAATAAATATCTGTTACTGAACGCACTGCAACCTAACCACGTGATGCAGCAGGCAAGCAGAGAGATCTAACGTAAAAGCATGGGCATGTGACTGAACAGGCGCTACGCCAAGAATAATTAAGTTCGGGTAGAGTTACCAGGATTATGTGCAAGATGGTACTAAGAAGAGAAGAACAGCAGTATGCAAGGCCTGCAACACGAAGATATTTGATACAACCACCACCACTTCAAATTTCATTTGACAATTAAAATCCCACAAAAAATGGTCAAACGCGCAGTTTTTGTTGTTTAGTAGTTTAATACTTTTTCGTGGTCTTCTTCAATGTTTGAGGCATATCAAAACAGAAAATAATTTGCATGCTTTTATTTTGGCCTAATTTCAGTTACATTTACATTTTAGGCTATGTAGTTTTATTTTTAGATTTTTATTGTATTAACAATTCAGCTGTATGTGGACACCTTTTGAGTAGAAATGCATATCGCATTTTTTTTGATGCAAATAAAACTCCCATAGTCCATAACTTATATTTTAAAATTATTTTAATATGTAAATTCATTTAAATCATCAAATATTTGTATGACTTGACAGTGACTTGCTTGACCCAAGCCACGACTTGACTTGCTTGACATAAAGCAATGACTTGACTCGATTCTCACAAAAATTGACTTGGACTTGCTTGAGACTTAAAGGTTAAGACTTGACTTACTTGTGACTTACTCCCACCTCTGCTTGATATTTAACAATGTTTTTGATCTGCCTGCATTGACACCATTGTATGTGAACTGAACTAAGCTGGATGATTAAATTGCTGTTTTCTCCAGTGCTGATATACAGATAAATTAGCTAAATCAATAACTACTGATTCTTAACGGAATGAATCAATACTGAATTTATTGAAGCAGCACAATAACACCATTTTCTTTACGAGCTGCTGTGCAGCCAAATATTATTTGCCAAATATTACTGTAAAGCTGCTTTAACACAATTTGCATTGTAAAAAGTGCTATATAAATAAAGGTGACTTGACTTTTTTTAAAACATCCTTTTATGATTTGAAGTACACTACAAGTGTACATTCACATCCCAACAGAAACGATTTAGGGGCCCTTGACAGTTTGAGGCCCACTGTCCCGGCCCATAATCCAGCCCTGAATGTTAAAACAGGATGCATGATTATTTATTTACGTTGCACTGGCTTTGTAAGGAGACAGTATGTCAGACCGAAATCCCAAAACCTTCCTTGTGATATGATCTGCTCTGAAGTGTGCTGTAAATTATATTCATAAAACAAATAAGGAAGTAAGTGCAGACCTGCTCGCTCTGAATGATACATTAGACATGCGGACCTCCGTCAGTCTCTCCCCAGACTAATGAAAATGTGCATTGTAACATTATTATTTCCATTGATTTCTGTCCAACCCAATGTCAGGACATTTAATCTTTTATTTATTGCTCTCTCTCACCACCACACCCATCGCCGACCTCATTTTTCTATTCAGCGTGAATCAATATTGGTCTTGAGAGTTTTCACTCTGTGCTTTTTTCCTGACTCATGTCCCCGTCCCCTCCTTTAACATCTGTTGCCTCCTTTCTTTCTCCCTTTCTCACGGTCCGTGTTTGATTTCCAATTAAGCCGTCTGCAGGCGTGACACCTGCATGACCTTTAGCAGGCTGTAGTGCTGAAGCACAATAAACATCTTTGTTCGGAAAGGTTCTGATGGATGTTTTCAAAGCAGCATGAATGCAACAGCATTTCAGTGCAATGATGGTTTAAAACACCGCTGAATGAAAAGTCACATTAGTGCACATTTCTCAATAATAACCAAAATATGTGAGATGGCTGTGCCCTTACTATTTTTGTCATCGGTCACAAATTACAAACTTTAGTCAAGATTATCCAAAACTAAAAACTTTCAAATAACATGGATACAAGAAAGGGACAATTTTCAATATGAATATTTGATTACGATTTTTTTTTTTTCAAATATGCTCCATGTTGGCTCCACTTTCAACACGATTCGGGGTAAACAGATGGACATATACTTACATTTAAGGCATTTAGCAGATGCTCTTATCCAGAGTGACTTACAAAAGTGTTTTTACATCTCATATGGGAGCACTGTAATCAACAGATGGCAAGCGTGTCATTTGGAACACTATGCTAAAAAAGTGCTTACTGTACAAAATAAAACAAGAGCTATAAACCAATCCACTTTAGCATACTTTTAAACAGAGTACTTATTATGAAAATAATATACTTAAGTGCAAACTGAATGTAATGTTTTCAGACACAGTGTTAAAAAAATGAATTTTCAACCCTGTAAATAAAACAAAGATTACTAGAGTACTTTTTATGAACAATATTTCAGTTTTTGAATCATGTTTAAATCAATGTTACCATTTCTTTGTAATTGTTTGCAAAACTTTCAAGCAATTTCTGAGTGAAAACACCATTTTTTTCAGTTCACTTAACTGCATTGATTGCAATTTTTTATCTGTATACTATAAGTGTATTAGCTGGAGAGATTTTTAGATATGCAAGTGTAATTTCATAATTCTATTGTCTTTAAAACATGGTTAAAGTATATAGCCAAAATTATTGACTTTATGGTAAACTAAAACATACTTTTATGTGATTTCTATTGAAACTTGTATGTCATGTATTTAACTATATTTGTAATTAGACATTAGTTGTAATTTAGTAAATTTAATAATATTTTAACTTGAAATGTATTATAAAACAACACAAAACAGTTAAAATGATATGTGCTTGAGTCAGTCAACACATCAAAATAAACTGAGTGCTTCTTTAAAGCATGACATAAGATTGTTAAACAATATTTTAAAAAACAAAACTTTTACAATGTGAAAACAGTACTTTTATTTGGCCTTTTATTTTATTAATATTATCTTTTCTGATTTAGATTTGCAGTACACTAAAGCCACATTTAAGTATACTTCTTTTTCACAAGGTAATACGAATAAAATAAAACCTTGAGTTGCCAGTCTTGAGTCTGGATATGAAGATTGGGAGGAATTCTGTAAGTTGATTTAATAATTTGGACATGTGGAGAGTGCTGAGCAAAACACAAGTCCTGCTGGTTGTGCTACAAGGTGGAGTGGGCAAGTCATAGGTGTCAGCTTGATTCTAACTCGATTCTAACAGGAATAAGGAGGCAGCGGAGGGAGGAGGTTGAAAATCAGGTGGGCTGCAGCATTCAAGATGAGCTGCAACGATTTGACATGCAGTAGTCAAGGCGAAGCTTATCTGGTAATAAACAGTCCGTTTTGCAGAATGAATCAGCTTGTCTTGACTGTAGTTAGCAACTTATGTGGGGCGCAAACAACAGGTCACTGTCAAATGTGACACTAAGGTTTTTGGCTTTCTGTGAGAGCTGGTTAAGTTGTCTCTTAAAATGACAGGGTATGACCAAGAGTGATTCTTGGCCAGGATGAACACCCAGGGATGCTATAAACAGCTTTGCAAGACACAATTATGGGCTCCCTCCTTTCAGATGAACCTTCTCTTTTGACTTAAAATTATTTATAATTTTAGAGAAATTATCTTCATTGGTAGTTTAGCTACAACAACAGTCTATTTGATAGTGTGTTAATGCAAGTAGTATGTAAGAGTTTCACACAAAAATATCTTTAATTTTCTTTTTAACATTCCCACTATTACATTTTTTAGAGGGATTTTTGACCCACTTCAGTAGGACATCTTTAAATGTAATTTAAAAATATTAAATTACTCTTATTGCTTCTGTCACTGGAATCATCAGAATTAATATTTTGTTTATTCTGATTTTAAAACACCCAACCTCTAAGGGAATGTTTCACCCTTTTAACCTCTTCATCCTTACTTTTTATGTTTTCACTTTTGGGTACCCTACAAATGCCTCTTCCTATCCATCATGTTCGTCTTTACTTGTTAACGTCATACATCCTGTATTCTGTAGTGATGGGAGAGCAAGTTCACTTTTTTCACTTATTCTTTATATACATATATATATATATGTGTATATATAAATTATAAATAAAAAAAAAACCCTTCATAACCCAATAATGTTACCTCTGTGAACACTAGCTTGGTTTTGGATAAAATTTTATGCACGTCATCTGTTTGCATAGAATACATAAATGAAATATGTAAAACACAAGGAATTAAATTGGGTTAGTTCACCCAAAAATGAATATTCTGTCATTTATTACTCACCGTCATGTAGTTCCACATCCCTAAGACCTTCGTTCATCTTCAGAACACAAATTAAGATATTTTTGATGACATCTGTGAGGTTTCTGTCCCTACAATAGAGATCTAATGCAACTACCACTCCAAGCTCCAAAAAGGTAGGAAAAGACATCATTAAAATACTCCATGTCACTCCAGTGGCAAAAAACATAATTCACCACATTACTTACAAAAATATTGATCTGCAAAAAGCTTCGCGACACACGTGTTGTGTTCATATTTGCGTGTCAACATAACGCACATCCAAGTGTTCACGAGAGCACCACGATGCATGCATTTTGTGTTCACGCGAGAGCTGGAATTGTCTGGACCTTGGAGTGATAGTTGCGCAGGATTTGTATGGAGAGACAGAAACCTCTCAGATGTCATCAAAAATATTTTAGTTTGTGTTCCAACGATGAACAAAGGTCTTACGGATGTGGAACGACACGAGGGTAATAAATCATAGAATTTTCGTTTTTGCGTGAACTAATTCCCTTTAACTACTGGAGCATTTTGCCAAGTCGCCATGAAATGAAAATTTACCCGATCTATCTTCTAAATGCATGTTATAAATCTTAAGGTAACACTTTAGTTTAGGTTCCAATTCTGACTACTGGCAAGTTGCTTATTAGGGGCTGCTCAATGTTTTTTTAGACTGGTTATAAGCAGGTAAACACCGTTCATTCCTCAAGTCTGTAGAAACACGCACCCAGTTCACTACAGGCTCCTGTTCGCCTGGCCTCCATTTAAGCTTAATTTTGGTAGAATGTTAATATTATAATGACACATGCAAGCATCTGGCCATATAAAGCCGTGATATCAATTTTGACAATACAGTGTTTAATTATTTAAATATGTATTAAACTACACATTTCATCACTGTCAGGTTTTTGCCTGACAGTGACGATATGTATAGTTTAGTGCGTATGCGGGGTGGGGGATGGGGCCCAAAAATTTATTTTGCCTGACAATATAATATATATCAATATATAATATCACAATATAAGGTTGTAACAAAGTTCTTAAGAACGGGAAGAAGGAGGCAGGAACCGGCGAACGTTCAACATACTTTTAATAATAAAATAAACAAACAATAAAACAAAAGTAGAAGGGCGGCAGTTCCTCGCGGCGACTGCCGCCCACACAAACAAAATAAAACACAACATAAATTCAAGGCCTGGTCCTCTCTCGTCCTTCACTGTTGTCGCTCCTCTTTTATGCTTCCGGAGCTCCTCCGTGAGAGATCCGAGACCGGTGCGCCGAGCAGCTGAAGCTCATTATCTCTCGCGTCACCGGCCTCGCGCCGTTCCCTCACGGCTCTCGCCCGCCCTGCTCGTCACATACCCCCATCGCCCCTCGCAGGCCGGGGGGTACCCACGAGACTGCGCTTACTCCCCCCCGGGGGCCAGTCTCGGCGGCCGCAGCACCTGGGGGTAAGGACAGACGAGACGAGAGAAAAGGAGACGGAAGCACAAGCAGCGACAAAGACGAGAGAGTGGAGAGAGGAAAAAAAAAAAAATTCGTGGTCCGGTTCCCAGACACACTGCCGCTCGGTCCTCAGCCAGCCGAGAGGCTCTTCCTCGCGGTGCCATGCGATGGTACTGGACGCTCGGTGGACGGCCCGATCCTCCTCCGCCCCCTGGTGGCCGGCGATGGCTCCTCCGGTTGAGGGCAGCCGGCAGCGAGTCCGCCGTTCCCTGCTCCTCCCCATCACGGCGGCAGGCAGCAGGCTCCAGCCCATGGCGAACGGCGGCGACTCCTCCGCTCCCTCCTGGACGGCAGCCATCCCACCTCGTCCCAGGAGCACGGCAGCGAGCTCTCCGTCCCACCGGTTTCTCACTCACTCCAGCACCACCGCCTCGGGCAGCAACTCGCGTTCTTCTCTCCCGCGCTGCCCGACCTCCTCAGCACCGCAATCCCCCTCAGCAGCGAGGGCTCTTCGACAGCATGTCCCTCGTTCCTCCCGGGTTTCGGCACCAATGTAACAAAGTTCTTAAGAACGGGAAGAAGGAGGCAGGAACCGGCGAACGTTCAACATACTTTTAATAATAAAATAAACAAACAATAAAACGAAAGTAGAAGGGCGGCAGTTCCTCACGGCGACTGCCGCCCACAAAAACAAAATAAAACACAACATAAATTCCAGGCCTGGTCCTCTCTCGTCCTTCACTGTTGTCGCTCCTCTTTTATGCTTCCGGAGCTCCTCTGTGAGAGATCCGAGACCGGTGCGCCGAGCAGCTGAAGCTCATTATCTCTCGCGTCACCGGCCTCGCGCCGTTCCCTCACGGCTCTCGCCCGCCCTGCTCGTCACAAAGGTAAATCCGGCCATGCTGAGAGCAGGCTCTGGCTCCAGAACATGAACCATTCTGATGTAAAGGGGTATTAGAGAAGTCTGTTGGTTTCAAGGGAAGATCCAGTTCTGGTGACATGTGTATAAAGGTCTTTTCCAATCATTTAGTCCCCGATGAAGCTCACATTCATCATCCTCCACTTTGGATTGCAACACCCACATCTAAAAATTCAATTAACAGCCGAGATGGTACAAAGACCGCCTTACATTATTTCATTTTCTATAATCCGTTATGCTCGGATGTACATCACAATACGGAAGAAACAGTCTATCTCAACTTTTGTTTCATTGCATCTTTACATTTCTGGGTCATTTTTGCACCAACTATCTCTGGATTTGGATTAAAACTTTTTTGGAAGGTGAGGAAGTTAGGCGAAAAAGCATAACTATTGTCACTGCATCACTCACACTACAAGATTACATGTTGATAATTTCAACAATGCTTGGCAATATTGAGGCATCAGCTCAATACAAGACAAAACATCTCAAGACAAAATCTGATTGCATCATTGAACTGTTCATTCTTAATATGTGAAACTCTTTTCTGCAACAGCTAAATATATAAGAGGTGTGAGACTGGTCTCAGATTCAGATCAGGATTTCAAGTGCTTGTAAAATGCTGTCTCTGGCCTGTTTGGCTGTTAGGTTTGAAATGCTATGATTAAACAAGGTTTGTAACATTTTCTGAAGAAAATTCGAATGATGCTTACCTGTGTAAAACTTATTGTCACAATGATAGTGTGGTGTGGTAGTTAAGGTTTTTTGACCGGTTGGTTGCTGATTGCCTCAAGTCAAAAGAGCCTCAATGAAATGGTTCAATGCAAGTCTATGGCATATTTTGATCAATTTATCACCAGGGAGACGAAATTCTGCCAGTTGCTTGGAAAAGCACACCTCCTCCTCACCAAGCTGGAGAATTTGAAGTATCATTCATGTCTGTAATACAAACAGTGCAGGATATATGAGTGTCAAAGAGTAATACTTTGGTGAAATCTGTAACCCAATAAAGGTGATGATGGATTTTGATCCCTTGCCATCCACTTGTCCTGGGAGGATGATGAGAAATAAAGACCTCATCTGGTTGAAATAAGCTGTGAGTCACAGGAAGTTTTTTTCCAGCTCCACAGGCAGCTTGAGAAGTCACAATCATTATCTATAGATTGAACTTCATTGTTCTTGTTTGGAGTGTGATATTCATTAGCCCTTTGTATCCGCAAAGTGATTAGATGTCCCTGGGAACAGAAGTGAGGAGTGGTTGTTGGAAAGAAGGGCTGTCACTGATGAGGACTCTCTCATATGATTGCTGTCAAAACTGCTGGATGTCACAAGTGTTTCTGAGAGGCTGCAAGACAGTAATGGGGAGTTAAAGGATAAGTGTAACATTTGTGGTATGCAAGACCCAATAATTACTAAGGCTATTAATTGATTAAAAATGAATTACATTATACGCTAATAAATGAATCAAATTAATCTCACATGTCAATATTTGCTGAAAAATTCTAATCTAAAAAAATTATGAAAAAATAAGGGTTAGTTCACCCAACAATGAAATTTCTCATCCTCACGTCGTTCCAAACCCGTAACCCTTTAGTTCATCTTTAAAATACAAATGAATATATTTTTAATGAAATTTGAGAGATTTCTGTTCCTCCATTGACAGTCTACGCAACTACCACTTTGACGCTTCAAAAAGTTCATGGAAACTAGCATGTATAAATATTAATTAAACAATTAAATAATCAGTTAAAAAGGAATTTCTACCTGTATGATATTACGCTGTAGCCACATTGGACCAGAGGTTTGGAAAATGGATGGATGATTCAGCTGTGGGCGCCATATTCTGACGAGACATTGGAATTCATTCGATGCGCGACTCTCGCGGTGCATTATGGGTATTTTCTAGCCGTTGAGTGTGATCAGTTGTACACTGCAGTGCATTATGGGATTGGATGAGTGCACTTGATAACATCCACTATGGTTTTGGACACCATTACAAATGGCCGTCCCCACAAATAGTACCCTATTTAATGGTATGGGGGCGATTTCGGACACAGCCCAAAACTAAAAATAGCAGGGAAACAGGAACTAAAGGAAACAGAACAGAATGTCAAAATAAAAGTAAACAAAATGGAACATAAACATGACAGTTAATAATATAAAATTAAATAAAAATGTCCTTAAAGTAAAACATTGAAATGTGTTAAAAATGACTATGAACACCACTGAGTTCAGAAGAAAACTGTTTTCTTAGTTTTTTCTTCTGGGCATCATTGGTATTTTGATTACACAAATTGTATTTAATTTGATTTCCATTTAATTCATAGTAAACTATTGTAGTCTGGGATGCTCACCCATGAGAAGAAAAGCCTAAGAACATTTGACACATTATTCAATATATAGATTTTACAGTAAAATCTGTTTCCCATTCACTGACAGACGCTGCATGACAAAACAAGGAGAACTCTACCATTTAAATGCGTAATAATGCATAATATTAGTATGTAATAAAATTTAATAGTAGCCTAGGTAATTAAAATGAATTTCAATTAAAAAAAAAAAAAAAAAAAAAAAAAAAAAAATCACACTTTATTTATTGTGTCACATATTGAAAACCATTTTTGTGCCATGGGTAATAGGAGGATTTCACCTGGTCACCGCAAGTATATTTCAAAACTGTGGGAAAAACTGCTATCCTTACTCCTTAACCCACCCGTAAACCTGTCCCTAACCTTACCCGTGTCCCACCTCAACAGCAGCAAAGAGTTTTGGAATACAACACAGATTACAATAAGTACATTACACCTAACAACTATTCTGACACATATAACGACAATAATTCTAAAGTGTGACCATATAAAAATATTATAATAAAACAACATTATTGTTATAATAATATTAAAATAGAATTTTGTTGAATTGTTTTCTAAATGTCTGATTTTTGATGGCTTCTGTAAAACATTGTTAGTTCAGCACTATGGGTTGAACAGCGAGATGTCATGACAGACATGAGCAGAGGCAAAATATCCAGTTATCCGTCTTCTCTTTCCACACTGACAGCTTCTCTCAGTTGTTGCATGAGAAAGTCTCTTGGCATCCTGCTGAGGATTACATCATTGCTATAACAACCAACGTAGATACAATAGATATTGACTATATACTGTCTGAACAAACGGATCTGATTTCAACACTTTCCAAAATGGCACAGACAGTCAGCTCTAAATATTGCATTTGAAAAGCAAATTGGATTTATATGAAGTGTAAAGAAAACCTTAAGTGCTGTTCACCCAGTACCTGTCTTTTAAATTGTCTCCTTTTACTACTGTCACATTTTTTTTTTTTTTGTGCCATTTTATACCATAAGTGCTGTGTTTTTAAGATACTGTGTCAATGACTATTGGCTCTTTTAACTGAAATGTGAAAGTTCTATTCCTACAGCCACAACAATTGTGAATTTTATATTGCTTTTATGCAACAGATAACAAGTTAATATGTAATAACTTTCATTTAAGACACAATATTGCCAGTTGTTTTAATGCTCCGTTTAGTTCTATAAAAAAAAAAAAAAGTTCCTGTCGTTATGAAGCCCCTCCTTCCAAAAAAGTGTGAATGTGCTCTGATTGGTCGGCTGATCCAGTGTATTGTGATTGGTCAACCACTTTGAGCATGTTTCAGAAATGTCACATTCATTACCTTAACTGTGAGTTTCAACACACTACTAATGCAACTCACCTTGCCTTGGCAGGAATTATTAAAATAAGGAAAATTGTGACTTTTACATTCCCAGAAAAAAACTCCCTTCAAGTTAACTTACAATCATTGGTGGGCACATACTGGCAATGATGGCACCAGATGTTGGCGGGATGGGAGGATGAAGGCCAAGGCAGGAAATAGTCGTTTTGGCCATATTTACCAGTATTATTACCAGTACCAGGGTTATCAGTGAATCCCAGTTGTCTCCAATGAAAGTTTATAAATTTATCCGCTGTAAAATGATCACTGCAGAGGCGGGTTTTGGTGGTGATCCTCAGCTCTCCATCAAGGTGGCAATCCACTGCTTTTTGATATCATCATTATTGCGAAATTTAAATAAGGACACCGAGCTGTTTTGTATGTTATCGCAACCACGTAATATGCATTTCCATGACGAAGGCATAGCTAGCAAGCATACTGTAGGCTGTCGTAACTAATAGTACTGACAGTAACTCACCATTGAGCGAAGGGAAGTGATGCGAATGTGCTCTAGTTAGCGTTATCGACAGTTATTATAGTGAGGGGCGAGGTTTTGGGACGTCATCGAGGCACCGTCTTAGTCCTTCCCAAAAAAATCCTGAACACAGAATTGGTGAAACACCAATTAACTCCACTATTCAGTACTACATAGTTCACAGTCTTTGTAACGTGTTTCAGCAACACATTTGTAACATTTATAATGCGTTTAGAAACAATTCTCAGAATCGACTTTACAGAGACTTTAAACAGCAACATTACACAATAAAGAAATCTGAAAAAAACAAACAAAAAAAAATAGGTCCTCTTTAAAACTTGACATTTAGTTACCACGGAATTGGTACTTTAAAAGTACCATCACACGTCATCAGTGCGTCATGTAGCGTTAAACAAAGTTGTAGACAGACAGTCACCGAGTGCCACAAACAAACAGCATCGAGGGCCAAAAACCTTTTGCAGTTGCCCCTGAACCAAGGCGGCAGTCGTGGTTAATGGTTATTGAGTCCGACTGGTACCCCAAGGCTGCTGGTTTGATTCCAGCACCGGCAGGAAATAAATTGAATAATTAATTATTAAACCGACAGCACTAATAATAACATCAACTCTATATCAGCGTTAGGTATATTGTTCCTTGCTATCATACTTATTGCTTAGGCTTATTACAATCACAGTTGCCCAAGCAGGAGGGCTCTACTCTTTTAAATAAAATATTTAATGATCTGTTTATGGTGCTGCACAGTTTGTCCTTAGTTCACATATGTAATTTACACCCCACAGGAGCAGAACAGCAGTCCTCCAGGTCAGGAACGGGAATCATTTCACAGAAAGCACTCATGGGCAATCGCCAGGCCTACTCAACAGTGACGGCTGATTTACCTGCTAAACTTACTTCACCATGATGGAAAGCAAAGGTGGCACTGGATGGAGAAAAACAATAAAATGGAGAGAGATAAATGAGAATGTGCAGAGGCGAGAAAGACTGTAGATCGGCGTGTTAATGATTGGAGATGAAAATAAGATTAGCAGGCGAGCGTGCGAGAGAGAGAGAGAGAGAGAGAAAGAGCGAGTACGTGGGTGAAATTGAGCAAGTCTAAAAAGAGAGGCAAAATAGTGAGAATGCAGAAAGAAGATTGCGTGATAGCCACGACACATGATACGCAGATAGGCCAAGATTACTGAAAAGGCAATGTAGAAAAACAGAGGCAGGTAATGAGAAAAGGACAGATAAGAATGGGTATCGCTGAGAGAGAGAATGTTCTTGTTAAGCCGTACCAGGATGAGACGGCTTCATGCAGAGCACCACAGAGAGCACAAAAACACTTGATTATTGCTCAGATTGTGAGAGGTGCTGTGTCAGCTTGGAGAAGAAAGAAAAGAAAAGCCAGGTCGCTTGATACAGGGCAGCTCTAGAATTGGACATGCTGAGAGAAAGCACTTGATTGGCACCTAGAGAGATTGTTTTTTTTTTTTTTGTATTAGTCTCTGTATGTTTGTTCTCGCCTCCTTTAGTCTTTTGAATGTTGCCTGTGGTACTCGATGTAAATATATTCAACCAATGTCTCCTCCTGATTTCTTTACAAAACATAGGTCTTTTCATTATGACAATATGACAAAAGCCTGCCACTAACTTCGTTGCATGCTGAGCAGGGTCAGTTTCCGTTAATACCACAAGAGAGCACTCAGTTCCTGCGGAACAATCACACCAGACTCCATGTGCAGAGAATCGATGAAGATCGAAACGGCTACGCAACAGGCATCACATTTTTTATAAACATTTCATACAAAGAGACACTGACACAAAATGAATAAGAAGTAATTAAAATTCAAACAAACGCGTGTGATATTGAGAATGTAAACTCATTTGCACACAAGGTCAAATTGTCTTTCCTCCATTGAAGCACAACACAAGATGCTCGTTGGATCATTAATTTGTGAAACATGCCTGTAATGGCATTGTATCTCAAAGACGTTTGCTGTTCATTTATTAATAGTGGAATAATTTCAACATTGTTTTAAAATATTACAGATGAAATGTGATTAAATGATGTTATTTGCAAAAGTTCTAAACACCGCTTTTAACCCCGGGTAAAGGAATGTTGCACCCTTGTAATTTAGAAGCGGGGTTAGCACTGCTTTTTACCCGGGGTTATGAAATCCACTTTTGCGGTGTTAACCCCGCATTGTGGTGTCAAACTTACACGACGCGGTGTTAGAATGGTAACCAACAGAAGTTTCATATACATAAAGCTAATGTAATATCTATTACACCCTCATTTAATTTCTTCTGTAAAGACCTTGAAATATTTTATGACTCTTTGATTTCAACCAACAGAAACAAGAAATGTATAAAAACATCTCTTATATTGAAAAAAGTAATTTGTAGAATTTAATTCTTTACCATGTTTGATGTAAGATCTGTTATATGTATCCCCAATCTATTTTTTTTTGTTGGTTTGTCTTTTCTTTTTCTTTCTTATGTTAAATGTCATTGTATGTTGAAAGTTGAATAAAAGGAAAAAAAAAAAGAAAAAAAAAGGGTAACCTACAGCTAGACGCTAAGCAATGATAAGCTAACCAATAATAAGCTAACCAATAGCGCCGCATATTCCCGTGGTTTAAACAGTCATAGAAACACTGCTCATTGTATATAAAAAGTAAATTCAGCGTTTGAGAAAAAAAAAAGTCAAATGCTGACAGAAAATGCGAAAATAGAGTGAAGAAGCGACCGTTTCATTCTTACCTTTAGCTAGTCCGAAATGTCATTGAGCTATGTAAACAGGTCACGTGCGGCGTTAATCCAATCAATGACAATGACACCGCAAAAATGCAAATAAGAACATTAATCCAGGGTTTTGGAATGTACAATGTGAACGTCAGTTTTTGAATACCCAGGATTAGTTTTTAACTCCGGGTAAATAATGAGCAGTGAGAAACGTGAAGCAAGATAATCCAGGATTCTGTTTACAAGGGGTTAATAATGACCCAGGGTTAGCTATTTCAAGTGTAAAAAGCCCTAATTAGGATGCAGTACCAACCTCAGCCACCAGATGCCACTAACGTTAAGCATGAAATCTAACAACGTTACATGTCCGTACTACAGTCCTTTATCAGTTGATTTAGAGTTGAATATTACAATTAAAAAATAGAGAGAAAACAATAACAACAACAAAAATAATAATACAGAAAAAAACAACGTTGACAGCGTTGAAGCACCACATTTTTACTTTGTGGTTCTGAGCATCTGTTACACTGATTATAAAAAAATGCATTATATTAGAAAAATGCAAAATTGAAGTAGGGCGGTCTCACAGGAACATTCAAGCCAATGTAATTTGGAAAACACACTGAAATGAGTGCAAAACAATGTTGAGAGCTGATATCACATCATTACTTCAGTCCTTGTTGTCTTTTTTTCTGGTTCGGTATGTGCCGGCACGCCTCTTCACCCCAATATTCCACACCCCGCCTTCCCATTACTGTCATGTGACACTCAGTAACTCTTGTCCCATGCCTAGGATTTGACAGCAATCTTGTCAGAGTGCACTCAGCAGCAGAGTGAAAGCCCTTCTGTATCTCACAACCTCATTCACTTGGGGACCATTCCTGGGGACGTACACTCAGCCTGTGGACAGAGTAATCAGGACAGATTTTACATGCTGTGATGGAGGGCCTGAAAATACGCAAAACAACTGCTATGTGGTTGAAAGGAGACGTAGCTTGGCCATGCACAAAAAGATTTAGTGAGCAGCTACATGCGTCTCAGCCAGCACATTCGAGGAATCGTGGGACACTTGAAAAAAGGCTCACTTTGAATTACATTTACACCATCATAAGCATTCATTGTACAATTTGAGGTCGTAACTCACTGTAAAAAAAGAAAGACAGAAAGTGAAATTTAGAGTAAAAAATGCCAGTTATGGTTTCCAGAACTTAAAAATATGGTGGTAATATTAGGGTTTATGGATTTAACTTACATTTACAGTAAAAAAAAAAAAAGATCATTAAATGATATATACCAAACTGCGGAAGTGCTAAAATATGTACCTTTATAATACACTGACAACTACAAAAACACAATGTATAGAAGAACACAGTTTCATACTTACAAATACATAACATAATCAACATACATGACATTAATATAAGGCAATAAACATTGATTTAACAACATAAGAACATAAAGCCCTAATTTACAAAAAACAAAAAAACAGTAACACTTTAAAATAAGGTCCAATTTATTAATCTTTGTTTAACAGGCTATATGTAATAATTTTCATATATTAATAATTTTTTTTTATGGCAAATATGTGAACAGCTTGTAATGAAACTTAAAAAACGAGACCTTCCTGGACTGGTTGTCTAAGAAAGCTAATTTTTCTTTGAAGGACATGGGACGTTTTTGCTGGGAAAATCAAAAGGGAGCCTCTCTTTCACTCAATGAGACAGAATGAATGCTTATACAATGTTCTTAAGTCAACGTGTCAATTGTAGTCAAATGTGTCAACTATAGTCTCTATATAGTCTATAGAGTAGTAAACTAATGTTGACAAATGGAACCTTATTGTAAAGTGTTTTTTTTTTTTTAAATAATAAATAAAAAAATGTGAGGTGTCTCACTGGGAATTCTGGGAATTGTCAATATACATGTACATCTCAGGAAATTAGAATGTCGTGGAAAAGTTCATTTATTTTAGTAATCCAACTCAAATGATGAAACTTGTGTATTAAGAAAATTCAATGCACACAGACTGAAGTAGTTTAAGTCTTTGGTTCTTTTAATTGTGAGGATTTCGGTTCACATTTAACAAAAATCCACCAATTCACTATCTCAACAAATTAGAATACTTCATAAGACTGATAAAAAAAAAAAAACATTTTTAGTGAATTGTTGGTCTTATGTAAAGGATGTTCATTTACTGTATATGTACTCAATACTTGGTAGGGGCTCCTTTTGCTTTAATTACTGCCTCAATTCAGTGTGGCATGGAGGTGATCAGTTTGTGGCACTGCTGAGGTGGTATGGAAGCCCAGGGTTTTTTGACAGTGGCCTTCAACTCATCTGCATTTTTTGGTCTCTTGTTTCTCATTTTCCTCTTGAATACCTCATAGATTCTCTATGGGGCTCAGGTCGGGTGAGTTTACCGGCCAGTCAACCACACCAAAACCATGGTCATTTAACCAACTTTTGGTGCTGTTAGCAGTGTGGGCAGGTGCCAAATCCTGCCGGAAAATGAAATCAGCATCTTCAAAAAGCTGATCAGCAGAAGGAAGCATGAAGTGCTCCAAAGCTTCTTGGTAAATGGGTGCAGTGACTTTGGTTTTCAAAAAACTCAATGGACCAACACCAGCAGATGACATTGCAGCCCAAATCATCACAGACTGTGGAAACTTAACACTGGACTTTAAGCAACTTGTGCTATGAGCTTCTCCACCCTTCCTCCAGACTCTAGGACCTTGGTTTCCAAATGAAATACAAAACTTGCTCTCATCTGAAAAGAGGACTTTGGACCACTGGGCAGTTCTAGTCCAGTTCTTCTTCTCCTTAGCCCAGGTAAGACACCTCTGACATTGTCTGTGGTTCAGGAGTGGCTTAACAAGAAGAATACGACAACTGTAACCAAATTCCTTGACACGTCTGTGTGTGGTGGCTCTTGATGCGTTGACCCCAGCCTCAGTCCATTCCATGTGAAATTCACCCAAATTCTTGAATCGATTTTGCTTGACAATCCTCATAAGGCTACGGTTCTCTCTTTAGGTAGAATGATAAGTTTGGTTGTTCATCTTTTTCCTTCCACTCAACTTTCTGTTAACATGCTTGGATACAGCACTCTGTGAACAGCCAGCTTCTTTGCCAATGAATGTTTGTGGCTTACCCTCCTTGTGAAGGGTGTAAATGATTGTCTTCTGGACAACTGTCAGATCAGCAGTCTTCCCCATGATTGTGTAGCCTAGTGAACCAAACTGAGAGACCGTTTTGAAGGCTCAAAAAACCTCTTGCAGGTTTTTTGAGTTGATTATCAGATATATATGTCACCATACTCTAATTTATTGAGATAGTGAATTGGTGGGTTTGTGTTAAATGTGAGCCAAAATCATCACAATTAAAAGAATTAAAAGAGTAATTATGAGATCATTTAGTATTTTTAATTCTGTAAACTGCATGTAACAGTATTTTACTGTAAAATTACGTGGAATGTCCCACTTGATTTATTACAGTTTTTCACTGTTAACAGGTTTTTGCCATATTGACTTAATTTTAAAGTACACTTTAAAAAAAAATCTATACAAGCAGAAAAGTCATGACTGCAAACTTTCATGTCAAACTGGCTAGATAATTTTTTTTTTTATTTCAGGAGATAGCATTGGATAAAGCATGTTTACAAGCTGTTTAATTCATAAAATATAATCAAATGAAATGTAAATTAATCAATTAAAACTAAATCCATAAAATGATCCTGCGTTGGGAACCCCTGAAAGGTCCATATGAAGCACTTCATATTTTTTCATTTTTTTTTCAATGCACATAACCTACTGCATAAATGCTATATAAGGGACTTTTCTGATCTGAGATTGGCTCGTGAGATTGTGAGCACCAGACATAAACAGATTGAATGACGGGGGTGAGCTGCCATTATATGTGATGTGAAGTCAGCCACAGCCCATCAGCTTCAATGCCACACGAGCAGATAAGTCAGTCCCCGAGGGCACACATTATGCATCTATCAAATCCAGCATGAACATAGGGGAGTGCTCCACATTGGAAGTCAATGCCATCAGCTCTCAAATGAAGCATGGTGTTGAAGTTTTGGGTTTTTTTTGTGCCCATTATTCTATTAAACAGGAACAGTCTTTGGGAAGACTAACCGGCGGGGCGAATATCCGACTGTACGGGCATTTTCTGCCACATTTAGAGTGTAATACTCCACACGTTTCCTCACAGCTGGATAAAAAAATATTTTGAGGGAAAAAAGGCAACCCAAACAACAAAAATCACACCTCTTGGAGCCGGGCTTTTTACTTCTTTCTGAAAATCTCCGTGATACGACCTCCAAGAGAGAAATCATTTCCTGTGCTGGGCGAAAAAATGGTACGTTAAGAATCATCCACCCAATAAATTGGTTTCCGGCTTGGAATCGTTTGATTATGTGCTGGATGTGACTTGTGTGTGTTTTTACGTTTATGCCAAGCTGTTTTCTATATTTATGTCAGTACAGAGTGAATGCTGTCCCGAGTGATTGTGGTCTAATCCCTGTTGTTCTGCCCTTCGCAACCCAAGAATCCCATCTGATGCGTAATCTTGTTCTGCTGTTAATCCTAATCTCTCTACGGTATCAAAAAACCAAACAAACACACGATATAGTGTTGTGCTTTCTTCATTTGTCAGTCGTTTTACAAGATGAGATGAGGAGCAGCTCTTTGCTGCCAAGTACACTGACACATCTTTTATCGCGCCACCTGCTGCGCTGTCTTGCATACTTTGCGCACATCTCACTTAATTCCTTGTTCAACAGGCTTGGAGTCCAATTATACAATCCAACTTATCTTCTAAAGGCTTTTGAGAACATTATTATTTATTATTCCCTGTTGTGTTTGATACAGAGACAATTGGGATTAACTTTGGATTTATTAAAGATTACAAATTCTTTTTTTATGGTCTTTTGTGCTTCAGCAACAAAACACTGATGATATATTGGGAAATATAGATGAAATAAAATAATATATAACTAGATGAAATATTTAAACGTTTAAAACATTAAAGGTTTAGTGGACAGGTTTGGTGGTATGGGTAGGTTAAATGATGGGTAAGGTTTAAGGGAAGTGTCAATAACAGTGTAATTATAGATGTAATTATATGCAGGTATTTTTTTAAACTACAACATGTATGTACACGTGCATTGCACATGATTGCTTTAAATGTTAGTCGATAGTAGTTAAAGATACTATAAAGTGTAAAATTGGAAATGTTACCTGGGCAACTAACTGAAATAAGTTTAAGTAATAAATTTACTAAAACTAAATGACTAAATGTAAAACTAAAACTGAAATAAAATATAAATGAATGCGAAATAGAAATATAAAAAACAAACACAAATTATAAAGGCACTCATTTACTAAAACTTAAAATGAAAACAATGAAATAAAAATGAAAGAATTCAAAATATGAATAAATACTAATAAATAATACCAAAATAACAATATTTTAACCCCTTCAGGCCTGATTTTTTTCCACTGAGCAATTGTATTTTTTACCTACTTAACATGTGCTCATCTTCAATGTAGAAATGAATCTAAAAAAATGGTAACTCGTTTTTTTTTTTTTTACATGTCCACTACAATAGACACCACTGAAGCAACATTTTAACCATTCATGTGCACTAGAATTTAAACACAGTATGTGAACTATCAGTGAAGGTTGTGACCCACGCCATGTATTTTCAGTATATTAGGAGTCTGGAGTATTCATCTCATGTGTGTATTATTTAAAACATTTTTCAAAAACTGTGTTATTCGTTTATTTATACATAACACTTTTTTAATGAGGAAAAAATTTCCGGGGGCACCTTTGAAATGTCCCTTTGTTAATGATTTGAATGGTTTGCACCTTGTTCCCAGCTGTTCTTTAAACGTCAGTAACCCTCAGTTCACTATAAATTACTTCTGGCTTTGACTATTTCAGTTATAAAACAAAAACAAACATCTTTTTTCCTCCTGTGAGAGCCAGTGTCCTCTATAGTCACAGAAAGCATGTGTAATAAAAGAGCCATGTCCTCACTCATTCTCTCTCATTTCACTGGACTGTTGTTTTCAATGTGAGGGTCTGGAACATCAACGAGCACTCCACCCCTCCCCTGCTCTTTCTGTAAGGGCTCCAGGGTTCATTAGGTGGCAAATCGTCCTTTCAATAATCAGCCAATGTAGCTCACTCTCCCATTTTGAAAACTTTCATCTCATTAAATTCATGGTATGCTCATTTGAGTTCTGTACAGAAAAAAAGATGTAAGTGAAAGAAATAGTGAGTAGTAATTAAAGAGCTGACAGGGATACTGCTTGGATGAGTGGGTCTACTAGCACTCCTGCCACCTTTGAAGCCTCCCACTCCGCCATCCAAATCAGATGGCCTCAGACCCCCATCTGCTGCTGCCACTAGAGACACTCACTCAACTGGCCTTTCATTTTTTGACCTTTTTGCTGTTGTTTAGTACAGAGACAGTAAAGAAAGATTGGAAATTTTGAGGGTAAGAAGAAGGAATGAAATCTGCACATGACACAGGCCGGATTCGAACCTGAATTTCCCATATGAGCACCACAGTTCAATGAACCACTATGACATGGCTCCAACATATGATGATCTACCAAATCTTGTCAAATCTCATCCTGATTCTCATGTATATTGATTCTCATGAACCTGACATTATTAAATAAGAGCATATTTCTCTTTTTATTGCTGATAGAGTGCTGCAGGGATTATGTATTTTTGTAGGCCATAAGCTAGAAATGAGTTTTGAGATTTCGGCACTTTTGGTTTCATCATCCTGAAATCAATGGGTTTTTGGTTAAATGCAATGGAAAAATCCTACTGACATTTTGTTGAGGGAATCAGGGTAATACTAAGCCTCTTTTCCACCGAAATTACCCGGAACAATTTGTCCCAGGAACTTTTTTCCCCCCAGACCAGTTACCATCTGCATTTCCATAGTCATCTAAAGTACCGCAAAGAGGACATAGTCCGCGACTTTCCAGTTTCTGCTGGATTTCATCTTCCGCATATACAGTCAAGGCCAAAAATATCGGCACCCTTGCAATTCTGTCAGAAAATGCAACAATTCTCTCAGAAAATTGTTCCAATTGCAAATGTTCTAGTACTTACGTGCTTATTGTTTTTGTTTGCACTGCATCAACACACACACACACACAAAACTATAAAATTTTACACAGAACTCAAAAATGGACTGGACAAAATATTTGCTGTTCAAGCATGTGATGCTCCTGGCAATATAGTAATCTCAACCAGTTAAAATGGAAAAAAGTTGACTCAACCTTTGTGTTGTATGTCACACTGTGCATGGAGAAAAGAAAGAAGTGTAAAGAGTTGTCTGTGGATTTGAGAGAAAAAATTGTGGAAAAAAATGAACAATCTGAAGGCTACAAGTGCATCTCCAGAGATCTTAATGTTCCTGTGTCCACTGTGCGCAATATCATCAAGAGGATTACAGCCCATGGCACTGTAGATAACGTCCCTGAACGTGGATGGAAGAGCAAAATTAATGAAAAATTACAATGAAGGATTGTTCGAATGGTGGAAAAAGAATGGCGATTAACTTCCAAACAAATCCAAGCTGATCTGCAGACACAGGGTACAACAGTGTCAGCTTGCACTATCCGTCGGCATCATGAAAACGTACGCTATGGTAGGACACCCAGGAGGACACCACTGTTGACACAACGGCATAAAAAAGCAAGACTGGAGTTCAGTGACAAAACCACAATCCTTCTGGGAGAACGTACTGTGGACAGATGAGACAAAAGTAGAGCTTTTTGGTAAAGGAGATCATGGCACTGTTTACAGAAAAAGAAATGAGGCCTTCAAACAAAAGAACGCCGTCCCTATAGTCAAACATGGTGGAGGTTCAAAGATGTTTTGGGGTTGCTTTGCTGCCTCTGGCACTGGATGCCTTGACTGTGCGAATGGTATCATGAAATCTGATGATTACCAAAGAATTTTGGGGCGCAACAGTGTCAGTGTCAGAAAGCTGTCTTCACCAGAAGTCACGGGTCATCCAGCAGGATAATGACCCAAAACACACTTCATAAAGCGCTCAGAAATGGTTACAAACAAAGTGCTGGAGAGTTCTGAAATGGCCAGCAATGAGTCCAGATCTGAATCCCACAGAACATTTGTGGAGAGATCTCGAAACAGTTGTCCTTCAAATCTGAATAACCTGAAGCAGTTTGCAAAAGAATAGTGGTCCAAAATTCAAGTGTAAGAAACTCATTCATGGTTACAGGAAGTGTTTGATTTCAGTTGTTTTTTTATATTTTGAATATTAAGTTAAGGGTGCCAATAATTTTGTCCAGTACATTTTTTGGGTTCTGTGTGGAATTGTATTTAGATTTCTTTCTTTTCTCTTTCTGTGTTGTTCCAATGCAAAAAAATGTAAACGTGAGTACTTTTGGCCATGACTGTAAGCCTGAACCTCGTTGTCAACGCATTTTTTTGTTTTTGTTTATTTGAATAGCAAACAACTCTTACTGCATGCACTGCACCAGATGTTTAAAAATGGTGGTTGAAATAAAATGCTGAGTGAATTTTCACACCTCTAAACATGACTCTCAACAAATCGAACAGTAATTGATTACTTTACATATCACCCAAATGGCTTCTTGTGCAGTTCACATGCAATGAAAGCTGCTCTGGAGTCCAAACCTTCTGTTGTCATTCATTTACATGACAACAGCATTTTGGGGGCCTGAAAATGCAAACTTTTGAAAACGGGATTCAAAGTGCAAGCTTTTGAAAATGATACCATTATCATCTCTGTGAAACTATAAAAACACAAATTTATGAAAACGCTGAAGTCTGTAGGTGTGTAGTGTTTCTTTACAAAGTTACATCGCAGTAAAAAGTTACAACTACTAGCCTGGCAAGCATAATACAGCGTTTTTAGACATTTTCGCAGATCCATGTGATTGGGGACTGTTTTGACAACGTTGTCGTCTGTGCGCAAAAAAACTTTTCTGTTTTTATTACATAGTTGATGTGTAAACGTACCTTTAATTAAGCTTTCAACACTTGTTGAATCAATCAGCAAATGCACAGTCTAAATGATCACTTCAAATTGCAGTGTGCTTTAGTTGTTTACTTCCACCTTCATGTGACACTCAACTGCCAAGTCTCATTTACTTGATGAAATTAAACCACGCTGGACACAAATATGAAACAAAGAGTGTTATTTTTAGGAAGAGTATTACTGAACAGACCATTGTTATAGGGCTGTTTTATCTACTCCTTTGATGTGCTTGTGCTAAACAGTTCCATAATACAAACTCTGAACTGAAATTGTTATGAAGGTTAATTATCCAGGCTCCCATTTACACTAGTGCAATGTCAATGACACCATTATGACAGGGATAATGTTATATGCACTCACAGTCTGGATGATGTGCTCTCAACTCCGCCATTAGAAACAAAACTCTTTTTAGCATCATAGTCAGGCTTCAGATGTGACCATTTGTAAGTAATATTAGATCATTTATTATTTGGTTTACAGGGCATTGCTATAGTATTTTTCAACCTGGTCTCATGGAAAGACGTACCTGTGGGAATGTTTTCGCGAGTCGCCAAAATACGTACCAATACGGACATATCACGGCAGTTTCCAACAAAAATGAACACTAGAGGCAGTAAAACAGCAACATTCCCACAGGTAAGTTTTTCTAATGAGATGGTTTCTACAGGGTTGTAAGTTGTTGCTAGGTCACACATCCAAAGTCTCTTAGGCCTGTTTACACTAGTGCTGTAACACAGGCGGGAACTGGCAAACGGTAAAAGTAACTTTAATTATCAAATAAATAAACAAACAACAAAACGAAAGTAAAACACAAACATAATAAACACAACATAAAATCCAGGCCTCGTCCTCTCTTGTCCTTCACTGTCGTCGCTCCTCTTTTGTGCTTCCGGAGCTCCTCCGGGAGAGATACGAGACCAGTGCAGTGCACAGCTGGCGCTCATTATCACTCCTCGCGCCGTTCCCTCACGGCTCTCGCCCGCCCTGCTCGTCACAAGTGCGTTTTAGTTTTAAAACACATAAGTTTTGCTACCGCTACGCATATCATTTACGCTGCACCTGTGTTTTCGAAGCTCGAAAACTGAGACTTTTGAAAACCAGACCCAGTTTTGGTTTGAAAACGCCAGGGTTGCGCTTCAGTGTAAACGGACCAAAACGGAGACTCTTGGAAAAGATGGCGTGGCTTCCCACGTTTGCTTTGTGTATCCTTGACTACCATGTAAACAATAATATGGAGACTGAGCTGCATCTTGGCTGGCTTTGTTGCAATTTTTAGCAGCCATTGTGCAGTTAAACTCTGCGTTTTTTTTTTTAATACTGCAGCTACCCTCATGTGCAAGAGGCAACTGTTTACACTTGCCCAGTGGGCATAAACGGTCATGTGACATGCGTTTTCGGGTATACACTCACCTAAAGGATTATTAGGAACACCATACTAATACTGTGTTTGACCCCCTTTCGCCTTCAGAACTGCCTTAATTCTACATGACATTGATTCAACAAGGTGCTGAAAGCATTCTTTAGAAATGTTGGCCCATATTGATAGGATACCATCTTGCAGTTGATGGAGATTTGTGGGATGCACATCCAGGGCACGAAGCTCCCGTTCCACCACATCCCAAAGATGCTCTATTGGGTTGAGATCTGGTGACTGTGAGGGCCATTTTAGTACAGTGAACTCATTGTCATGTTCAAGAAACCAATTTGAAATGATTAGAGCTTTGTGACATGGTGTATTATCCTGCTGGAAGTAGCAATCAGAGGATGGGTACATGGTGGTCATAAAGGGATGGACATGGTCAGAAACAATGCTCAGGTAGGCCGTTGCATTTAAACGATGCCCAATTGGCACTAAGGGGCCTAAAGTGTGCCAAGAAAACACCCCCACACCATTACACCACCACCACCAGCCTGCACAGTGGTAACAAGGCATGATGGATCCACGTTCTCATTCTGTTTACGCCAAATTCTGACTCTACCATCTGAATGTCTCAACAGAAATCGAGACTCATCAGACCAGGCAACATTTTTCCAGTCTTCAACTGTCCAATTTTGGTGAGCTTGTGCAAATTGTAGCCTCTTTTTCCTATTTGTAGTGGAGATGAGTGCTACCCGGTGGGGTCTTCTGCTGTTGTAGCCCATCCGCCTCAAGATGTTTATCCCTTTTCACACCATTCTTTGTAAACCCTAGAAATGGTTGTGCGTGAAAATCCCAGTGACTGAGCAGATTGGGAAATATTCAGACTGGCCCGTCTGGCACCAATAACCATGCAACGCTCAAAATGGCTTAAATCACCTTTCTTTCCCATTCTGACATTCAGTTTAGAGTTCAGGAGATTGTCTTGACCAAGACCACACCCCTTAATGCATTGAAGCAACTGCCATGTGATTGGTTGATTAGATAATTGCATTAATGAGAAATTGAACAGGTGTTCCTAATAATCCTTTAGGTGAGTGTATAGTGTAGACGGAGATCGTTTCTGAAACGCTGTGGAAACGCCAGTGTAGAAGAGGATCGAACGAAAATGCACTAGTGTAAACGGGGCCTTAGCATCACTAGAGAAGTAGAGGTGCTTTTTTCAGTGCCTATGGAATTTCTTTTGCCCAATTTTATCTTCCATTAGATGAAAATAATGCATCTGATCACCTCTGTAGAGCACAAACAGTGCAGGATGAGATACAGTGAAGATTAATATTTAGGTTTAAAGGTTTGGAACAAATCCATAACTCTAAGTATGAGCAATAGTAATGCCAAGCACCACTACAAATCAGTAGTTATGAATATCCTTGCTCTCCAGTTTTCTTGTCTTGTGAAAAATCAAAGTCACATAATCTGATATTACATGATCTAAACAGGTAAAGTTTACTTCAGTAATGTTTGTACATGAATAGAGGCCTAAGGCAGCCTTAAAGCAACCAACATTTCTTGACATAAATGAACAGATCTAGGTATGACAAAGATATAGTGCCTTTTTATTGGGATATATATTTAATATCGGCTTCATTGTCTCTTGAAAAGTCTCACACAGTACAATCCAAAATGACAGTTGACTTACTGAGTGAATTCACTCTCATATAAAAAACAAGCACTGCTGTCTAAATGAAATAAAACTCATAGTGTCTCCATATTCGTCATAGCTCTGTGTGTGCGATATCACTTCACACAGACTTACAGCTGGCGGGAGAAATGGGTCTTGTCTTGCTGGCAGTGGAACAGGCAGCCACGTTGTTCATCATCTGCCTGTGTCAGGTGGTAACAGCAGGAGAACTGGTGACTGTTCAGATATTAGCAACATGACCAGGAGTCTGGTCCACGGGACAGTCTTGTTAATGGCAGTGCTAATTCCACCCAACCTATTTACAACTGATCTGGATCGATGTCTACTGCTGAGATTATATTGTAATGTTTGAGAGTTATGCTATCTGAAAATTTTCACAATTCGACTGCAACGGGCATGAGTACATGGGCCTTTGTACTAGAGTGGTTCTCATCTTTTTGTCCTCCAAAGCTAAGGCAATATTTGAAGGCCTTCATATCTATGCTGATATTCTGTTGTAATAACAATAAAAAAAATTCAAAAATATGATTGTCAGGATAACACTTTAGTATGGGGAAAGATTCTCACTTTAGTTGCTTATTGCACTGTTCTACAAAATGGATGGCATTTCTTTCCCTTATACAGGAGTAAATGTGTAAAAAAGGGATTTAATTATGAATAGCTAAAGCTGATTTTTTTAAACCACGTGTTAATGTAGACATAAACACACACACAATAAAAATCCTATAAAATGAATGAATTTAATTTGACTTTTATTGTAAGGATGCTGTTATGTTCTGTTGTTATTTATGTTTCGACTTCATGGATTTTTAGTTCCTACATATCATTAGTCGTCATGGTTGTTCATTGGTTCATCCATTAAGCGACTGAATGCCAGTGGGCGGGGCTATTGTGCGATGATAAATAATTATTGGTCGATGTCTTGCTCTGGAGGCAGGCATATGCAAATGTGTTGGTTGTGACATCACGTCACGCAATAACAAAACGAGCTGTTTTTCGAGCTTGAATAAATAAATGATTTGTTTATAATGGGATGGACATTTTAAGCTATGTAACTTGCAGGATGTTTTAATGGTACAAAGAGCTCTTATATGTTTGATTTCTCATATCATGACCCTTTTAAATTATGAGCACATCCCACTCATTGATCAGGTAGAATTTTGGAACAGTTTTAGGAATGTAGGCGAAGTATAAATCTGGTTATCCACTTGAGTAGTAGTTAATCTTGTTAAAGGGAATACTGAATCCTAATAATCTCACTGCTTGCTCCATATGGTAGCAGGAAAAACAAGAGATTACTCTAGTCTTGAAGATTTGTTTTGTTTTGGTAAACATGTGGCCCCTTTGGGCCGATTGAAAGGGAGTGTGATCCACTGTGTGTGTTATTATCCACATCTCCATGCATGCTTCTGCCATCTGCTCCTGCTCTGGTTGGTTCCTGCTGTTTTGTTCTGTTCTCTGTGTTTAACAGAGAAAATATTAGCTTAAATTGACAAAAGACACGGCCTTTAAGTGGAAGATCTGAGCTTGTGCACCCTTATGTAAAACAAAAAGGAACAAATGGTGGAGAAGTAGGACTCTCCAAGGCATGATGAAGCTTACTGATGAACCTTTCAAGCGGCCTAGAACTCTGATTAGGGAGGTAAAAAGGTTTTGATGTGTTTCCCTCATTTCACTTCAATCTGTCAGAGTGTTAAGCAGTGGTCTCAAAGTGCCCCTCTCTGCTTTAAGGTGATGATACATGGGCCAACCTTTTGAGGAATGTTGCTGGGCAATGTTGCCGGCAACCTGGCGAGACAGGGCAACTAATTAGAGCAACAGACAGTTGGCAGCAACCAATCAGAGAGGAGCAAATCTATTGCCAAAGCAATAAATACACTTGTTAGGCACTTTATTTCAACTTTTCAAATATTTTCTTCTTTTTATTAAATATAAATACCTTTCCGATCTGATTTGTGATCAGGGTGAAGAGCGAGTTTGGCAAAAGGCGGATTCGAACCCAAGTTGATCACGTCGAAAGCTACTTTCATGTGCCATACCCCCGAAAGCCTACACCAATACAGACATTAAACAGAATGCGTCTTTTTAGTATTTAACTAAAAACATTCGATGGCTAAATTACAGTCTGCACACATTAAATTGGACATCTGTTGGTATTTTAAGCATTAAATGAAGTAAATTCCCCGTTTTAGGTTGACACATGATAACTTACCAGCGTAAAAAGATATAAGTTCACTCTCCATTTATTCGCTCCACTGCCACTTGAGAGGCCACCATCTTGTTTGATTTTTTTCTGAAATCTCCAAGCCGGTCACGTGATCGGCTGCTAGCGTTCTGATTGAAGGATCTGAAAAAATTGCCCACGACCGATCTAAAATATCTAGACAGAAATTTGTTGCTCATTCTCAATGGGAAAGTGGCCAAGCAACATTGCTGAAAAAGTTGCCCTGTGTATCATCACCTTTACACTCAGAAAAAACAAAACAGAAAACAGCTGTTGCAACAGCATTCAAGTGCATGAATTACAGTGGGGACTGTAATTGAACACCAATTCCACTGAATCTTTCTTTTTCAGACCATTGATTTAGTAATGTAATTTTACCACAGGACATCAGTAATATTAATGGCCAATTTATACGGGATAAGAAATCTCAGTAAAACTAGCAGAAGAAAGCGAAAATGGCATTTATTTTTATGTCACATTTGACAGCACTGCCGTACCACATTATAAAACATTGTTATAAAACATTGTAAATTCATATTCATCTATTTCAGATAAAACTGTACACGTTTTAAGTGCCGCTCACTGGACATGTACATTCTGAATGTGTTGCATGACGTGAAAGATGCAACATAATATAATTTTACAGAAAAGTTGCCCACAGGTACATTTTTTCAATAAGCCTGAGTTGAAATATACGCTTATTAAGAATAAACCTCAGTGCATTGTTATTCTCTAATAGTTGCAACATTGTTGCTCAAAACTGACTTTATCATAACTGCGACTTCATGTTTCCTAACTGTGACTATATTTCTTTTAAAATTACTCTCTTAAAATTGCAAGAAATAAAGTAAAAAATCATTATTTAATTCTTGAGACATTATCTCTAGAAATTAAGACTTTAAATGCCACAATGTGATCTTTTCCCCCTTATTGGAAATTTTACCGTGCCTCACAATCACGTTTTGAGGCGGAAATGAGCTTCTATGTCTGGGTCATTCGACAGCAAATACCAAATAATAAAACCAACAAATCCTTGTATGGGAACACCTTTTTTTCAAAGAATGAATCTCAAAAAGGGAAGAAAAAAAAATTCATATGTAGCCTACATATATTTATACTTACATTAATCCATAGCCCAGTACATGTGTATTAGTCCTTTGATTTCTGACCTTTCCCAGCGACTGTGCCTCAGCGGTTTGAACAAAGAATAGATTTAGCCCCAGAATCACCATTCCGTGAAGACAAACATCAGGTCATTCGACCCAAATGCATTTCTACAAGTTTGTTTTCCTAGCCACTGACAAAATGCCGTACTTCCTCAACTCCAAAGGACATTCCCATGCCGTTCTCAAAGCATAAACCGTGGCAGGATATTGTGAGGTGGTGATAATAGTCCAATGTAAATCTGCATTTCAGATGTCATTGCTCTTTTGAGAGTCGCAGATAAGGATCCATCTCCTGCCATGTGGGAAGGAGTGGCAGTTTAAGGCTTTGGAGACCAGTCCCCTATCATTTAATTGCATCTAGTTCAGTGTTTGCGTGGTATGCTTTATCTTCCCACTGGAGCCTGTTCTTTTTGTTCTCATTTCCTCCGTGTGTTAAAGGGAGGGATGCAACTTTTTAATATCATATAGATCAGTGAGATCAGTGTAAAAAATCCAAAGGGAGACTGCAGAAAAAGTAGATACCCATTTATCTATTTATCCCACCACATTCCAAAGGTGCACTATTGGAGTGAGATCTGGTGACTGTGAGGCTATTTGAGTATAGAGAACTCATTTTCATGTTCAAGAAACCAGTTTGAGATGATTTGAGCTGGATGGATAGTGGATGGGTAGTGTGTGGCTTTTAAATGATGCTCAATTGGTACTAAAGGGTCTAAAGAGTGCCAAGAAAATATCATTACACCACCAGCAGCAGCCTGAAGCGTTGATACAAGTCAGGATGGACCCATGATTTCATGCTTTTATTTATGCCAAATTCTGAGCCTACCATCTGAATGATGCAGCAGAAATTGAGACTCATCAGACCAGGCAATGTTTTTCCAATCTTCTGTTGTCTAATTTTGCTTCTGCAAATTGTAGCCTTAGTTTCCTGTTCTTAGCTGACAGGAGTGGCACCTGGTGTGGTCTTCTGCTACTGTAGACTATTTGCTTCAATCTTCGACGTTTTGTGAGTTCAGAGATGCTCTTCTGTCTCGGTTGTAACAAGTGGTTATTTGAGTTGCCTATCAACTTGAACCACACTGGCATTTTCACCACAGAACTGCCATTCACTGGATATGTTCTCTTTTTGGACCATTCTCTGGAAACGCTAGAGATGGTTGAGTGTGAAAATCCCAGTGGATCACCAGTTTCTGAAATACTCCACCAACAACCATGCCACATTTAAAGTCACTTTAATCACCTTTATTCTCCATTTTAATGCTCAGTTTGAACATCAGACCATGTCTACGTGTCTAAATCACTGAGTTGCTGACTTGATATTGGCTGATTAGATATTTGCGCTAACATGTAGTTGAACAGGTGTACCTAAGTGGCTGGTGAGTGTAGATACCTAATGTTAAATGTAAAGAATCCATCCATCCACCCTTCAACACATCTACCCATCAATCAACCAACCAACCAACCAATCATCCATCCATCCTTCAACACATCTACCCATCAATCAACCAACCAACCAACCAATCATCCATCCATCCATCCATCAACACATCTACCCATCAATCAATCAACCAATCATCCATCCATCCATCAACATATCTACCCATCAATCAACCAACCAACCAACCAACCAACCAATCATCCATCCATCCATGTGAATTTAAGCAGACATCTTTCAAAATGTATAATCACACAATTAAGTAATCAAGAAATGATGCTTGATCTCTGTCTGTTTATTTACACTTCCTCTCTGAAGGTTTGTATGGCTGGCTGGGTCTGCAATTGTGAGAGCTGCAGGGTTCTCAATTACCCTTTATAATATGTTCTCTCTTTCTTTATCATTCTCTATCACTCTTTTCCCTCTCCTCTTTTGCTCTCATTCTCTTATTGTGATGAAGAGACCGCATGGGGTAAAATATGCCCCCTCTGAAGTTTGACCATGAATTTCATTTCCTGTCATTCTGAACAACAGATTGTGCAAGAACTTTGAGACAGCAGGAAGTCAGGACATGTGTTTGATGAATGGGAACATTTGGAAAATATGTGCATCACTTAGGAATGGCACAATGGGACGAAGTGAAAAAGTTTGATGTTTGAAAGTTTCTTCTGCATTAATTTTGACCTTTAAAAATCCCCAAAGTACAAGCAGGGAAGTCATGAGAAGTTTCTTCAATGATTCAATTTTTCTGAGATAAATTCAGACTGAATGGTGCACATAATATAAATTTGGAGGTCTGAAAACATTTCATCCAGGTGTTATCTCATCGTTGATATATCTAGATGAGGGATTGGAGACTTTACGATCAGCAGATTTATCTCCTAACTCACTGATTTACGTTATTCCACAAGCAGATGGGGAGGGGATGGGACAAAAGAATCAATAGCCTTCTTTTCCTATCAGTCTCTATTGATTCAGTGTGCAGGTTGAATCTTGGCTACACTGCTTCACTGATCACTGCTGCCCTCCCATGCATGGAAGCAGAAAATCTGCCTTCTACTTGGGGAGATGAACGAGACACAGATGGGTACTTATCAAGAGTGAGGGGTCGGTACAAAGTCACTACTTGATTACGAAGCTTGAAGAGCATGTAAAGAGCGATAATTAGAATTGGTTGTGGAAGATCATGCTGTCTAAGACTCTGATAAACTCTAATAACTGATAACTGTGTGTGGATCTATGCCCGGACTCCAGTTACAGATGATCAAAAAGGAACAGAACCAACTTTGTCATATTGAATAAATACAGAGAAATATTGTAAAAAGTTGTAATATTAGTCTCAACATTTTATGAAAAAACATTTTGGTCACAATTTATATTAGGGGGCTTTAACTATGTACTTGCATCAAAAAATAAGCACAGTGTTCTTATTGTGATCATGCTCCTTTTGTAAAACACTTTTGCTGCTATTGGAGGTGGGGCACGGGTAAGGTTAGGGACAGGTTTGATGGTATGGTTTGGTTTAAAGGGTTAGTTCATCCAAAAAAGTCATTTTTAATTATGTCTTTCTACACCCGTAAGACCTTCGTTCATCTTCAGAACACAAATTAAGATATTTTTGATAAAATCTGAAGGCTCAGTGAGGCCTCTATTGCCAGCAAGATAATTAACACTTTCAGATGCCCAGAAGGGTATTAAAACATATTTAAAACAATTAATGGGAGTACAGTGGTTCAACCTTAATATTATAGAGGAGGAGAATACTTTTGTGCGCCAAAAATCCAAAATAACGACTTTTCAACAATATCTTGTGATGGCCGATTTCAAAACACTGCTTCAAAGCTATTTTGTTTTTTACGCGCACAAAAAGTATTCTCGTCACTGGTGTGGAACGACATGAGGGTGAGTAATTAATGACAGAATTTTCATTTTTGGGTGAACTAACCTTTTAATGGTGTGGTCACAACAGACAGATGTGCTTACTGTGTTTAGAGCTTTGAAAATGTGACTACAGATTGGACAAAAGGATGATAGCAATTGTAAAATAAACTGTAAAGTTGTCAGTTAACCAAATATAAATCAACAGTCATCACAATGACATCCCATAATGATTGAAATTTATAATGGTCAATTTCTGGCAACCAAAACTCTAAATTTCACAGGATTGCTTCATAGCGCTAGAAAGGAATGACTGCAATTAAATAACAACACAATTGTAATTTTTGGGTGAGTTTGGAGTGGGTAAGCACTCTCTAGATCAAAATCCACAAAAAACTTCCAGAATTAATCCAGTGACAAGATGTCTTCACACCACAGAATCATCCTACTTTCACAATTATTTTTCCTCAAAGTCTATTTAACTGAGCGTTTTAATTGAAGAGCAATTGATCCAGGAGTGCTGTGACTCACTCTATGCCTCTATGCTTACAGGAGAAGACAACGCACTGAGTCAATTTCCTTTGCAGGCTGGTGGTTCAGTGTTTTGCTGATAATTATCACTGTTTTCCCTTTGCATTCTATCTCTGCCACATTAGAGAGGAAGATCATAGAGTTATTAACAGTGGGATTTCCAGGTCTCCAGTCTAGTGATGCACATTTCAAGCTGTAGACACAAGTCTGGTGAGATGTATGCAACAGTTTGAAGTCTTTTATTTATACATTAGGCTCTATTTAAGGAATATTTCACCAAAAATGAAAATTAAATCATTATTTACTAATTTCGTAATGCTGTATGCTGGTTTTGGCAAATCGACATCAACTGGTAGAGCTTAAATTACTATCAATGTATTAGTGCTGTAAGATTTTATTTATTGTTCTTATCTAAAAAATTACAATATTTTAAATATGAAACTGTTTCATATCAAAAGTAACTTGCTCTGTCAGTGTCCTCTTTGCTCCGGGAAGTATTTTTCACTACATGAGAACATGATGTGTGGCGTGAGAGCCAGGGTTGGGGAGTAACGAAATACAAGTAACTTAGTTACGTATTTAAAACACAAAATTTGAGTAAGTGTATTTCATTACAGTTACATTTTAAATGGGTGGTAATCAGATTACAGTTACTGAAAAGTGTTTTAGATTACCAAAGTGATTACTTTGAATTTTAATGTCATTTAAACAGTAATTGGTGATTCTCTGACTCTGACAGTCTGAAAAAGTAGAGTTAAGTTTCATGTTTTCGACTGTTTTCATGTTTTGTGATAGTTGTTTGTGAGTCATTTTATAATTGTAAAAAAGCTCACTGCAACTTTCTCACAATTTGTTTTTTCCCCTCACAATTGTGAGTTTGTGTTTCACAATTCTGACTTCTTTTTCTCAGAATTGCAAGTTATAAAGTCAGAATTGGGAGATATGAACTTACAATACTGACTTTTTTTCTTGCAATTGTGAATTTAGTATGCGCGTTAAATGTCATAATTCTGACTTTTCTCAATATTGTGAGTTTATATCTCATAATTCTGACTTTTCTCAATATTACGATTTTATATCTCATAATTCTGACTTTATAACTCGCAATTGCAACTTTATATTATACAATTCTGAGGGAAAAAGTCAGAATTGTGAGATAAAAACTTGCAATTACCTTTTTTGTGTTTGTTCCACACTTATTAGTATTCCAAAGTATTCTAAAATATTTAGATTGAGTTACTAAACTTGAGTAATGTAACGAAATACGTTACAAATTACTTTTTAAAGCATGTATTTTGTAATCTGCAGTTAAATACATTTTAAAAGTAACCGACCCAGCCCTGGTGAGAGAGCATGGCTTGTCAGACATAGCAACAGTAACTAAACGGGGTGGGTCTTTGGGAAGGGTCAAATGGCGGAGAGAGAGTTTGTAACCATACTGCCACTTCATTATTTATGATATTGTCCTATGTCTAGTATTCACATTATATCAATATTTCATTTTTTAATATCACTGTTATTGTCAATATTGCAACACCCCTACAATGTATAGTCATTTTGCAAATCAAAATGTGTCTTTTGGAAGAAAGGTAAGGGGTGGTAGGGGTTATGAACAAGTTAAAGTGAGTTTGGATGAATTCAACTCAGTCATAACGGTGCAATATTCAAAAAAAAAAGTTCTATGTTGACAATTATCTCGTTACATAAATGCACACTATTGACCATGTAGTTGAACATTCTTAATGCAAAACAATAAAAAGCTTAAGCTGAAATTTCTTTATGAACATGTACAACAATAAAAGGTTTGATGAGAAACGACTAAGCTCCTGAGTGGTAATTCATGTGTTTTTACAAAAACACATCAGCTTGATTGTGTCTTTTTATCTCTGCGCATTTCCGTTTTTTATAGAAAATTAAGCTGATTGTGTCTTACAAAAGAATCTGCATGCACCAGATAACAATGCAAACGTCATCGCCGTAAATAAGTCTTTGCGAGATCTGAGAAATCAGGAGAAAACAAAAAACATAAAACACAGCCCCCCCTTGGCTTTGACCTGGGATTCTGCCGCCTAGTTGCTTATTATACATGTACGCCTAAAGCACAATCAGCCCTTGATGCTGAGAGCTCTCTCAAGCACATAAAGGAAACAATGTTCATACCAAAACATTGGACCAGGAAATTGGGCTCCTGGTAAAATGCATCCTTTTTCAATGACCTAGAACCAACTTCAAGTCCCAGCCTTGAGCATTGTAAAAGAAATGGCGAGATAGAGATTCAAAAGTGGTTTAGTTCGCCCCTTGAGGGATGTGAGCTCCGGCTGGTGTGCTCTCGGGATTCAGAGGTCAGGCGCTTTTTTAAATGAAGTGACCATGTAGCCTTGCTGGAGACTGCAAGCTTCACTGTTTGGACGTGGATTCGGCATAGAAACTCCGGACAAACTGAACAATGTTTACCGATGGAGATAATTACGTGGTTCAGCAAATGATGAAATACCTCGGGGGGGAAAACAGAGCAATAAATCTTTTTATAGCAGAGCTGGTTACTTATGTCTGAATGGACAAACTCTGAAAAGGACGGAGAGTGAATACTGGGCCTCGAAGCTCAATCCGGCTGGATAAAAGTTCTCATTACAGGAAGTGACCTGAAGGCTGAAGAAAAAAAAAAAAGTGGTTTATTGTCGCTTGGTGTGGTTGGAGTGAACATTGAAAAACAGATCGTACTCTTGATTTTTGTTTTTGCTCAGATGCATTTGGATTGAACAGATACTGCAACAGATGTTGCAGAAACTAAACAACTGTCTTGAAATTTCAGCACAGGTGAAGCAAGGCATTCTTTAACACATAAAATGTTGATGTTATGTCTCTTTATCGGACAGGAGTAAGAAACATCTTCTTAATTAAAAGAAATCCTCTGGGTGAATATATAATATCTAAGGTAAAAAGACAACAACTTCCAGTTAAATAATAGATTTAGCAAACCCTAGCACTTACAGTTTTGACACATCTACTCATTCATTATTATTATTATTTAACACACTGTACCAGAAGTCAAGTCATCAATAAAATGGAGGTGTTGGAATTATGTAATGACCAGTCAACTGAATTTTAAGTCTACAACCTACTGAATTTTAGCTTTCTACAGGAATTCAAATGTAGGCATTTATAGCCTATTTATAGCTTATATATTATAGCTTTTTTTGTTTTGTTTTTTTGAAGCATTGAACAGTTTTAACTCTTTCCCTGCCAGCATTTTATTTTTAAGTTTCCAGCCAGCACCAGCATTTTTGGGTACATATTATAAAAGAATGAACAGGGCCTCTGCTTTTATATAATGCTTTTTTTAATGTTATGCTTTTTATAATAAGTAGTATCCTATAAGTATACTTGAAAGTGGGTAAGTTTCACAAAAAAAAAAAAAAAATATAGATGGTGTTTTTGACAAAGTCTTCATCCAGGTAGAATTCAGAATGATGATCAAAACATTGAGTCCATCAACACTCCAAAAGCTTACACGATCATATACCTCTTTGTGGGTTTGAAATTTCTCTCAGTAACATTAGGCAGTTTTGGTTCATATGCTGTTTAATGTTTGATAATCAAGCTTACTTGTGGATTATTTTTTTTTTTTTACGCACTCCTGGTTTACGCAGATCTTTTTCTTTGCTTGATTCTGGATCCGGCGAAGATGCTGTACAATTTCAGAAGGTCCGTAACAGCGACTTCTACCATATAACAGTGAAAACAGGAATTGCCGGAAAATCTCTTCAATGGCGGGGAAAGAGTTAAGAGCATGAAACACAAATTCAGTCAAATGCTTCCAACTTTTTAACCTGTAATATATAATGTAATAAACGCTAAAAAATGCTGAGTTGAAAATGGACAAACCCACCGGTAGGGTTAAATTCTTGCCCCATGAGTGGGCAGTTTTATTTATTCCAACTATTGTTTTAAAATTACTACATGGCTGGTTTAAAATGAACAAAATAGGTTGGAAATTAAAAATCAGACACATAATTGATCCTTCGCTGGCATTTTTGATGATTTTATTTGATGCTGTAAATGAACTAGTATGAAGAGATGATCGGTTCACGAGCCGCTTGAAGGAGCTACAGCGATCTGTCACGACACATTAAAGAGACACTAGACGCCATTTATTGTTTAAACCTCTTTAAAAAAATTACAATATTTGAAATTTGAAACTCAAAGCTGTTTCACATCAAAAGTAACCTGCTCTGTCGACGTGTTGACAGTGTCCTCTTTGCTCCGGGATGTATTTTTCACTGCATGAGAACATGATGTGTGGCATGAAAGCGCATGGCTCGTCAGACCTAGCAACAGTAACTAAGGGGGCGGGTCTTTGCGAAGGGTCAATTACTTGAAGCAACAATAATAATCAAAAGCTGAACATTTAAGCAATTTAATAAATGTTTATTGTTTAAAGATTATTCATTAAACTTATGAATGTTACGGGATGACACTCAGACAGATGTTTCATAAAACATAGTTCGTTTATTCACAGTATTGGTGCAAACACGGGTAAGTTGGCAGATAAATGGTATATCATCGACTGAGAGAATGGTGATAAACAAAGTCTCTTGTTTAACAGATGCTGATAGATGATCGTAACACCAGAATGATATGCGCACACACCTCAGTAGGTCAGGTAAGTTATATTCACCACACATGAATGTCCACAGTCCAAGAAGGAGAAGTCAACTGACTTGATGAATGGAGGCAGACGGAGAACAGACAGTGTTGGAGAATCAGGTGGGTAATGCAGGAGCATGAGCAAAGTCCTCTACGCATAAACAAGACCAGACAATGAGGTGAGGTGAGGTGTGTGCTTATATAATCGTGGTGATTGGCTGATGAGGTGCAGGTGATCGTGATTAGTATTCTGGTGAAGGTGTGCGTTGTGATTGGTTGGTGTTTGAGCCTGGCAGATCTGTGACAATGAATAAATGTTCATTTATTAAACATAATAATAAATGTTAATTTCCATCATACGTTGGAATTATTAAAAGCAAGTAATACAGTAATTTTAAACAATAATTGAGTTAAATAAAACTACCCAGCAGGTTTGGCAAACATTTAACCCAACCACAGGGTTAAAACAACGCATTTGCTGGATTTGTCAATTTTCAACCCAACTTAGGTTGTTTTTAACCCAGCATTTTTTTAGAGTGTGATATCTAACTGTAATGTACGTATCTAATAATTAAATAAAAGGCAGATAAATAATCTATAAAGATAATTAGGTAGAAAGAAATAAAGGTAAAAACAATCAAATACAATCAAATACAAATATTTAAAGGTGCAATATGTAAAATTTTTGCCAGTGTTATATATTTTGTTCAGTTGGTGTACTTAAAACATCTCAATTTTTTCCAACTATTTGTAAATCATGGGAAAATTGCGGGACGGGACGTGTGCGGGAATAGCCTGTCAACGATGTCATATCCGCGTTACCCTCGGTTTCCGCATTTACTGCCGTAGAAACCATGAGAACACGTAAAACTGTGCAGTGTTATCAAACCAATGAATTGGACAAATACAGTAACATCAATGACAACCAATTTAGTGTTAAACCTTGCTTTACTTGCGGCTAATTCATTCTAATGAAATAAAATCATGTCATCAAGCGCAACAATTATAAAACTACTGCTTTACCTCATCCATGAACATGATGCATGATTCCCATCTGATTGATTTAAATCAGCGGTGGAGTTGAAGACGACAGTTCCCATAATTCAAGCTACACCGTTGTTGTTGTTGTTTTGACTGTACGCCCTCTAGTGGCTAACATTTTTACATATTGCACCTTTAATTATTGATTAAGTCATTAGCCACATATTTCATTACTGATTATTCAGATTAGCCAACTACATATTACAAGTTGTGTTTTATCATACGTTCTTAAAGTATATATGCACAACCATGCATTTTTACAACGACTGCTGTTCTTTTTGCTAGATCCTACTAACACAGGTGTGTCTAGCATATGCCACCCAGATGGCAGTGCTCTGCAGGTCATTCATGAGATAGTGGCCCATCTATCATACTATCATACGCATGCTAACCCACACCCTACTCATGTGCTTCAGTTTGTCATAATTCACTTAACCATCAAATGCAAAATTATGAAATCAATATATTTTAATGTTTGAATAAAATCACCTGCATATGGAAATTTAAACCCAGTGGGAGAGGGAAACTGGCACCAGATGTGCAGAACTGAAAACAGCTTGGCCCATCTTTCCCAGTAAACAAACTGGAAATGTGGGCTTTGAGAAGGTAAGACACCGCAGGGCTGTCAATCATTTAACAGATGTAATCAAATGAATTACTTAAATCACAAATAATAATGTAAATCAATATTTTTTGACAAATGCCGCAGATTAAGATGTTTCAAAGACTTTACATTTTTGCAGCATATAAGTAAATACTCAAGTCAATGTTAGACCAAAGCCACTTGTTTCCAACACTGGGATTTGATTTATTTTCATTTCTCTGAACCTTATACAATCTCTTTTTAAATCATTGTACTAAATATATAGCTGTAAGAACGCATCCTTTACATCAAAAAATGGGATTGAGAAATTCAACAATCTTTGGTAAGTTACTGACAGACACACATGGGTGAATTAATTAGTTAGAAACTGAAAGGTTAAAAAAAGCAGCCTACATAGATATTTTTTATTGCATTCTATCGTGTTAATTTAATTTGCCATTTATTTCACAGTTTTATACTCTCTAAAATTTTAATAAATGTGTTTTAAACACATTGTTTGTTCTGACATTAGACTAACCTTGATAGCTTGATGTGTTGATAGCATTTATTGTTTTTCCACTTTAGTCCACTTATTATTTTAGTAAATGTTTTGATCATAAAAGATTGAAAAGTATTTTAGATTACCAAAGTGATTACTTTGAATTTTAATGTCATTTAAACAGCAATTGGTGATTCTCTGACTCTGACAGTCTGAAAAAGCGGAGTTAAGTTTCATCAACATTTTAATACTTTTAAGAGGGATCATAAAAATTGTTATTTTTATTTAGTACTGTCCTGAACAAGACAAAATGACTGAATTCATAAATTCATTTTGTGATTGTTGTTTGTGAGTCATTTTAGAATTGTAAAAAATGTCTTTTCTCACAATTTGTGTTTCCCCACACAATTGTGAGTTTGACTTCTTTTTCTCAGAATTGCGAGATTTAAACTCACAATTGCAAGTTATAAAGTCAGAATTGGGAGATATAAACTTACAATACTGACTTTTTTTCTTGCAATTGTGAATTTAGTATCTGAGTTTATATCTCATAATTCTGACTTTTCTCAATATTGTGAGTTTATATCTCATATTTTTGACTTCTCAATATTGCAAGTTTATATCTTATAATTATGACTTTTCTCAATATTGTGATTTTATCATAATTTTGACTTTTCACTGTGTTGCGAGTTTATTTCTCATTTTGACTTTTCTCAATATTGCGAGTTTATATCTCATAATTTTGACTTTTCTCAATATTTTCACTTTATAGCTCATAATTTTGACTTTTCTCAATATTGCGAGTTTATATCTCATAATTCTGACTTAACTCACAATTGCAAATTTATATCACACAATTCTGAGAGAAAACAAAACTTGCAATGACCTTTTTTGTGTTTGTTCCACACTTATTAATATTCCAAAGTATTCTAAAGTATTTAGATTAAGTTACTAAACTTGAGTAATGTAACGAAATACGTTACAAATTACTTTTTAAAGCATGTATTTTGTAATCTGTAGTGAAATACATTTGAAAAGTAACCGACCCATCCCTGCATTTAAGGGTGGGTTAAGGTGTAAGGGAAGGCTCAACATTGTAATTAATGATATACGCTCATTGCGAGTCACATGCAGTCTCATTCAAGTAGACCCTCATTGCAAGAGAAATAAAATACAGTACTTTACACATCCATTCTATAGGTTTGCTGTCTAGTGCAATAGTTTGCAAAATTATAATTGCATTAATAAAACATACTTTATTCTAGGGGTTGAATGACTTCAGATTTTTTAAAGTCGACATTTATGTGATTAAAGTCGAGTTGATGTCGATGACATTATTAATGAACCTCTAGCTGAGACTTGTGAACAGCTATGGCACATGACACAGTGTTGCCCACAAGGCTATTGCTCCTAACAGCTTACTTTTTTATCAGTTCTTTTGTCTGTGGGTCATTATATTCCTCACAGATTTCTGCTCGTTCTAAATCAGATAGAGACAACATAGCACAATAAAGATTACATGAACGCATTAGTGAGAGAGCGAATGCGTGTGTGAATTCTATCTGTACAGTGTCTCTATGCTAAATAAATAGTGAAGCTGTGGGTTTTAGTAAGTAAGAAATATATGCTAGAACTTTTCAGTTTCTAAGCTATTTTATCGATAAATCACTGAACAGTGTTGACAATACATTTCTGCGCTACTGTCTGTGTGTGTGTGTGACAATGTAGCACCGCATTAGTTTAGAACGACGATTAACTTATGTGTACAGTCAAACGTGCATTCACCCAATCAATATTGAGCAACCAGATGGTAGAATAAAAAATATCTTGTGGAGCGCTCTTGGAGTATACATTTATTTGTCATTTGTTGGATATGGAGCGTAAATGTGGACTTCACAAGATTTCTTATCGTGTTGCGCCCACTATAGGCCATGATCAGTGACTAGTCAATGTCCAGTCTCAGCCTCAGACGTCACGCGCTCGGACCGTTGGCTGATCGTCTGATGCATATGGTACACTTATCTGGAAACACTTCAGGAGTTTTGAAGTCGTCATCTGGTCGGTTGAATTCTACAGGATGTCCGCGAGACATGAGTGTGACAATGAACTCTTACCAGGATCAACTAAACGCTGGATTTTCAAATGTATGTGAAGTTTGCGGCTCAAACTTGCATACCATTCTTCAGTCTGTTATTGTAGGGACATCGACTTTACATTTTCAAGCCCCTAAACATGACGGGGAACCAAACGAACTGTGATTGGATGCTTTACATGTCAGTCAAACGTCCTCTTGGGAGCTGAAATGTGCCACACGAACTAGACTAAGCGTAAGTTTACGTGACAACAATGTACTAAAAACGGAAAAGTTTTCTTTTGCATTTTTTATGTACAGACGACACTATTGTTAATACGATCCCTGTTCACACAGATCCGCGAAAACGACCAAAAACACTATTATTCTGCCAGGCCAGTAGTTGGCGATGTCATTTTATAAAGAAACACTACGTGCCTATAGACTGAAAACCTAAAATGGATGAGCATCACGTCATCGTTTTCGCAAATTCGCGTTTTTAGTTCACATAGACACGATAATGGTATCATTTTCAAAAACTTGCACTTTGAAACCTGTTTTCAAAACTTTGCATTTTCGGGCGTCTAAATGCTGTGGTCGTATAAATGAACGGCCAAAACGCATTAAAAAGTTATTTAAACGGCCCCTGAAATGACCTTGTTTAAAGAGCAGCTAGTCGGAACAAGGTTCGACAAACAGAATGAGTTGTTTTTGCAGTATTAAGTTCTGAAAGGTCTACCTTTAGAAATGTCTCATTTTACCTTTAACTTTTTTGACAAAAGAACTTAAGATAAAAGGAAACCTGATTCCTTTAAAATAATTCACGAGATGGAACTTCAACGTTTCTCTATAAAGACATATCAAGTTCGTGACCTCCCCAATGGAAGAATATACAGTTTAAGAGGATCTCATGCAGGGATTGTTATTATTATCACGCGCATCTGTGTTTTCGGATGGATTTAACATATGGTCTGTCGCCTTTGTGACTATATGAATGTTCCCATACCAATCACTTTGACAGATCAGCCAAGCAGACAGGCCCGTGATGATGACAATACCTCTGAGAATGCCACATGCACCGCTTACCTACTCACCGAGATGTTTACTTGAGAAAAACTTGTCAGAAACACTTAATGTTTCAAAGTTACTGGAGAGACAGTCAAGGAAAGTTTCATTCAGGTATGTGAGGAGAAGAGGAGGAGAATTTCAATCATGCTCTCACAGTATGAAACATATGGGTAATCGTAATTTGCCGAGATCCCATAACAACAGCAGACTTGAGGACTGCTGAGTTTTGCTATAATTTCTGAATCTGATTAGGTCTTTAGTAAAGTGCTGTTGTTTGGATGCAAATTAATGCTCTTAAGAACAATTATTTTAACCATCTGGTGGCTTTCTGGTGGTTGGCCTGTGCGATTATTCCTCTTGCCAGTCATAGTGTGTAGTAAGTCTATTTGCAATATGGTTTTATCACATAAAACACTTGCGCACAAGGCTCAGCAAACACTAAAATAGTAATAAAGTGGGCAAAAAGAGATGCTCGTGAGATAAAAGCAAGTCAACACAAAATTGGAAACTGTCAATCTCAAGTTGTTGCTGTGTTCTGGATGGAAGACCTGACCAATCGAGCAGACCATCTATGACAGCAGATCAAAAATTCCAAATAAACCACTTCATGTTACTTGATAGCAGGGCTAAGAAGTCATCCGCAAATTGTTTTCCTCAAAATTTATGGCTGTGATTCCAAAACGGCTGTACTCTGAAATGGCTTTGAGAATTGGGGATTGTAACTTTAATAGTATTGGCTTGTGCACAAGAAAGACATCAGTCATTAAATCATTGCTTATTCATGCACTTATAGCACAAAACAAAACCTTTGCTATTTTTTCAAACTAGTCAAGTACTTTATATTTATAGTTTGTTGCTGTACACAACTCAACATAGAGGTAAACTCCCATCACATCAATATATTCAGCAAGTACATGCATGAAGTAGCAGGTGCTAAAAGACCAGAATGAGGCCTGCTCATTTTTTGTCTGTATAGTTCACAGAAGGCTTGAGTGATGAGTTTAATTCCCATCAGTGCACACTGGTGCTCAGTGAGTTGAAATTATTTGCTTGAGTAGTCTTATCATTATTTACCTCTAAGGAGTTGATCTCCGGTTGTCGGTATCGTCAGACTGGTAAAGTGCTATTCCATTCTGTTCCTAGAGAACCACATACCATTTCCAGTCCTGCTTTTACACACCTGCAATAATTTTCAAGTAGACTTTGATTAGTTGGTTTGTGTGTTTTATTATGGCTGGAGCTGATCTCGGCTAGTTTTCTCCCTTGGTTCATTTCGTTCAGGCGTAAATGAACACGGTAATCATGCTCGGATCCACAACGGTGAATGAAATGGTCCAAGATTGTCTGACTCAGCCTGCTTAGAAGTGAACTCTGGAGCAGTTCGCTTGTGATGAGAAAGTAGTCCAACCCAACAGACCAATGAACCAGGCTATATCACAAAGTGTGGTGCAATTACTCATGTCGCATGAAAAGTGTTTGTTTTGCTAATGCCTCTTAAAATGAATTGTGGGTTAATCCGGAACAAAGAGAAAGTGAAATGGCCAATTTAAATTTGGTCAGATGAACATATTCCAAAACACACAAAAAATACTGAACAACGGCTACAAAGAAAGCCACAATAAGCTTGTTGTCTATACATCCTCATGGATGTTATGAGCGGAATCCCGGAACATAAACAATGCACTCTGACCAGTGAGAAGACGCATGACTTGTATTAACAAATTTTGGTCTGTTTAGAAATGTTACCTTGTGAAAGTGAACTGAACTAAGAAGAAATTGCAACATTTGAACAATTTTAACTGTTTCAGCATAAAGTAAATGATCTACAGATCTAAAAACACCCTTACAATGATTGAACAACCACCATTTTATCAGTTGCATTTTTAAGTTGCATATTCTGAAACAATAGCATTGCCTTGATTCCATTTCTAAGAATAACTGTATACTTTTATAATTGTCCACAGCAACCATTGTCTTGGTGATCCAGTTGGATACTGGATCACCAAGGCCACCTGGGCTTTCCTTTAAATGTGCAACACGGCATGTTATGCTACCGCTGAAGACGGGTAAGAACATGAGCTATAACAATGAAATATGTACAATTAACCATTAAAGAACTGCTTTGAAATTAACAATGCCTCTGTATCATTCTTACATGATCAACTACTATATAACTGAAAACAATAACAAAATAAATCAATGCTGTCAAGTTGAGTGATGGCTCTCTTGTTGATATTGTTCAGAGGCACATGTACATAGTCCAAATACACTCAACGCAATGTTCTGATATCACTAAACACGCATACAAACACATGGGCTGCATCCGAAATCGATACTTCCTTACTACATAGTAGGCAAAAAACAGTAAGCCTGAATTCACAGTACTAAAAGAGTAGGCAAAAAGTACCGGGATGACCTACTACTTCTGGCGAAATTCTGAAGTGTGCATACGATGGAGACTTTACTATCCCATGAGGCCACGGGAGAGGATTTGTGACTGGCAGTGAAGCGATGCAACTGACACTGGTAGGTCACATGATAATGACAACATGGCGAATGTAGTATGTCCGAATCACTTTCATCCTACACACATTTATAATTCATTTTTTTTAGCAGTCATGAAGTAATTATTTATTCAAAATATGTACCTACTCAAGAGAGGAGGCAGCCATTATAAACACAGAAGAGCGCTGAGCTGGCGTTCCGGTGATGACATCATCATCCCAGTTCGTCATCACAATGTCACTGCATTAAAGCTTATATTGCTAGGAACAAAACGGTGGCTTGAAGTACCATTAGCTGGATCTGCCTGCTCCTGTGCTCCCCTGATTGTCATCTCAATATTCCATTGGATGTGTGCCACCATTTTGATCACAGAATGAATAGTTCTGGGCTCTAATCCAGGTCTGGTGAAACTGTCAAAATTGTGCATTAGATTTTTTGTATCCAATTTAGTGGGAGAGAGAAAAAACTAAAACATCTGATGAGGGTTTAATAATTTAGTCTTGTGTATAGTATTGAAAATGCTTAAGATACTTAAACCAACTTAAAAAACACTAAACTGTAGACAAATATTTATATTTATGGTTTGGCTAAAATCTTAAATGTTGATTTAATATTGATCAAAAAATATTTATTTTTCAAAGTCAAAAACATTCATAAAGTAAAAAAATTATTTATTATAAAGACCCACTAAAAAGTGTTGGATTTACATGATTTAATCTTGTAACACAAACATATTTTTGTTCATGTAACATCGAAGCAAGTTATTTTAAAGCAATCAAATTAAGTAGTCTCAAAGTGATTTTATGATTACTTGAAAGTATTTTATTTATTTTTAATTAATTAATTGTATTTATTTATTTATTGTCATCACATCATTGAATTGTAAGGTAGTAAGGACCAAGGAGGTCCTTGGTTCGAGTCCCGGCTGAGCCAGGAGGCTTTTCTCTGTGGAGTTTGCATGTTCTACTTGTGTCTGAATGGGTTTCCTCCTGATGTTTCGGATTCCCCACAATCTAAAAACATGCAGTATAAGTGAGTTGGAGACACTAAATTGTCCCTGTAATGGAAAGGGTTGGGGAAAACCCCCAGAAAATTCATGGACAGTCTCTCATGTATGGTGAGAGAGCCCATAGAATCACCAAGAGTCAGATACAATGATAACTATCTAGCTAACAAACTGTTAATAAACAAAAGAACATACTAGCATGTTAAATGCCAAGTTTGCTCCTTCTTTATCCTCAGCCTGAGCAAAAGCTCCACTCTTCATCACAGTGGTAATCCAGTATAATTGAAACAGTTCCAAATCCCAATATAATTGAACATTAAACTATCAAGTCTCCCACTTTTATCATTTTGTTCACAAACTGAAAAAAAACCTTAATTTCAACATATTTACTATTCTGTAAATCATAAATAATATGATTAGATGGTCAGATGAATACCATCATTTTCCCATTTTTTTTGTGACAACATTGTTGTGGTTTGCTCACTTGGTCTTTTCCTTCCAATGCCTCCACTCCTGCATGTTCTAGTTTCTTCCGGTAGGAAAAAAGCACCATGAAAAGGCACAAGGGTGATGCTTGTTGGCAACTAACTCTTATGCTACACAAGCCTAGAATTTGTGGACTGAATGGAGATCCATTCAGTCTGATGAATTTTGCACACTACAACGACAAGAGCAAGCCAATTGCTTGTTTGTTTTCCTCACTTGTCGCTTTGGATAAAAGCGTCTGCTAAATGACTAAATGTAAATGTAAATTGAATTGGTCTCCTTGCAGACAGAGGCCCTCTTCCCAATGGCAACTCAGGAGCTGATTAAGAAAGTTGTCCAACTGGATGCCAACCCTTGACAGTCATCCCACAACTTATGGACAAAGCTCAGACAGGTGGAATTTGAGAAAATATAGGAATGACATCCACATTAAGAACCCAAAGTCTGTAGAAATTGTTGCCTTTGTGCCAGATGGATACTGGCACTGCATGCACAAGTCTAGTGTCCTCATGTACACACACCATGTGGAGTCTGCCTCTCACTGGTGCCAAACAAGGATTGGGTTCCACTGAGGAAAAACAAAAAAACGCGTATCAAGGGCCATTGAGTACCCTTTCTACTCGGCTACACTATCTGAAAAGAAAGATACTAAAGCTGTCACTGGGGCATTATCCTTTAAAAGGTATACCTTTGTACCTTATTTACCCCTTAAGGGTGCATATCGAGAGCCTTAAATATGCATATCAATTCCTAAAGTGTTCATAGCAAAGGTATACTCAAGAGGCAGCTTCTGAACTGTTTTATCCTGAGAGTGTAGAGTAGAAAAGGTACTCAATGGCCTTTTATACGCATTTCAACCATCACCCTTTCTTGGGCTGTTGCTTTTCCTCGGAGGAACCCATAATCCTTTGTTTGGTGTATGGGAGTGTTTTGAATATGTCCTAACCCTGTATCCTCTCTTGCTTTGAAGCAGTTAGAGGCAGACACTGCTTGATGTGTATACAGGCTTGGGGAGTAACGAAATACAATTAACTTAGTTACGTATTTAAAATACAAAATTTGAGTAACTGTATTTCATTACAGTTACATTTTAAATGGGTGGTAATCAGATTACAGTTACATCTGAAAAGTATTTTAGATTACCAAAGTGATTACTTTGAATTTTAATGTCATTTAAACAGCAATTGGTGATTCTCTGACTCTGACAGTCTGAAAAAGCAGAGTTAAGTTTCATCTACATTTTAATACTTTTAAGAGAGATAATTGTGTTATTTTTATTTAGTACTGTCCTGAACAAGACAAAATGACTGAATTTATAAAAAAAAATTTCCCAACTGTCAACTTAACTGTCCTGTCATGACCTGATGATCCACGACTGTTCTCATGTTTTGTGATAGTTGTTTGTGAGTCATTTTATAATTGTAAAAAAGGTCACTGAAACTTTTTCCTCATATTTTGTCTTTTTTCCCCTCACAATTGTGAGTTTGCATTTCACAATTCTGACTTCTTTTTCTCAGAATTGTGAGATTCAAACTCACAATTGCAAGTTATAAAGTCAGAATTGGGAGATATAAACTTATCTCATAATTCTGACTTTATATTGCGAGTTTATATCTAATAATTATGACTTTTCTCAATATTGTCAGTTTATATCTCATAATTTTGACTTTTCTCAATATTGCGAGTTTATATCTCATAATTCTGACTTTATAACTCGCAATTGCAACTTTATATCACGCAATTCTGAGAGAAAAAAATCAGAATTGTGAGATAAAAACTTGCAATTACCTTTTTTGTGTTTGTTCCACACTTATTAGTATTCCAAAGTATTCTAAAGTATTTAGATTAAGTTACTAATCTTGAGTAATGTAACGAAATACGTTACAAATTACTTTTTTAAAGGATGTATTTTGTAATCTGTAGTGAAATACTTTTTAAAAGTAACCTACCCAGCCCTGTATGAATACACATAACATGTGCAGGCATTGCCAGTATCCATCTCAGCCAGGGGCCTTGGGAAGGAGATATAGTGTACCCCTCCAATTCGAGTGGAACTGGCCAGAGTTTGACCAGCTGTTGGACTTGGGCAGGAAGGCACCCGGTGAGGAAGAGGAAATCACATGGCAGGCCATTTCTCTTTCTCTACTGTGTGGTGACTAAACAAGGTGAGGAAAAGCAACTGTTGGTTATAAGAGGAAACAATTCAAATTCTGAGTCGTCAGCTTGAAGAACAGGGAAGACCATCTGCTGCACACCTGGAAGGTCCTGGAAGAGCTACAAGGAAATGGACTGACAGCTAACCTGAGAAAATGCCATCTGAGATTAATGGAGGTGCAGTGCCTGGGTTTCTGAATTCGACATGGATTAATCATACCCCATGAGAAAACAGGAAGCAACAATGACAAAGTTTCTAGCGCTGCAATCATAAACTTTGGAACATAGGTTATGATGTATTGGGGTGGCTGATGGCGACTGATGCTTTATTCCTTAGTTCTGCTGGAAAATTCTGACAAAAAAAGTCGTTCTTTTTGAAATCTTTTTTACCCACTCCTAAACATCACTTAAAAACTGAGGTTGGTTGCTTCATATGTTGTTCAAATAGACCCTTTCTGGCTCAATGGTTCTTGATCGGAATAAGCTGATGGTTACTGTTAGATTTTTCATGATTTGTGTGGTTAAATTGAACTTTACAGTGAATTTCTGCTGGTTAAATACAGTCATCTAAATAGGAGTCCACTCAACCAGGAATTTTGCGTGTAAGGCTAAACTTTTCCCCATGTGGATTTCACATTGGTTTGAAATTTGTTGAAATTTGAACATGGTTTGAATGATTCTGATTCCGATTCTGATTATTGATTCTGATTCTATTCTTAATTTTAATTCCAATAAGGTAAACAACAACAACAAGAACAAACGTAGACATCATTCACATTCACAACAGACTAAAGAACACTTACACAAGTAAATTTTGCTTATGGTTTAAAAACACCATAGCAAAAACAACTAGCCTGACTAATATCAATTTCAAGCATTATTAAAGACAAGCAAACACTCTCACATATAAACAAATTAGCAATTGTACAAATAAATAGAAATGAACGATTGAAATAAACAGTGTTTTAAGGTTTCAGGTATTCTGTAAACAAAATAACACTGCACTTTATTAATAAAATATACATAACAAATATTGTTACAAAAGCTATTCAGTCAAGAACAGTGAGTGAATTTTCTCTTTGAATGTGTGCACAGCACAGAAAACAGCATGCGAGTAATATAACAAGCATTTAACAAGCATGAAAATGATGCCATTAATTACTCACCCTCATGTTGTTCCACACCCGTTAGACCTTCGTTCATCTTCTGGATACAAATGAAGATATTTTTGCTCAGTGAGTCCTACATTGACAATTTAATTTACACTTTCAATGCCCAGAAAGGTACTAAAGACATTTTTAAAACAGTTCATGTGACTACATTGGTTCAACCTTATGTTAATGAAGCGTCAAGAATACATTTTGTGCGACAAAAAAACAAAGTAACGACTTTATTCAACAATATCTAGTGATGGGCGATTTCAAACCATGAAGCTTCAACTTGCTGTCAATAGAAACCTCACTGAGCCATCAGATTTTATCAAAAATATCTTAATTTGTGTTCTGAAGATGAACGAAGGTCTTAAGGGTTTGGAACAACATGAGGGTGAGTAATTAATGACAGAATTTTCATTTTTGGGTAAATTAACCCTTTAAGATCTGATTCCAGAATTGGAATCCATTTTTGATTCCAAGTCTTAATTTTGAACGTGCAAATTTGCTGTATTTACCAATGCAAAACTGCTAGGTTTGGAAGTGACCTCTGAGTAAGCAGGCCTTTATGCATTGTAATGCGGTTAACAATTTTGTCTGCAAAATTTTTTACAAAAGTTTCACTAATGTGACAGTGCCTTTAAACACTAACGACAATGGATCTGGAATGGATAATTGACACACATGCACTTTCCAAAAAATAACTGCACTAGTTGTTTACAGTCGAAGTTCTCACAAAATTAATATAAGAACAAAAAGTTTGAGCTGAAGGTTGAAAAAAATAAGTATGAGTTTATAAAGGACTATGCAGATTTATTTGTCTGGTGCCTAAACAAAATCTGTAAATATGAGTATTCTGAAACCACAGATTTAGGGTTACTTAATTGACTAAGTTTTGGGGCAGAATTTTACAAGTCCTCCATGAAATATTCAGTCTTGGTTTGCAGACAGATGTAAATTATTTATGGCTGCAAAATGAAAAATCTGAGAAATTCTACAGGCCAGCTGCACAGGCTTTGGGCATTTTATTTTCCACTTATCTAAAAGCATGGACTTAATTATTAATGTCCCAAATTGCCATCCAGGCTTTGTCTGATCATATGAAGGGCAACAAAGTGAATAGCAGATATGACCTTTGCGTTTGGGATATTTGGTTTGAAGGTGCAATATATTATGGGTACAAATATTAATAATACGGATAGCCTGATTAAGCCCTAACATTTCAGCACTATTTTATTTATTTATTTTTTTAATCGAGCAGCGGGGGCCTATGTTTTGAAACATTTTTCTCTTTCTCTATAATATCTGCTCTTTGTCATATACTCTCTCTAAGGAAACACAACCACAGAGTATTGCTTTCAACTAAAACAAATCACTCCCATTAAGGAACCCTGTTCAGCCGTTATAATTATTTAATAATTTCCTTTGAACATGCCAACATGTCCAACAATGGCAAATGACATTTAAATGTACTTCAAAGAGGCTGTCAGTGACATTTGCCGATTTTTTTTCTCCTCTTGGCTTCCAATTCAATCGAGGGACTGTATCAAAGCTGCATGCTGTTTTTTTTTTTTTTCATTATAAGGGGTATTTCAGTCCATAATCTTTACATCTTCACTGAATAGTCCACTACATGTGGTATTGGATGTGAAAAAAAAAAAAAAAAAGACAGGGTCCACTTTTGACTATGTTCTTGTAGCATAAACACCTACATTTACAGCAGATGGTAAATCCTACATTGTAATGATGCATTCAAGGCACAGTATACATTTTATCAATTCATGCAATCCCAGGGAATCAAACTCATGACCTTGCTAAAGCTAGAGGTACAGGAATGCTTGAACTACATTTGTCCTTGTGGGTTAAAACAAAATATTCTGCTCATGCATTGCATGCGATATGGCTGCTAAGCGTTCTACTACCAGCTTTGGTGTAAAAATGCAGTGTTCATTGATACAACAACACACAGCTTTAATAATTAAGAATCAGGTGAATGGACAGTGATTTTAATGTGCTGAGAAGAACCTCTGACATGAAATATAGGTGCTTTATTATTAACATAAGGTACATCTGCCCTGTTAATATGTCATATTTCAGTCTGCCCAATCATATATAATGAATGGATTCAGTCAGATGGTAAATGACAAAGTCCAGCCCACTTACGCATCTCTACCCTGAACAGATGGAGCCTAAACACATGCAGAATTATAGGTGGAGAGTGTTTGTGTGTCTCTGTGTGTGCGCTTGCCATGAAAAATTATGTTTACTTTTGGTTATTTGTTGCTGATCACAAAACGCTCTAGTCCTGTCTTTGACTTCTGTTTTGTTTTCATGCTCAGAAATATTACTCTGCATGTCAGCGTTTAATAAGTGATATCTCTGCTGCAAAATTTACATAAATGCAATGGATACAGTTTTATTGAAGTAGAAAATAAGATGCACATTATTCATGACTCCAGTGTTTTCTGTATGCCTACAAGGGGAGTAAATCAGAAATAAACATTTTCCGTATATAAAACATGCCTCTTATGGTATTGGCGAACAACTTTTTCTTCTAACATGCACAAACTCTGGACAAGCAATTCCAGCCCACTGTTTGAAAAAAGCAAGAATATGAAGGAAATCAATTTAACCTAACATGCCATGGTTTAGTTGAACTTTTGCATTATTTGTTGGGGAAAAAGTTCTTTACGGTTCTCCTTTTTATTATTTAGCATCTCGCTGGTGGATCTGCCACAAAGTACAGGTGCAGCGGGATTTTGTGAGGCAGAATAATGCTTTAAGCAAATGACTTTGAAATGCATAAGGAGAATCTACTCTACAGTCGGTAAAAGTGCACAGCGGCAGCTCTGATGTCTCAATCAGGTTTTATATCAAAGTAGCACAGGAATGTGTTGCTTAATTGCAGTTGTCATTGTGCCACATTCAAAGACTTTGTACATGAAGAGTTGTATGTGGGATGTCATACATGATGTTTTACAGTATAACATGTCTGTCAGCAAAGGTAATAATTAAAGGGAAGTTCACTCAAAAAAAAGATTCTGTAATCATTTCCTTTCTCATGAAGATCACAAAATGTTGCAGAATTTACTGGCTACTCAAAATAAGTGAAAGTGGATTTGGGAACCTTAAAATGATTTTTTGTGACTTGTTCACTATATTCCAAGTACTCCAAACCTATGGCTTGGAATTTAAAGTTTAATATGGCACTCTTTAAAATAAAGTTTCCAAGTTTTTGAAGTTATTCCATAGAAGGTCCATTTAAGGCCCTATCACAAAGCCCATGCAATGCAACGCCAGTGTTTTTTGCTAATTTCAACCCGACGCAGTTATCATTTTCATGTCCAGCGCCCACGTTATTTAAATAGCAAATGCACTCACGCCCATCTGTTCGCCCATGACTGGTTTGAAATCTACTTGTGTTCAGGCGTGACCATTTTGAGGCAACTGAAAACAACGGCGCAATATTTTTTCATCATTTAAAGGGCGTGTTAGTAATATGCACTTATGGGCAAGTACACAATGCACGTACAATCTGCTTATTACACACAAAGGGAAGCGCAAAAGCACACAAACATTTTTAAATATTAAAAATAAAAAGGATTCCCCTGTGAATAAGCGTTCAGTCTTTCTGCTTGCAAATTCTGCCATGTAAACAGCGAATCCGCCATGGTGCAAGCACAATTGCCTTTTAAAGGGAATGGGAGATGAGACTCTGACTGGTTTATTATGCCCAAAACACACTCATGACTCCTTAAAAGACTAGGTACAACTCTTTTGGACCATGTGCCTGCCGCACCAATCATTTTTTCTTGTTAAACTATCAAAAAAGGATCCGGACAAAGTCCTCTTGTGCCATGGATCATTAAAATAGGGCCCTTTAGGTTCCTAAAAGAACTTTTCAATAAACAGTTCTTAAAAGGTAGGGTAGGCAATTTCAGAGAGGCGAGCAATAGCAAGAGATCCCACTCTTCCTTCAGAGCGTCTCCAAAGCCACGCCTCCTTCGAAACACATGAACGCACATATTCAGAGCAGAGTCTGCAAAGTGTCATGAGACAAAGGACAGCGTTAAATTACCTCATGTCTCAAAGCACATAACATTACAACATTACAGAGCTCTACTTGTACCACCTGACTATTACAGATTAATTTCAGCGTTGATAGCGTTGACATGGAAACACATAAATCCGAGCCTGAGGACGTAAACAGCTCCGGGTAAAATGTGACGGGTTGGCATTTCATGATTACAGCTATAACAAGGCGTGAATGTACACCGAATGCAGTGATTGGACAAACATTTTTTGGTGCTGAGACTTCCACAGAAGATATATGTATTCAATATTTAGACCACTTCTATAATTGATTGCTATCATGGATGTTACACTGTACAAAAATCTAATTTGCAAAAATTGTTCTAACTAATTTCAAAAAGTAGTTTGAACAAAGATTATTTAGTAGGATGAGTCAGTTTATAATCGTGAGTGAATTAAACAAGAGTTCTCTAAACACGTTGCTAAGAAATGTTGCTTTGTTAACCTTACTTAGATTCTCAAGTATTTGTCCAAAACTTGCCCAAATGTTGTCTCAACTTTCCAAATAGCACTGTTAAATATTAAACAGTATTTAGTTGCCTTGACAAGAATTTTTAAGTTCAAAAGACTACCTGTTACTCATTCGATGAACAAAAGTATTTAAGTTGACTTTAATCAGAGATAATTAGTTGAGTTAAGTTGAATGCGCCTCATTTTTTCAAGTTAGGTCAACTTTTATTTTATTTTTCTTACAGTGAGAGTTGTAATCAGTATAAGAAAGTGTTTATGTAAAAAATGGCCTACACTACCTTTTAAAATATTATTTTTTCTCTTTGTGTCAAGAACATTTTAATGCACAAGTGACATTGCATCATATAAATCATTGGCCTACCCTTTGAGCGTAAAAAACAGGATTTGGTTTTCATTGTCAAACTCAATGTCATTTTGAAAGGCCAGATAAAAGTCAAGCCAAAGTTTCTCATAAATGTAATGTTTAACACGACTCCCTGCCTATAATGCTTGAATATTCAACAGTGTTTACAACTGGTGGGAAAAAAACATATCTAATAGATGCTGCCTGCTGGATAGATTTCGGAGCTCTGTTCTCAGAGGACACCTTGTTGTTTTTCACATTGTCTGATTTTCACATCTATAGGGACGAACATCTTGAAGAGTATTTCCTCTAGAGGAACACACAAATGAGAGGAGACGGTAGATGACAGTGCAGACAGGAATTCAAGGGAAAGTGTTTGCACAGAGAGAGCCTTTGCTGCACACTCGACTGAGTCGCCAAACAAGAACAAAGGAGAAGGAAGCCACATGTGAAAGATGACGGATACTTTCTCCCTCTCCCATTCTCCCCAAAGGTAAATATTTGTTAACCATAGCAGGTAGGTTGAAGCTGAAGCAGAGTTTCATATAGATCATGTCTAGATCCATTAATTAGTGTGGAATTTCAGCTAACACTGTGAAGCTTCTTTAGATACTTGGTCTGTTACTCTCAGCTGTAATAATGATTTTCTTTTTTTTTTTTTTCTTGCTAAAATGTGAATCACGATTTTTCTCCATGGGAATTGAGATCATGATTCTCTCACAAGATTTTCATTTTTTTCAACCAAAACATTTATTGCGAAAAAACCCCCAAAACAAAACAAAACAAAAAATCCTATCTACACAGGACGTTCATTTATAATTAAGTGCTGGACTTTTTATTTTACTTCTTATTTTAGACCCTTTAAAGTAAATAAACTTTAAATCTGTAAGCTGTTGGACATAAACAATAGAATGTTAACAATAATAATTAAAATTTAATAAATAGCACTGGCTATTGATTACTGGCTAAGAACCTTAATTTTAGGTATGGCTCCCTTGACGGTACTGTATTTTGTGGTGACGTTTGACGTGGTTGTAGAGGTGACGCGACGTGATGCCAAGACAATTACCTTGTTCTCCAATTTCTGATTTCAAATCTTTAGACACGTAACCAAACCAATACATGTTTTTTTTTTTTTTTTGGTCAGGAAGTGGCAGCAGGTGTGCGATCAGGTGATCAGCGAGCAGGTGATTCTAGCCCCCAACAACACAACAAGATGACATTTAAAGCTCCTTATGTAGTCACGACTCTGTGCTGGTTTGTATAGGCCGCCTCCAGCTAACGCTGTGATGTAATCAACGCTTCGCTGGCAGTTTGATTGACAGGCGATCTAACCAATCATAACCCCGAATCCGCCATTTTGTCTGACATAACAGTCAGGGGAGTTAGTGGATTAACGTTGGTGAACTTGAAAAATTGTGTACTCACGTCTTTCCACGCTTCTAGGGGTCTACCGTGTGGTTTTGTCCAAATTTTCTGAAGAGACACAATCACTTTACATGATAACCAGATTGAATTTAGGCTTTTATTCACATAAACATTGAGCACCGGACATAAACAGAAGCTCAACCGAACCTGCTTGATGCATGAGAACAAACCTCATTGGTTCTTGCGAAAGCTCAAACCTGCGGCGAGAATGAACCTCGTTAATTGAGTTAAATGCGCCTCATTTTTTCAAGTTAGGTCAACTTTTATTTGATTTTTCTTACAGTGAGAGTTGTAACCAGTATTACAAAGTTTTTTTTGTTTTTTTTTTTTAAATGGTCTACACTACCTTTTAAAAGATTATTTTTTCTCTTTGTGTCAAGAACATTTCAATGCACAAAACAAACCTCATTGGTTCTTGCGAAAGCTCAAATCTGCGGCAAGAATGAACCTCGTTAATTCTCGCACGTCAAGCGAACATGCTTAAGCTTCACTGATGTGTTGACCATCATACCAAAGCACATGTGAAGTATTTGATTGTAACGGTATTGTGTTAAATATTTTAGGCATTTAATATAAATTTAAACTAAAATCAATTTATTCATTTGTAAAAAAAACAAAAAACAAAAAAAACATGCATTACATTCAGTTATTCTTTTTAAAGTACATAATTTCTGCAATAATTGCCCTTTTTAAAATATGCTAAAGTTTCTTTTCGTTTGATGATAATAACAAATGCCCACCATATGCTTCTGAAGATACTTTCTCACTTCTCAGCTCATTGTAGAAAAATTTCCCTAACCCTGGTTTCGTAACTCTATAACCTTTCAACTCTTCAGTCTTTCTCAGTCTACTTCAGTTATAAAGACAAAAAAAAATGTTATCCTACTTTGGCTGTCCATCTGTTTTGTTTACGCTGCATTAGAGAGTAACTGTCCTGTGGAAGACAAACGTAGAGTGAAGGAACAATATGGTCCTGATCTGAGAAAAATTCTAGTCTAAATTCAAACTGCCCTTTAATTAAAATATCAGCAGCACATCAGATGTGATATCACAGGAATTAAAATGCAAATAACCAGCTGAAACTTTAAAAGAATGAAGCAAAAGCAATTACTGTCATGACTTTCACAGTGGCCCCAAAAATGCAGATTACTCCTCTTGTGTCCTCTCATGCACACAGCAATCAATTCATATAGAATTCCATTCAAATACATTCTGCTGCTCTATCTATTGTAATCACAGAGAGGTCCTGTTGGTCACCAATTGCAAGAATTACACTGGTTTGGAGATACATTCACAGAGGCACTTTATTTATGTGTATTGTAATTTAAACATTCAATGACTACAAAATGACAAACATGGAGATGAAAGGAAACTTAATATGACAGAACTTAAAAACATGCCTATTTTAGGGCTCAGAAGCAGCACTGGGCTTAGTTCAATGATATTTCAAACTTTTAAAATTTTATAGAAGTCCCTTGCATGTAGGCGTTTGAAGAAGTGGCTTTTAAATAACGGTGCATATTATTTTGAAGGGCATGATTAATGCTACAAACATGTAAGGCAAGCAAAAGCCCGGCGGCATGCACCCTAAGGCTTTGATGTGTTAAGGTTATAAAACTATTGATGTCCAGCAGAGAGATTTAAAAAAAAAAAAGAAAAGAAAAAAAAAACTTTCCTGCACTGGTTCAGGTCAGTTTAACAAATAAGTACAAACGCTATGTAAGATTTGTTTTTCATCAGATCAATCAATATGCATGCTATTGTACTTTTTGTGTTATGCATAACAGCTAATCATTTCCATACAGATTTATTCTTTTTAATTTATTTTCCATTCTCTATACATTTGCCTTAGGCGATAGTTTAAAAAAACAAAAAAAAACAATGATTTTTCAAAGAACATCCTGGCCACCAAATGAGGTAAAAATACATTTGCTGAAGCAACCATGCCATTTTAGCTGGCTTCTAATAGTCTTTGAGCTCTTTTATCCCGTGCTCCACACCAGTTCAGTGCTGTACCAGGTGAACTACAGAGCAAGTTTACTACAGTATGTAAGAAAAGCCATATATATATAATTATGTGATGCATACGTCAAAATGTTTTACTTTACAAATCAATCACTATGATAAAGTTCATAGCATAGTATTGTGCAAGGAACCGCGTAAAAATAAGTCTGAATTGATTGATAATCTCATGGAAGCTTTTTTTTTCACCAAAAATAAAAAAGATAATTGCAACTTTTTATCTCACAATTCTGACTTTTTTTCCCTCACAATTGCAAGTTTACATCTCAGAATTGTGAGATATAAAGTCGTAATTGTGTTATAACGTCAGAATTGCAAGATGTAAACTCACAATTGCAAGTTATAAAGTCAGAATTTCGAGTTTAGCCTATATCTCACAATTTTGACTTTTTTTTTCAGAATTGTGTTTAGATCTCACAATTGTGACTTTATATCATGCAATTGCTAGATATGAAGTCAGAATTGTGAGATATAAACAATCCTGAGAAATAAAGTCAGACTTTTGAGATATAAACTCAAAATTTTGAAAAAAAGTCAGAAATGTGATTTTATATCACTCAATTTTGACTTTATAACTCGCACTTGCAAGTTTATATCACACAATCATTTCTGAGAAAAAAAAGTCAGAACTGCGAAATGTAAACTCGGAGTGGTGAGAGAAAAAGTCAGAATTGTGTGATAAAAAGTTGCAATTTTAAAGTTGCAAAACCTTTTTATTTTTTATTATGTGGCAGAAACAAGCTTCCATATCTCCTGCATAATTTGTGTGAAAAAGAAATAAAAGTTGTTTTACTACCATTAGTATTCATTTCAAATGGAAACTGCAGTGAATTGTATGTGTTAAAATTTAAGTGCTATAACGTAGGTACAGACATGTTTTTCCAATGAGCCTATGTAATATTAAGTAAGCAAATATTATATAATAATAACATAGTAGTAACATAATAGTAATAACAATAACAATAATTTGTTACATTTATATAGTGCTTTTCTGGATACTCAAAGCACTTTACATATGCTATATACATATGTATACATTCAAGTATACTTGAATGCTCTAAAAAAGTACTTAAATACAAGAATGTAATACAAATAGAATAAAATTTTGTGCCAAATAAAATTGTAAAAGTTATACACTATAAATACATTGATTAAAAGTATATTTCTACTTCAGTAGTACTTCAGTGCACTTGAAAAAGTATACTAAATACCACTAATACTTGATTTTACTGCATTGAAATAAAGTATACTACTGCAAAAAATACAGTGGAGTTTTGTATTTCTTAAAAGTGTGCTTTGAATGCTTTTAAAATGAGTTAAATCTAAGTATACTTTTAAATAGCAATCCTAAGTTAAAATTAAATTGATTTTATTATAAATATATTCCTAATGTACTAGTTATAAGTACATTTTGCCAACTGTGGTACTTACGCACACTTAATGTAAGCACTAACATTTCAATTGATTTTAAGTGTAGTCAAAGTAAAACAAATATACCTCTTCAAATTGTTTTAGGACACTTGGCACTTGTGTGCTTTTGTTCCCCCCTCCCCCATAAGGTCTGTTCACTTGTTCACCATCTTAGTACATTCAGACGGACCGGTTTTTGTACATATTAGATCGAAATCCGATCAGATTTAGCAAGTCTGACCGGCCAAAATTCACATGAAATGAGTTTCGAACTACATTCATATGTGGTTTGAAATCCTATTCAAATCGCATTTCTGGAAATCCATTTCAGTCTGACTGCTCTGATCGGATTTCGCGTGATTTATGTGACTTTCTACGTAAAACGTAAACGTCAGACATTGTTATAGAAAATATGTGGAAAGTCGCTGCATAAACAAGGCTGTGTTGTTGTAAAAGTGCAGCCTCTTATGTTTCTGCCGTTGCCTCATCATAAAGGCATATATCCTTCAAACGAAATCGAAGATCGAACTGATGTGACGTCATTTCGAACAAAAGCAGGCTGAAATGAAGTTTGTTCGGAGTTTGTTTTGGAAGTTCGAAACAGCTTGCCAAAGCATACTTTCTGGAAAAGTTCGCTTCTGCTGGTAAACACCGTTGTACTACCATTAGTCCATTACTTAAGGTAATTTACTCAGAAGATTCTTTCACTCAGAACTTTCACTCAGAAGATCTTTTCCAGTTCATTTCTTTTCTCGAATCCGTAGAAGTCAGACCCACACAGACCACAGGGTGAGCACCTCCTGCTGGTCTCACTAACACCTCTGGCAGCAGCCATCTCGTTTTCCCAGGAGGTCTCCCATCCAGGTACTAACCAGATTCAGCCCTAAGATGACAATTAAATTTTTAAGTATACAGAGAACTTGTGGACACATGCAGACACCATAGCAACTGCCAACCAGCAGACAGACACCTCAGCAACTGGTAATAGAGCCTGTTATATTGGAGGAATAGATAGGAGGAAACCCTGAAGCCAAAATCAAATGTGTTTCCAAGAGCATATTGATCTCTTTAAAAACTTTTCCTCACCATTTTCATTTGTTCCACCATTTGTTTACGATGGAGCATCAAACATTGCTGTCTCATGCTTTGTTTTTTGTATGTGTTTGACATTTCTGCTTATTTCGTGATGGAAACGCCTGATGGAATTTCAGTGTGAACACATTACTTGCACTATTTATAAAACGTCACAGAATATTGCACAAGTACGCAAATTGAGACACACCTATAGAATAAACTGGCCCTGATCATGTGACAAATAGATGACATTACTATCACATAACACGGCATGCAACAGTGTTTCTAGTTTCTTCAGCCATGTGGCTTGTAGTGATAGACATGAGCAGTGCTTTAGGTCTAATCTTATATAAGCATGATATAATGTAATTATGTTGTTAATTTTAAACAAGGTTATTAAAAAGTGCTTTATAGTTTAGAAAATTAAATAAAAAAAGAATTTAATGAGGTGACAATTTGCATGAAATTAGTTGCATGATTAGTTCGAAAATGTACGAATCCACACCCCTAAACCTGACCGTCAGTGGGGCTTAAGTAGATCGTTCCAAAATATATGAATGAGATTGTACAAATTCATGAGAACTGACCACCAATTCGGCAAAATGTAAGAAAGTTTCAAACTCCCATGAGATTGTGTTGTTGAATTATTCTCCTCACATGCATAATGCATTTCCAAAGCCTGTGAAATGGCACATACAATTAAATATAAACGTATATAAATGTACAAAAAAGTCCCCCAGACAAACACAAACATGTTTAATAATAATAATAATAGTTGATATTGATAAAAAAGGTTTAAAAGGTACAATTTACTGCATTAAAAAGAACTGCAAAGATATATTTTATCAGTATTGATTGATTTTTTTTTATTTGCTCGTCCTTCTACAAACAGCCAATACTCACCAGCAGACAGTAAATATTCAGGACTTCACATTTTTGTAGTGCCTATGAGAGATACAAATCTACTGACACCCAGTTTCCCAGCAATTGCGTCTTATTAGAGCATAAGAGATCATGATGATTGCCATCTGCAAAAATTACTGAGTTTGCATTCATCTACCTGATTGCCCCAATGGAAGCCCAAATCACCTTCAATCTTTAGAAAACGCCATGTTTCAGCCCCACACACTTTTTAGCTCAATTTGAATGCTGCAGAAATGTAAAACAGCTTTTTTCCAGGTTGCCTGAAGAACAGCCGGGAGTCACTGATAATTTATTTCACAATACACATTGTTTCAAATCAGCTTTACATGATGTTAATGTCTATAATATCTCAATATGGCTTAAAATCATATTAAGCAGATTTGAGCATGGCCATAATGGTTTACATTACATTTGCGATGATACAAGCAATTAAGCAGTTGAGATTTTAGTGTTGGGAAGGTTACTTTGGAAATGTAGGTTACAGATTACAAGTTACCCTATTTAAAATGTAATAAGTAGTGTAACTATTTCAATTATTATATTAAAGTAATGTAACTGATCACATCTGATTACTTTTTTAAACATTTCTAACAAATGTTTTCAACTGTTTATCATTTTCAAACCAGGCAGGGTTAACCTTAGAGAAGTACTCAACACTGATTAGTGTCAGACTTTCAAAATCCTTCATCACTTGAATTAAGAGTGTCAATGTAATTTGGGAAAGAATCGATTAAACAAATTAATATTATTCAACACATCCTAGGTTTTTACAGAAAATAGTCAGATGTAACCCCCTTTGTAACGGTTAACATTTTCATAAGTAACTAATTTAATTACACATTTTTTAGTATCTGTATAGCGTAATACAGACGTATGTATGCGGATAAAGTTGGATATACATACATACAGTGGGTACGGAAAGTATTCAGACCCCCTTAAATTTTTCACTCTTTATAATATTGCAGCCCTTTGCTAAAATCATTTAAGTTTATTTTTTTTACTCATTAATGTACACACAGCACCCCATATTGACAGAAAAACACAGATTTCTTGACATTTTTGATTAAAAAACAAAAACTGAAATATCACATGGTTCTAAGTATTCAGACCCTTTGCTGTGACACTCATATATTTAACTCAGGTGCTGTCCATTTCTTCTGATCATCCTTGAGATGGTTCTACACCTTCATTTGAGTCCAGCTGTGTTTGATTATATTGATTGGACTTGATTAGGAAAGCCACACACCTGTCTATATAAGACCTTACAGCTCACAGTGCATGTCAGAGCAAATGAGAATCATGAGGTCAAAGGAACTGCCTGAAGAGCTCAGAGACAGAATTGTGGCAAGGCACAGATCTGGCCAAGGTTACAAAAAAATTTGTGCTGCACTAAAGGCTCCTAAGAGAACAGTGGCCTCAATTATCCTTAAATGGAAGACGGTTGGGATGACCAGAACCCTTCCTAGAGCTGGCCGTCCGGCCAAACTGAGCTATAGGGGGAGAAGAGCCTTGGTGAGAGAGGTAAAGAAGAACCCAAAGATCACTGTGGCTGAGCTCCAGAGATGCAGTCGGGAGATGGGAGAAAGTTGTAGAAAGTCAACCATCACTGCATTCCTCCACCAGTCGGGGCTTTATGGCAGAGTGGCCCGACAGAAGCCTCTCCTCAGTGCAAGACACATGAAAGCCCGCATGGAGTTTGCTAAAACCACCTGAAGGACTCCAAGATGGTGAGAAATAAGATTCTCTGGTCTGATGAGACCAAGATAGAATTTTTTGGCCTTAATTCTAAGCGGTATGTGTGGAGAAAACCAAGCACTGCTCATCACCTGTCCAATACAGTCCCAACAGTGAAGCATGGTGGTGGCAGCATCATGCTGTGGGGGTGTTTTTCAGCTGCAGGGACAGGACGACTGGTTGCAATCAAGGGAAAGATGAATGCGACCAAGTACAGGGATATCCAGGAAGAAAACCTTCTCCAAAGTGCTCAGGACCTCAGACTGGGCCGAAGGTTTACCTTCCAACACGACAATGACCCTAAGCACACAGCTAAAATAACGAAGGAGTGGCTTCACAACAACTCCGTGACTCTTCTTGAATGGCCCAGCCAGAGCTCGGTGGAGAGACCTAAAAATGGCTGTCCACCAACGTTTACCATCCAACCTGACAGAACTGGAGAGGATCTACAAGGAGGAATAGCAGAGGATCCTCAAATCCAGGTGTGAAAAACTTGTTGCATCTTTCCCAAAAAGACTCATGGCTGTATTTGATCAAAAGGTGCTTCTACTAAATACTGAGCAAAGGGTCTGAATACTTAGGACCATGTGATATTTCAGTTTTTCTTTTTTAATAAATCTGCAAAAATGTCAAGAATTCTGTGTTTCTCTGTCAATATGGGGTGCTGTGTGTACATTAATAAGGAACAAAATGAACTTGAATCATTTTAGCAAATGGCTGGAATATAACAAAGAGTGAAATACTTTCCGTACCCACTGCATGTCCAACTTTATATGAAGTGAAATAGTTTTGCGATGATAGAAACAATCAAGTAGTTGAAAAGCAGTCAAATGTCTTTAGAAGACTTGGTATATACCGCACATATAGTATACGCCATTTTTTGATGCTTTCAAGGTGTTTTTTCAGTAAAGCTTTTAGTCTACTTTCTGAAGTGGAGAGAAATTACTTCTGCTGGTTAGCTTTAGTTTAGGCAACAATTTCCCTCACAATTTCTGCAGCATTGTCAGAGCACCAAGAAAACCTTTCTTTGCATTGAACTGGACAAAGTATGAGGAAGACTGACAGATCTCAGGTCGTCTCACTCAGCTAAGCGTTGGACAAACGGAAGGTTTGAAATGAGAGGTATACTGCTGTGAACACAAGAACAAAAGCAATGAAATGTTCAGATGATGGCTAAGAGTTCACTCATGAGGAGACACAAAACAGCGCCGCAGAGCTTTTGCACCCACGCAAGAGGAGTGTCTGAGCCTACCATTTCAAAAGAGAAGGATGAATATGATGTGAAAGACAAAAAGATCCACAACTGAGGGATTTTACCGTCTGTGCCATCTTATGCAACTACATCCGATGAAAGATATATAATGATGTCTATCGAGTGAGTTTGCTCTTGGAGTTTCAATGCGTTTGAATAAACCACAGAATGGTAGAGTAACTGTCCATGGTGCTAAATACAGTTTAGCATTTAAAACAGTAGCTTTGAACTGGACTTGTTACACTGTAATGTCTAGAAAGAAAGAAAATACATCTATGTATTTATCTTCTTTCCTCAAAAAAAACAATTTTTTTTTACTGTATCTATACCAAAGTCCCTTTCAAGGAAAGTCTGCCATATCGGGCATCCAAGACCAAGTCCTATCTATTTGAATGGGGGAATCCTGAACTCTCAAAAACTGCTTGGCAAACTCTCAATTAAATAACATTTATTAAATCAGCAAATTCTGGCATTAACTGTTCCATAAGTGTTGTTTCTTATTCTGAAATAGCGTTAAAAAAACTTATTTTTTCAGGCTACACGAGCCAATGCGCATGTGCAGTCCTCGCTCAGGTTTCTATGGGAACCGGAGCTTCTAACTGCAGCTGCAGTGACGCAATGACATTATCAATCAGCGATTGGCTCTTTTACTCATAAGCCGGGACCTATTCCGCCATTTTGTGCGTTGCATGTTCTCCCATTCATAACTAATAGGAGTGAACTATGTTTCTATATCTATAGTCTTTGGTTATAATAGACATGGTTCTTTTCTGAATATAAATTCCCAACAACCCATAAAGAAATGACCCTTCACAATAGATAATGCAATGAACTACATATGGCAATTTATCTGTGAATTAAAATACTTTACTCACCTGTTGAGTAATAAAAATACATTTCCGCATCACTTTTACATTACATCTCTGAAAAAGCCAAGCCAGTGTTGATTCTTGTTCTCAGACTCTCCGCTGTTGGTTTTTTTGGTTTGTGACAGGTTTGAGGTTTTAGCGTGCTCATAGCCAGAGCAACTTTTTAAAAGTCCCCCTGAAAACAAATGATTTTAGTTTTTTAGCTTTAGGCATGTTAGCCTTAAGGACATGAACAAGCAGGTGTTCCAAAACAATGATGAAATTCGCAATTAGGAGATATTAGCATTCAAAACTTACAGGCTGCGTCCGAAATCGCCTCCTTAATGAGTAGGTGCTTCAATAAGTAGGTACTTAACCAGCGCTAAAAGAGTATGAATGCGGTCCGGAAATCATCCGCCATGTTGACGTTATCATGTGACCTACGACGTTATTGCAAGCACAACAACTTAAAAGAGTGACAGGTTTAATTCATCTATCTGTAAATATCTTGATATTGATTAAACTTGCTAATTTGTGGTCTTGTTGAAGAAACAGCTCCCCATTTGTTTTGTGATTGTAGTGCAACCAATAAATTTGGGGTTAATTTAAGTTCTTATATTTTCGACCCTACTAATGCGACCCACAGTTTTATCCTTAAAGATGTTATGTTTTTATTAAGAAAACCCAAACTCGCAATCTTTTGAATATGTTAATTTATTTTATATGCAAAATTTTTCATCCGCAAGCAAAAGTGACTTAAATCCCTGTTGTTTCCATTTTTCTTGAATTTAACTGTCGTTTCATTCATCAGGCTTATAAATAACAAAATAAATATTTTTTTTTGGATGCATTATGCTGAATTATTCAGATATTTAACCTGGTCATTGTGCTTTTTTGTGCACTGTATTTAATCTCATATTATGTACACAAACCCATATTTATGTTTTTTTTTTGTCTTTTTTGTTCATGATTTTTTATTATTAAAGATACAACCATAGTATTTTCCCTTAACTTTTATGTAATTATAAGTTCTGAAATAGATAATAATAAAAAAAGATATGAGTCACAGCTGCACTAACACCTCATCGCATCAGTAACTCAACCCTACCTAGTACGTTTTCCCTCAGCGTTGGGCAGCTGCTCGAAGATCCCGCCTCTGGAGAAGAATGTCGATTTTGTACTCAGAAAAAGGAGGTATTACTACTAAAAATAAGATTACTCCAGAATGAATTGCATTGCTAGCCCACCCCAACACTTACACAAAATAATAATGATAAACGCTGCCCAATACTTAATTTTATTACTTCTTTTTACTGAAAAGGATGTTTTAGTAAAACAAGCAAAATGTTATTTTTTTGTCATATGACATAGCTATGCATGAACACACGCTAGACAAATGCATTCAAGGTGAAGACATCTCAATTTTCAGTCAAGCAAAGAATTAAAGCATGAATGGATAAAATAACAAAAGAAAACATAAATGAGTAAAAGAATGCATAAAAGTAACCACAATAAATAAATACATATACAAGTCAACAACGCAAGAAACAAAGCTTTATTCAAACTTACTGTTCTAACAATCACGTTCTTACAGCCGCTGAACCCCACATCCTTCTGCAATCTCAACACAGCTGTGCCAATTCTGCGGCTTTATTTTGATGAAGCAGCTGACCACCGTGAACACCTCCACCTTGCCGTCCCTCATTGCTGCTCTTCTCAATGGGGACGTGGTTTATCCAGAGGATGAGGAAGACCATGATGATGGAACCTTGAAGCAAGAGTGGGAAAAGATGAGCGGGACTGCCGCTGTGTCTGCTCCAAACATTCGTGTGCCTGCTCTCCATGAACATGACTATCTATAAAACATTAAAAACAGATTAAAACATTTTACAATTCATGTCAGCATTCTGCTTCTTGCCATTTTTATTTAATAATTTTACATGCTAATTTTTGTTGTAGTTTTATTATTTTTGTGGTGTAGTGGGCTAAACCACTGAACTGGTAAGCAGTAGGTTGCTGGTTCGATCTCTGCACGGTCACCACTTTACTCCAGAGGAATCGCCCCTGTAATAAGAGCACTGTAAGATGATTTAGATAAAAGCATCTGCCAAATGCATAAATGTAAATGTGATTTTTTGTTTTTTGTTAAGTGTCTTGGGCACAAACACTCAATAAAGCTGCTTATTTCTTAAAGATTACTTTTCAAGGTACTACTATAATATAAATGCATACATACATTTATTACAGTTTCTGTTTTGGGGGGTTTAAAGGGTTATTTCATCCAAACATATAAATTCAGTCATTATTTACTCACCTTCGATTGAGTCAATCCCTGTGGATTTTGGTCAAGTTTGTCCTACTGGTTTCTTTTTCCCACAAATGCCGCCGTCACCTTGTCTTGCAGGTCCTGCTCCACCACAAAAGCTCTGCAGCAAATGCACAGAAAACAAGAATTGGAAAAGTGCTGTAATAACTCTGTTTGACATTACAATAATTGAAATAAACTAAAACTTAAATAGATTTAAATAGATTTTTTGATTCATTTCTGTAGTGTACTCACTCAGAGCCTTTGACTGCAGCATTTCTTCATCAGTCTGTCTCCACCGGATAAACACACGTGTTCATCTGTCCCTGTAACATCCAGACAAGATTCAAGTTACTCTGTGATTTATGTGCTTAATACTACATTTAAATTGTTGAGGTAGTTGCTGATGAGTTAACTGACTTCTTATCCAGTACAAATGTTCCTTCATTTATCAACAGTACTAACGGTCGATTAAAAGAGATAACTTATGCCTTACTTGTACATTTCTTCATTTACATTACTTAAATTCATGTAATGTATGCAATGCAATTCTACATAAATGATTTAATCACATACATGACATAAATCACTCAGATGTCTATTTCATGTTGTGATGTGCTCATCATCTGCAATGCTTATTGTCAGATGTTAAATAAATATTTGGTGAGCGTCTTTATGGTTTATGGTTTAGAATTTATGTAAATCCACTTTGGTGACATTCATGTGCTTACTAGAGCTCCCCTGTTAGCTGTACATAATAAAACGTGTTTTTACAGCAAAATCACAACTACTGCCTAACCGTCTTTACACCTTCAACACTTCAACAGTTTACAGTAGTTCAACAAATGCGGTTTTAACACAAGGAACCATGTTTTTGGTTTTCAATACTCACATTTGAAAACATCCACACCTCTTTCTCCTCCATGTTTGATTATGACGTCTCCTCTCCATGGCCTCCTGGGATAGAAAAGTGTCCATCGGATGAGCGCTAAAGAATCTGGGTGGAAAGAGTAGGCCATCCGGGAATGTCTCGACTACTCTTTTATGAATACTGAGGTTTAGGACATACTTATTCGCTCGCCACTGCTATATAGTGGGTAAGTAGGCATATTCGGACACACTTTAAGTAGAAGTATGTCCGAATCTCACGAGAAATAGTACGTCACCGAGGTAATTCTCGCCTACTTTTTTATAACTACTAAGGATTCGGACATACTTATTCGCTCACCTACTGCTTTTCGCCTACTATATAGTAGAAGCATGTGATTTTGGACACAGCAACAGTATCTCACTTCCGCTAAAATGCATCAGGGATTTTCATGACATCACATCGCACTTCAGGTTCTCATCAAATCTTCTGTCCAATCAAATGCTCTCTAGAATCTGAAGTCCTGCCCCCTCCAACACCCAATCAGACACTGAAGCTGCGGCTGAAATTTGGTCATTTGTTCACACATTTACTATTTTCTACATGGTGAATGGCACATAGTACCCTATATAGAGAATAGGGAACGATTCAGACTGTGGAAATATGCTTTCCATTGACGCGAATGAAGTCCGTTTTTCAGAGCGCGAACAGTCTGCTTTGGAGAATGCAGTATTTTAAAGTGATATAGAGGAGATTAGGAGGATAAATGGTTTAACTCTATTTACAGATTCAAGGTATGTATGCAATTTCCCAAGAAAACCATTGTGCTTGGTTTAAACATGGTGAATCAGGGTAAGACAAAAACACATTTTGGAAGAAGGTTTGTTGTATATTTAAATACATTATGTATATTTTTGAACAACATAAAAGTTACATTGTATACCTTTTCATATAGCTTACATTTTGGCTTCAGGAAGCACACATCTGTGACAGTGATTATTAGGGCATGTCCTTGTCCACTCATCCTTTAGTTCATCTTTGATGTCAGTCTGAATGAGATCAAAGGTTTAAAAATCTGCTTCACAGTCGACCCCATCCCGCACCATTTCACACACACTAACATACTACGCCATCTGAAGAGAACATGTTGAAAGGGAGCTGCTTATTTGCTTCTTTTCTTGATTGATAGTTTTTCAGCTGAAACGTTTTCTGGATAGTTTGGAAAAGCGTTTGTTCTGACTTCCCATTTAAGGGATGGGCAAACTTAAAAGAAAGACAATTCATGGATGTCTATAGAGAAATATAAGTTTTCTTTCATATTTTTATAGCCTTTTTTCTTTTATTTTTCAATAGACACAACAGTAAACAAGAAACAAGAGGAGAGAGGGGAACTATGCAATTTTTAAGCAGAGCTACATCACAATGTGAGATTTTTACGTAGAGCTAAAAAGAAAGACAGGGACATTTCAAGTTCATCATGTGTCTATGCATATCTCAAATGCATTATAGAGAGAGAGAGAGAGAGAGAGAGAGGAAGCAGTACAGCACTCCTACTCTCCTATTGAGTATTCACTCCAGATAATGGTGTAGTTACAGTATCTACCAGGCTATCTAGATAATGCTAATCATCTAAAGTCTGATTTCTTGGGTAGCAAACTATAAAAATGAAGGGTAATTTTAGCAGTAATATTGCACCACCATGACAGTAGTTGACATGACTGTTGAATTCAACACTATATTTGCACACAAAATGCCCTCTACAGCATCCCCGCGTACCATTCTGAGAATTTTTCCAGAGGATTTCCAGTCATTTCAATAGGATTACACACAATCAGGATTTCCATGTGATAGTGAAAGATTTTCCAACACAAATTTCGCCATGGGTTCATGTGGTTCATCTGCTCATGGTGTTTTAAAGTCACCATGAAATCAAAATGGACAATTCTTATTTTTTATGGAACATCTATTATAAACAACACAGGCTCATTGGAAAAACGTACCCGTGTCAACATTTTTCCAAAACGCAAAATACGTACCAATATGTACATAACGCTGCAGTTTCTAACAGAAATGAACACTAGAGGCAGTAAACAGCAAACACTTTTAATCGTTTTCACACACAATTATGATTACAGGGGCAGATTATGGATTAATAATGACTTGTTTTCACGTGGCTCCTTGCACAATTATGTTATAAACTCAAAACACTTTTTACCACAGTGCATGATTTTTAAACAAATATATTTTGGAGTTTGCATCACTTACCCAGCTCCATACGTTCAGTTTTAGAAAGAGGAGTCACGGTAGAGCTCAAAAACAAACTAAGATACCATGCCACGTTTTTATGTCACATTAGCTTTTGTTAACGCTATCGGGTGGGATTAGGGTTTAGTGTAGTTACGTTATTAAACGTGATGGAGCATTAAGCTTTTCGCGCCGCTCACATTTCAATTCAGAACTGCGGAGATATGTACTATAAAATGTTGCCATGTTCACGTTCATCTGTTCCGGAAAACTAAACATGCTTTTAGCGCCACTCACTGGACATCTTACTTTGAAACCCTCACGAAACGTGCACGCGTATTTTGCGTTTTGCAAAAATGTTGACACAGGTGCGTTTTCTAATGAGCCTGGGCTGATTCTAAACGATTAATCCATGCACATAATGATTTTTTTTTATATATAAAATGTTTAGTTCCAGTCCTTGATTCTGATTGGTCAATAGCTGTGTTTTATTCACGATAAAACATGGCTGTGACCTCTTCACCCAACGCTTCTGTGAATCGCTACACAACACCCTTAGCAGTTTATTATTGTTCCCTGAAGCTTACTGCATTCTCTAGAAAAGTATCGTGAGAAAGAGATCGAGTGAGCAAGTTTATTACCTGCATTCAGATTTAGCATGTAGTCCTGTGTTCATAATAAAAAATCTGTTTAAATGTCCGCTGCAATATCTTAATTTCGTAACATCGCTGCAATATCCTTTTAACAGTTAATGGGTTTTCCCGCGACTGACAGCTCTAATCAAAGCATTTGTCAGTTGCATCTTGTTCCGTGTTTACAACTATTCAGTCTTTTCAATATAAAAGTCTTTGCTACTGACCGACACACTCATACGCAAGAGTTGGCGCAGACCACGAAATGTTCGGACAACAATGATATATTGTGATATATTTTTATAGGTTTAACGAGCTCGACGGCTCTGATCGAGCTGTAATCTAGGTGAAACACTATTGGTTATTTTGGAAAAGGGGGAGGAGCTTCTCAATGTAATTTTTTTCCTTCATTGCATTGCAGCTGTGTTGTTAGCAGATGTTTCCATTTTTTAATTGAAGCAGTCAATAGTGTTCTCAGACTGCAAGAAACATAAAAACCATAACTGGATTCTCAGTAGCTTAAGAGCTCAAAAACACGCATGCACACAGACACGCACACAGATACTATAAGAGCACGATTAATTAAAATGGTTAATCAGCTGTAAGCTCTGAAGTGAAGAGACTGTGGACTCCAGATTAGGAGGCTGCGTGTAAAACATCTCGGCATAAATACGAGTTCTGAAGCAATTCAGGCTAGCGAACTCATTCTTGCGAAACAGCCTCAATCTTCTGCTTTTTAGAGAGTCTATGCTATTTTGTCCACCAATTAGTGTCAGCAGCCCAACCCTTTACCAAGTGGACTGTGGAAATATACCTAGGAAAAAGGAACACAGACGAAAATAAATGTCCTTTCTATCTGCAGCAATAAGCTTTCAGAGCCTAAGGGTTTCAGAAAGAGAACGGCGATGTCTATGTATATACATACGTGGGGATTAATGATTGATATAGAACATACTCCTTTCAGTGAACCGCAAAGAGATGGCCAGACACTCAGGGCCTTTTAATAGGTGCCATGCATGACTGAGTCCCTCTTACTCACACCGAAACTAATGTAGCACGACTAAAGGTATGGACACTACTCCCAGTGTGCTTGTCCGTTCTTGTGATGGGTATTGGCGAGATTTAAGGTCTTATTTTATCACAGCTAATGAAGCAATCATAAGGACGGCACTGGCCACAGAGAGTTATCGCAATGACATCAGCTGTTTGTTCAAATGAAAGTTTCAGTTCAATTTAAACTCTTTGATAAACTTCAACATTTTCACTTTCGCTTATACTCGGAATCAACTTCCATATTCAACCTGTGTGAGGTTAAAAAGCTCCGAACCTCGGGGTGGGTTTTAGTTGTAGATTCTGCACACCTCTAGCAATTGGAAAACAGTTTCCAAAAGAATATACTTTCAAATAATTCACCGTAACAAAATGCCTGAGCAGGCTGTTTACTGCCAAACTCTGATACTCAGTAAAGGTAAAGCTCTGAATGAGTTCATGACTTGGGTAAATATAATCCGAAAGTAATCATTTGCTATTTTATGCGCGTAAAGTCCCAGACTTATTGTTCAGCTAGAGACACTTTTTTGTGTTTTTTTTTAGTTTTGCGGACTGTTGATGGCAAAACAACACGAGATAAAACAAAATCTAGATGAAACAGACTGCTGTGTAGGGTCAAAGGAATAGTTCAGCAGAAAATGAAAATCGTGTCTTCATTTACTCACCCTCATGTTATTCCAAACTAAGACAGACATTTGTGAAAATATATTTTCTGGTCCACAGAAGAAAGTCAGGTTTAGAATGTGAGTAAATTATAAGAGAATTTTAATTTCTGGGTGAATCATGATATATTCACGTATGCACAATGGGTTTTGTCTAATGATTGAAGAGGAAAAATGCTTGGTTCAAAACGCGTTACTGGAGAATGGAAGGCGGTGGGCTTCTATGTACATGCAACATGTCGGAAATGCCCACTTCGAGAACTGATTTTTTTCTATTGTAATTAATTATCATAAGACAAAACAAAAATAATACAATTATAAGAAAAAATACTTAGAAAATAGGTGTGCATATATAGTATGTCAATATAATGAATAGTATATAATAACTATATTTTTGCTTTTACTTGTAATTAATTATTATAAATAACAAAATAAAAATAAGAGGAAAATGTAATATAAAATAGATGAAGGAAAACTGATGTATTATGTAAATAGATATGTAAATATGTACATACATTGCATATATGTGGGCATATATTAATATAACAGGACAATACGGTAATCAAATTTATAGGTTAATAATTCCAGCCTAACCATCCTTTTAGCATTAGAGAAGATACTGATTCATTCTCTGGCTGTCAGATGTATAAACAGTTTTAAATCACAAAGGCCAATAAATAAATAAATAAAAACATAAAATAAATAAATAATCGATCCAAACCACCCCCATCCCCCTTTTGTTTTTCCTGGCAAGCATGGAAAGATTCTGGCAAGTTACCATGTTTTGTTATTTGTCTTTTATGAGTCGCAATTTAGCCAAAAGGTAATTGATGGGGAAAAAAAAAATTATTTTCATATTCCAAGATAGAATGGATGTGTTTCTTTGATTTGTATATTGCTCTTATTTTAGATCTTGCTATCTACTGTGATGCTGTGAAAATTTCAGAGCGGTGTGCAGTGCTTGCTTTTAATTTCGCATGGCTCGACATTAAGCCTTGTGTTATGTGCTTGTCAGTCAGTAAATAAATCATTCACTTTTTTCTGAGTAAAAAAAGTTGCTTGCCCAGAAGGAAAATTTTTTTTTAAATTCTGAAGAAATATCCTCACCAGTTTTCTGTCAAATCTTACTTACACTTTGAGCTCACCCAAAAAATAAATTTCTGTCTTTAATTTCTCACTCTCATGTTGTTCCAAACCTGTAAGACCGCTGTACATCGTTGAACACAAATTAAGATATTTTTGATGAAATCGGAGAGCTTTCTATAAACAGCAACATCATAAACAATTTCAAGGCCCAGAAAGGTAGTAAAGACATTGTTAAAATAGTCCAGTGGTTCAATCTTTAAAAAACAACAACAAAAAAACTTTATTCAACAATTTCTTCTCTTCCCTGTCAGTCTCCTGCGCTGTTCACATAGTAAACACAGTGCAGCGCTTCCAGGTTCTACATCAGAACGCCGTCTCAGTATTGGCTGACGCTGTTTAAGGTTGAACCACTGTAGTCACATGGACCATTTTAACGATGTCTTAAACTGTCTTTTTGGGCCTTAAAATTGCTTATTGCGTATACGGAGATAAGAAAGCTCTCAGATTTCATCAAACATATGATGAGCGAAGGTCTTACGGATTTGGTAATTAATGACAGAACTTCCTTTTTGGGTCAACAACACCTTTAAATCAGCATATTTGTGATATCTGCCACCTTAAATTGATTTTTTTACCTTTATAAAGGGCAAGGGTATGAATGTGTTTACACTACAAAATTATCACTGCAAAAAGAGTCAATATTGTCTAAAATGTCACTTAATATTAAGTACTTGTTTATTGAATTGTTGTATAAAATCAATGTCACATTTACAATTCTGCTGATGTTCGGGAAAATAATTGGTGTGATATTGCTTAAATTCAGACAGAAGCTAAAGTTGCGATAGTCTTTTTTTCTCTACTGTGACACATCTGAGTGAAATGGCTTCTCGAACAGGAAAAATAATGTAGGTAGGGGCTTGATTTTGGAGGGTTGTATCGTTGTCTTTTGCTATTGCTGTGATCTCATGTGAGCGACAGATTGTCCCGCCCTCATGTTTTATTTTTGTATACATTTTTACAGCAGTATGCTTCTCTATGTGTGCCGTTGTGCTCATTTGTAGTGATTTGTCTTCCTCGGAGACAGGCTGTGCGTGACCTTGTTACTGTCAATACATTATCAATGATCAGATCCTATTTACACTGAATGTAATAACTTTTTTTTTTTGGTTGGCTGAAGTTTTGGTGCTTCCCCAGTTATTTTTTTATTAATGACATTTTAATAATGCTACTTGCTCGGTCGGGCAAGTAAAATTCTCTTTCGCTTGTCCCAGACAAGCGTTAATGTCGAGCATTTGTCTGTTTGCTTTCAGTCCTGTTCAATGTTTGACAAGTGTCATTATTGTTTCAGTTTCTGGAGATTTCCAGTCTTGTAGGCACAGATGAGTCATCTCTAATTGGTGGAACAATACAGCTGGCTCAGCAGTACAACAGAAATGGAGCACATCCATTTCAGTCAGCATCAGCCTGTATAAATGTGAACTGAGTGGAGAAGGTGCCAAGCATGTTTAGCCAATAAATTAAAGAGCGTCTACTCATCTCTTGCCATCCAGAGCCAGCCATTAATCAGATTCTGACAAATGACCACAGCTTTCCTGCTATTATCTAAAATCACACTTTTTATTAAAATAATTCATTTATACAAGCTTAATTAGACCGACATGTTCCCATCAGGGCCACTTGTGACTACATAACCAATGCCTTATTAGTGACCATTGTCACTGCTATCTCACCATTCCGGTAAGAACATCTCAAAGTTGTATGTCTTCATGCAGTATGTTTTCAAGCAAATTTGAAGGATTTTAACAGCTTAACTGAAGATTAATGATGTTTCATGACGGTTAGGGTGTTGCCTTAAAAGTCAGCTGCCTTTGTAGGCAGTAGGCAGCAAGACACC